>CM040190.1:87829879-88429879 GCA_022606455.1 Callitettix versicolor
AATTCTCGTTTTCTACAATGTACAGTAGTCAACACAAATTTCACTCGTGATTCATTAAATTGATTCCAACCCCCCAACCCCTATAAATTATTCGAGTTAAAACCCAAAGCGTGTAATTTCAGTGCCGGTATTTTCCACATCGGCTTATGATAATGTCATTAGCCAACGCGTTATGTATCAACTGATGCATGTGTTAGGGGATTGTATGAACTTGCGCTGTAGGGGTGGGAAATTGGGGGAGGAGGATACATCAAAGTTATTAGTTACGAAAGCAAAGTACGGCGCAATTAATAGAGCTAAAGAATGTTTCTGGGGGGGAGGGGCTGACGCAGGAGGGGTATGAATTAAGTTCAGTTTAAACACAATACGTGCATTTTTTCAACCCTTTTGGCTGATTGCATTCTGTAGCGTCTATTTTGTCGGACTTTTAATTTTTTGTCGTCCATAAAGAGCTGTAAAGAAAACTTTGGCAAGACCAAGACTTAGTCTTCCGACTCCTTTCAAGGTTTTTGCACTTCGACAATTCAAGTGCCCGTTTCAATAAAATAGATTTTCTATATTGTATAAAAAAACAGCATTAAGATTTAAAATATCTAAAATAATAAACGGTTAAGGTGTGTGCATGTGTTTTCCCTATACCATGTTTTCAGTGCTTCAAAAAAAAAAAACAAATTCAACTAACTGCTTAAGCGTTCTTGTCAGATTGTTTCAAAATAGCAACCAATAGAGCGTTCACACACACACACACACACACACACACACACACACACACACACACACACACACACACACACACACACACACACACACACACACACACACACACACACACACACACACACACACACACACACACACACACACACACACACACACGTACAAACTTTTAAATTCATTTTTTTACAAAACAACCCTCTCTCAAAATAAGTATTAGAGGTGCTTATTTCACAGACTAGGGTTGGTTATATGTAACCGTGATACCCGTTCTACGAGCTCATTTTCCAAATTGTAGTCGCTAAAAATCTACAGTGTGTGTGTGTGTGTGTGTAATATACAAGTTATTTAACGTCATTGTAAACAATCTTGTTTGAATCTAACAAAAACAGACTAATTAAATACAGCTAAAATTTTAAAACCATCTCACACGACAGAAACGAAAGACGCAAATATAACTGAAAATAAAATTGTAATAAAATATACTGACGACATTTTTTTTTATAAGATTAGAAAGCAGTTTTATTGTCGAAAAAACGCTCGCAAAACTGGTTGTTCGACAGATATTTTATAATTTTTCTTTTATAACTTCGTGGAAAGATTAGCAATTATTAAAACTGGTTTCTAAGTTTCTTTATCGACGACTTAAAATTAAACTAGCGTTGTCGTCATCAATACAGCCTATGTCGTGTTTTAGATAACAGCAAGTTTGTGTGTTTACAGTGTAACTTTAGAAGTTTGTAATTTGTATTTTGACAACAATTGGGAGATTTTTTTATTTGTGACACGCCTGTATAGTTACTTTTGCAATTTGTAAAACATGCTTACGCGTACCAATATAAACCTCTAATATTTAGTCAAACGTGTGGGGATATACCAATAACTTTGTAGTGCATTAACAGAAGAAACCAAAGCCATGAAATGTTTATAAGATGTAAAGACGAACTTTTTAGTGTATACGGAAACTTCGCCTCCTATTCTGGAGGCAACCGTACCGAGTGACCTCCACTAGTTCACTACCGTGTAACTAGAGGCTTTCAATACAGACTGACTAGAAGTAATGTCACTGTATAAAAATCGTACTAAACAAGTAATTGGACTACTTGCAGCTATGAACGCTACAAGTGCTTGGGAAAAATGTTTCAGAAAACAGACAGTACTATTGTCTGTTGAACTGTAGTTGAACAGTCTGCCGCAAGATGCCACCCGCAGCGAGCGCTCACATAACTCTCATAAGTGTTATAATTCTCGTACGTTTATATGCAATACTAATGGTATCTATTTCATACCTGTCCAAAGTGGTGACTATTGAATAAAAACAAACTCGCAGAAAACACAAAAATGATTTTTTGACCATCTTAAACAGATTTAGTACTGGAATCTTATCAGTGGTTGAGTGTTTTTGTCATTTCTTCTGTTTCTAGTTAACATTATTTTTAACCAATTTTTGTATAACATTAATGATGTAGTTACGTGAAGAGCTTATGACAGTGCCATTGATTATAAAATGGACTAAAATTACAGCCATCATTATAAACAGCGTGCTAGACATTAGAGGCTAAAGTCCAAGTAATTGGATTATTTGCTACGAATGCTGCAAATTACAAAGACAGGGAGAAGACGTTTGAGAAAATAAACAGTAATATTATCTATTAAACTGTAATTGAACATTTTGCCGCAAGATGGCACCTATAGCGAGCGCTCACATGTCTCTCATGAGGGTTATCGTTCTAGTACTTTTATATTCAATGACAGTGCTAATGACTACGTGCTACGTTGACGTGATGTGAAGATTTAAAAAAATACGACTGAAAATTAAGCACATCTCTAGTTTGCGTCGTCCTTGTTTTTTTAAACAAGATCTTTAAAATCACGTGTCATTCATAGGGGTTATATCTAACATTCTTGAGCTGCCCCGAAAATCTCCAATACATAAGGTGGGCTCAAGGTTTGCTTATACAAATTTCATGAGTTTGATTTTCCTCCACTAATACACTAACACGTTATTGGTGCTCCTCAAAACATTTGTCTAAGCCAGTTCTTTATTATAAAGAAACACAGTCACTATTCGCACTGAATATAAACGTACTAACATGATAACCCTTAAGAGAGATACGTGAGCGCTGCCTTCTCGTGGTATCTTGTGGCAGTGTGTTCATTTACAATTAAATAGGTATTAGTACCGTCTGTTTTCTCAAACGTCCCCCCTCCGTCTTCGCAGCATGCAGCGTTCGTAACGGCAAATACTCTAATTAGATCTACTTGCACATTAGCGTGTGATATCGAGCACGCTTTTTTGTAATGATCCGATTATATTCAATGCTATTTGCCTAAATTTTAGCACCGATAATTTGTTTGTGTTTATTTGGAATGCTATGAATGTATTGGTTTTACAGTTTGGCAGCGTCAAACAGTGATAACTGTCAGTTTGAGGCGCTTATTGGTAATTATTGATAATTATTGGTAATAATTATTGTTGCAAATTAACATGTTTAGGATTATTTTTTTGTAATTAATATACATTTAGAGAAATCGTTTATAAACAAAAATGTGCTGACTACAAAGTCAGATTTAATAAGCAATCAGGGTTTTTGACAATATTTTTTAATTGGTAATACTTTTATTTAATCGTGTTTATACGGCTTGTAATCATAAAAAAAGATTTCAAAATGTTTTTTCCATCAAGTTTTCTTGTTTTCTGCCCTGTTTTTATTTAAATTTTGATGGCCTATATTTAATGGCACTGCAGTATTTACCTACAACTTCAATTAGAATTACTAAATATATGAATAATAACAAAATCGGTTTAAAAGTTATCAGCTAGTAAGTTAATACTTTCGGTAACGAGGCTACGCTAATTCATTGTGCCTTAATTAAGAACTTATTTTTTTATTTTTTTAACGTCCAACTATTGTGTAGATTTGGGCTAATGCAGACGATGGGATGATTTATAGCGTATGAAAATGCCACGCCCTGGCCGGGAATCGAACCCGGATCCTCGGGGTGAAAGCCCAGTACGCTATCAACTAGGTCACAGAGTCGGCTCAATTTGGGAACTTATAAATCAATATTTTTAGTATGCTAAAACATATCAAATACAGCAGCAATTTTATTAATTTTATAGCGTACAAGTGCTATTTAGAAGCAACAGAAAGTGATAAAATACTTAAATCTACAAATATCTAACTAATTTCTATAAATTCTCAATTTTTGGAAACTTTCCGGACCTTTTGAAAGCTATACCCTGGAATAGCTCACTCACTAGTTTTTCTAATGAGGCGCATTGATATCAAAACATTAAGCTAACGGTGCTTTCAAATAGTAATAGAAAATAATTAAAGTGATTTTATAACCAAAAAAAAATGTATCGCGTTCAAATAATAGTTTATTGGCACGCACAAATTAAACACAATTATACTTTTGATCGCCGAATCAAAGAGAATATACTCTAATCACTACCTTATCCGCAAACATCGTTATCATATCAGAACATAAACGTGATTTAGGCCTGCGCGCGTTCCCGAATTAAATTCCATCCATTTAGTCCGAATTCTCGAGAAATTCTTGGGAGGTAAAAGGATCGTGTGGTCAGAGGGATGAAACCCCTTCAGATGTGGTCCTCTGTATTCAGCTCGTTTAGCTCTGAATGGATGAGCAATCCCACTTTCGCTTTCACCAGCGTTTTCAATTATAAATATATCTGAATATTTCGGTTCGGAAAGCATTCGCGCCCGTTTGAATTCTGTAAGCAGCGGGTTACTTATTTTGCGCTCTGAAATTTTCGGCAGAGAGAGAGAGAGAGAGAGAGAGAGAGAAGTATTTTTGCATTTTACTTTTTTTATTATTTTAAGGCGAAAAGCACATTGAAGCTATTATCGCCTCCCTAAATGCAAGTGTTAAAGTCATGTGTAGTTGTAAGTGTAAGTAGACTTGAACGTAAATAAGTGTGTGTTAGATTGCTCTGCGGGGTTTGTAACGCGAGGGACGTCTAAATCCTCTCATTAGGTGCAGCTATAAATCATCCCATCGTCTGCATTAGGGGTTTGCACAATTTTACACAAAAACTGTAAAAGTAAAATGTAGTTTTTTTTTTTTAACGTCCGACTATTGTGCACACTTGGGCTAATGCAGACGATGGGATGATTTATAGCGTATGAAAATGCCAAGCCCTCGCCGGGAATCGAACACGGGTCCTCGGGGTGAAAGCCTAGTACGCTATCCACTAGGCCACCGAGGATAGCCTAGTTTTTTTTTTTTTTTTGTAGCAGCAGTAGTGGGGTCCTATAACCTATTTTAAAAGTTAGTAACCGCTTGAAACTTATTTCAAAATATAAATTTAAACAATATTTTTTGGTTTGTTGTTATTTTCGATTTATCCTGAAAGCATAGTTTTCTTTTATTTTCAATTTATCACATTGTCTTCAGTATGATTCTTCATATGTAACGACAATGTTGACAATATTAGGATTTGTTTGAAATCCGCTTTACGATTTTTATAACGCATTCGGAAAGTACTCAAGCAAAATTTATAGTTCGCTATAGACGTGTTTTTGCAAACAAATTAAATAAGAACACACCCAAAGGCGGGTTACTTTTTCAGTTTATTGTAGAACCGTATGAATGAATGACTTTCTACGGTTACTGTTGCACTGTGACCTTGTAGATCTGTTGGGGCTCCCTTACTATATTCCTGAGATGCTCATTTACAGCGCCTTCTCTAGTCCTAGTCTCTTCATAAAGCCTATGCTTTGGAGAGGATTCAAAGTGGGCAATTCTTCCAGTTCTAATTGGTAACTTCCCAATTCATTATTGAAGTACTTTCAGATGCTTGCTCTGCTAATTGCCTTCAGTTTCTCTTCTTCACTCATGACCTTCATCACTTAGGCGGTATCACTTTTTTTAATGGTCGTTACAAATTTGTGTGTGTGTGTGATTAAAAATTACTACAAAAATCGATTTTAGTAATAAAAAACTCGAACAATTTCGTTAATCAGTAAAATCGAACAGTTTAAAAATGGCTATCACTTTCAGTTCTTTAAAAATTCATAACGTTTTTGCCTTAAATTGTTTTGCAAATCAGATACACCCAAATAAATAACATTTTATTTTGAAAAACGGATGAATCTGTCATCAATATCTCACGATCGATTCTACACGATCACCTCACTTCTTACGGTGAGACAATAGAGCGTACAGATCACTTCACTACGTACGCCCGCATTATATAACACAGCTGTATTTAAGGGCCCCGCTAGCGGCAACAGCTGAACTGATGTGTTAATCATAATTTGTTGCCTGCGCGGCGGCCCCCCGCAGGGCCATTGTCACCTGGCCCATGCAACAGCTATGACGGCGATGTTAATGTCTCTATTTTGTCCCGCTCCGCCATCTATTTATTTCAATAAAGTAACGCGGACTGTTTAGACCGCTTCTATTGTGTCCCACGACGCGTCGCCATTAGATGCGGTCGGGACTCGGGACAACTCTTTATCGCGAGTGGTTTGTTAACAATAATCGGTATTAATGTGTTAACGCGAACACAAAGTCAGTCACGATGATCTTGTGTTGGCGATACAGCTGAACATGGATTAAATAAATGGTACAAACGTAATCCCATTCGATTATTTCTCAAAAAAACAAACATCCTGTACGGGAGCATAATTTTTCGTCGGTTTATCAAATGTTACACACATTTTGGTTACATATGAGCATTCAAGGCAATGTACCAAATAAAAGGTATTTACGGTTCCGTAAAAGGCAGATGCAGCTGAAATGAGCAGTTGATGAGTGTATCAATCTCATAGTACCTCTAACTCATACTACTCTTATTTGTCCACTAAAACACACACACACACACACACACACACACACACACACACACACACACACACACACACACACACACACACACACAAGTTAACTTGGCTAACTCTTAAGTGTAAAGCGACCCGTGCAGATGGAGTATATGACACCGGCCTAATTGTGTATCAAACGGAACTCTGGGATACCTCCACGTGTACCTTTTACCTATGCATACAGGGCTCGGTGTGGACGGACATAGTTTTCCCCGATACTCATGTCCCCCCCCCCAATGAGTAAGAGTGTAAATCGAATAAGCGGGAACTCACCGCACAAAAAAACGCTGACCAAATAGGGCACAACCGCCGTGACAAAAGTCATGAGTAAGGGAGAGAAACTGAAAGCAATTAGCAGAGCAAGCACCTTAATAATGAAGAACTGGGAGAGTTACCCACTTTGAATCCACTCCAAATCGTAGACTTTACGAAGACACTAGGACTGGAGAAGGCGCTGTAACTGAGCATCTCTAAAATGTATAAAGGAGGCACAACAGATCTACAAGGTCACAGTGCAATAGTAACACTAGAAAGTCATTCATTCATATGATTCTACAATAAACTGAAAAAGAAACCACCTTTTGGGGTTTTCTTCTTTAATTTATTTGCAAAAATTCGTGTTCAGCGATCTATAAATGTTGCTCGAATATTTTCCAGAACGCGTTATAAAAATCGTTAAAGCAGAACTGAAATCGTTCTACAATAAACTGAAAAAGAAACCACCTTTTGGGGTTTTCTTCTTTAATTTATTTGCAAAAATTCGTGTTCAGCGATCTATAAATGTTGCTCGAATATTTTCCAGAACGCGTTATAAAAATCGTTAAAGCAGAACTGAAATCGTTCTACAATAAACTGAAAAAGAAACCACCTTTTGGGGTTTTCTTCTTTAATTTGTTTGCAAAAATTCGTGTTCAGCGATCTATAAATGTTGCTCGAATATTTTCCAGAACGAGTTATGAAAATCGTTAAAGCAGATTTCAAATAAATCCCATTATCGTCAACATTGTGTGTCGTTACGTTTGAAACATCATACTCAAGACAATGTACCAAATTTAATGTAAAAGAAAACTATGCTTTCAGGAAAAATCGAAAATAATAAAACCAAATTTTCGGCGGTCAGGGTAAGTTTATATCTTTTCTGATTTACTCCTGGACCGTAAATGCCTTCACTGTTACACCGACTTGAATCACGTATGACCAAAATTTGAACAAGATCTGATAAATATGCTTTGTGTGATTAGGCTATTTTTCCCGATAGCTACTGAATAGAATTAATGAGGATAAGATGTTAAAATCTCTTAAATCACTTTAAAAGTACTTCAGTGCTCTTATAGTAGAAAACAGTCACTAATTCTTCAAGATGTTAAAATTTCTTAAATCACTTAAAGTACTTCAGTGCTGTACTAGTACAGAGCAGTCACTAATTCTTCAAGGTGTTAAAATCTCTTGAATCACTTAAAGTACTTCAGTGCTTTATTAGTACAGAGCAGTCACTAATTCTTCAAGGTGTTAAAATCTCTTAAATCACTTTAAAGTACTTCAGTGCTCTACTAGTAGAGAGCAGTCACTAATTCTTCAAAGTATTAAAATCTTTTAACCACCTTGGTGGTGTGAGCACCACGTAACCACAAAAAGAGAAAGAGAAAAAGAGAAGAGCGAGAGACAAAGAGAGAGAATAATTAAATTATCTCAACGCTTAAAAAAATTATAACAAATATCCAAAAGTTATTTAGTAATAAGAATAAGTAATTTTAAAAACCAGCTTTGAAACAAACAAATAGCCTAAAACTTTTAACAAATTAATTCTATTTACGTTACGACTGCTTCATCCACCATTAACAGTTGCTGCACGACGAGTGATGCCTTGACGACAGATGGATACAAAGACTCGATCATACAACTAACAATTATTGTCTGAAACACGTGTTTAAAGTAACCGGTGCCAAATCCGTATCATAAATAATGTTCAATTTGTTAAATGCAATAAAGTGTACGTGAAATAAATAGCATTAACAGCTGCGCCAGTAGTGTGACCTAATTACGCAATATAGCCTAATACATCAATAACGTGAGAGGGAAAACAAATTGATTTTTAATACGAGAAATAGTTAACGTGTACTATTCACCGTATTTTCATCCTAAGAATTCATATTTTTAAAACCATTGTTTTTACTACCTGCTACATTGTAATTGAATTCCTCTCTACGAGTAGAGCGCTAAAGTATTTTAAAGTGATTTAAGAGATTTTAACACCTTGAACAATTAGTGACTGCTCTCTATTAGTAGAGCACTGAAGTACTTTAAACTGACGTAAAAGATTTTAACACCTTGAACAATTAGTGACTCCCCTCTACAAGTAGAGCACTGATGTACTTTAAAATGACGTAAAAGATTTTAACACCTTGACGAATTAGTGACTGCTCTCTACTAGTAGAGCACTGAAGTACTTTAAACTGACGTAAAAGATTTTAACACCATGAACAATTAGTGACTGCTATCTACTAGTAAAACACTGAAGTACTTTAAACTGACGTAAGAGATTTTAACACCTTGAACAATTAGTGACTGCTTTCTACTAGTAGAGCACTGAAGTACTTTAAACTGACGTAAAAGATTTTAACACCTTGAACAATTAGTGACTGCTCTCTACTAGTAGAGCACTGAAGTACTTTAAACTGACGTAAGAGATTTTAACACCTTGAACAATTAGTGACTCCTCTCTACAAGTAGAGCACTGATGTACTTTAAACTGACGTAAAAGATTTTAACACCTTGAACAATTAGTGACTGCTCTCTATTAGTAGAGCACTGAAGTACTTTAAACTGACGTAAAAGATTTTAACACCTTGAACAATTAGTGACTGCTCTCTATTAGTAGAGCACTGAAGTACTTTAAACTGACGTAAAAGATTTTAACACCTTGAACAATTAGTGACTCCCCTCTACAAGTAGAGCACTGATGTACTTTAAAATGACGTAAGAGATTTTAACACCTTGACGAATTAGTTACTGCTCTCTACTAGTACAGCACTGAAGTACTTTAAACTGACGTAAGAGATTTTAACACCTTGACGAATTAGTTACTGCTCTCTACTAGTACAGCACTGAAGTACTTTAAACTGACGTAAGAGATTTTAACACCTTGAACAATTAGTGACTGCTCTCTACTAGTAGAGCACTGAAGTACTTTAAACTGACGTAACAAATTTTAACACCTTGAAGAATTAGTGACTGCTCTCTACTAGTACTTTCACTCTCACTGTGTACACTGTGAGAGTACTAGTACTCTCACTGGAGTACTTCAAAGTGATTTTAGAGATTTTAACACCTTGAAGAATTAGTGACTGCTCTCTACTGTTAGAGCACTGAAGTACTTTAAACTGACGTAAGAAATTTTAACACTAGTGACTGCTCTATAGTAGTAGAACACTGAAATACTTTTAACTGACGTAAGAGATTTTGAAGAACACCTTGAAGAATTAATTACTTCTCTACACTATTAAAACACTGAAGTACTTTAAAATAAAACATGGCAAGGAAAGATAGCATAGCCTAGAGAAGGACAGGGTATTTACAAATATACACTGCAATTACAACCAGAACAATCGCTAAAAGGTTCGACCTATCTTTCACTAGTTTAATTCATTCCAGATAATTTTTTAAAGATTTGTAAACAGATTTCCTCTTTTAGGTAATAATATTTTTAGTTCGGACAAACTATACTTGTCCAAATTCTGGATATTCTTTCACTGACTATTTTCTGTAGTTCGTGCCTTATATTACATACTCTCTAGAATTACTACTTGTCATTGCAATTATTGTACGTATAAAAAAACCAGTAAAAATATTGTAGATGGACATGACGATCATACTTAAAGCAAATACTGTTTACGACAATGCTGTTTGATACAAAGCTTCATGTACGCGTAAATAACTTTTAAAATATACTTTAAAATCACGTGAGTGAATTGAATGCATGATAAAGAATTTATCACAGATAAGTACTAACGTAATTGGCAGTACGACGCTGATTCCAAAAAAGGGAAAATAGACTAAGTGAATATAGGCGCGCATTCTATATTTAAAATTTAAATCGCAACAGTTTGTTTAAAAAAACACAACACAGAAAAACAATAATTTATTTAAATTGCTTTCTCTTATGGCTTCCGTTAGAAAGGTAAAATTTGACTTCGTTAAACGATAAATAGATGGTAATAAATCTAGGTTGAGTTGTCAATATTGCGTAAAAACGTAAATACTCTCGGTATCTGCCTGATCTGTAAGGTAGACTCGTTTATCCGCGACTTTCTAATGAATTCTACATTTATACGCGCAAACCCCAGGTGTAGGCAGTTTACAGTGTGCTGTACAGTGCTTGGTTATTTAAACTGCTAATCACTCTACTTTATGTAAAGTGTCTTACGGGCACATTGCAGTCTCCGCGGCCATCTTGAAGTAAATCACGTCTAATCAGCATAACCGTACCGACTGTAGTAACTTTAACGCGCCGCTTATAAAATACAGTAATTTATTTTATAAATAAAATTTCGTTTCCAACAATCAAACTGTCATTTACAACGACCGTAAACAAAGAATTGAGTTTCAGAACATTATAATACTTTGGAAGTTAACATTCTCGCAAGCGACCTTCGCAGAAAACATTTCAGAAAAAGTTTTAAATCTGGGAATATACGTTCATCAGTTGAATTCTTTGCACAACAAATCCATACTGTTTTATCACATTATTTTTTCTCAAAATTATAGCAAACAATAAATTTAGGCCTATGTTACACTAGAAATGTTTGTTACAATTCACATTTTTTTATAACTTTTAACCGACATTTTTCCAAATGTTGACAAACTTTACGCTGGCTCATAACCTTAAACTGTATGTAAAATACAAATTTTATCACTGATATACATGGGTACAAAAAATACCAGTTTCTCCTTTTTAATTTCTTCTAAAGGGCACATAGTACATTATCAAAGATATTTGTCAAATATTTTGTTCAATATTTGATGAAACTTTGACCACATATCATGTTCAAATATTTGTCAAAGTTGTATCGCAGAAAACACGTTAAATTCATCAAATTTCTCTGATCAGCTGGGTTATTAACTAGATATATTTTGAGGTTATGTTTACTCAAATGCAGTAACTGTAATGGATTGAATAGTGTTGACTTGTTATACTGCTGCATTAAACACGAATCTTGTAATGGCGCTACTAAATAAAAAGAGAAGAAAACGAAAAAAACGAGTTCGGATCCGACCATGAATACAAAAGTGAAAAAATACTAGCTGTAAATATCTAGTATTAAACGAGGATTGCATTTGGAAGACCTAGATTCACATGGGCAATTTTTAAGAATGAATAGGCTATATTTTAAATCTCGGTTTTTGTAATATTAGCTGTGGATATTCCACAAACACTTTTTTTCGTATTGTAGAATTAATGTTTTTACTGCTTCAAAAGTCGGTGACAATTTCGCCATCGTTTTAAATTGTACGGAACGGAAGGAATAATGTAAAACAAACAGAAAATGATAACATTTTGAGGTTATACCTACGTTTCTTGAAAATCTTTGTATTATGCCCATAACATGACAAAGATTCATCAAAAAAAAGTCTAATTTATGTCATCAAAGATCTTTTATCGAAAAAATTTGACGTTACTAGGATAAACCTATACACTATTACATATACGCCCCTAACCGGTTAAGTTCAAATATATGGGATAGTTACTACTTAAATTTCACAACGATCCGTTAATTAGAAAATGACTTACCCGCGTCATAATAATGCAAATACGATTTCACCATCATAACAAACATTAAAATTTACGTTAATTAGCATTTAAAATTTTCAAATTTGAAATAGAATTACGAAAATGCACCCATGTAACGGATTTTGAAAATTAAAAACGCGAAATTTTAACGACGATTACGATGGTGAATTTATTTTCAAATACGTTTAAGGCTGGGCGGCAAAAAATACGGAGCAGAGCTGTGCTGAGCTGAGGCAAGCGGACGCAATGAAGATTATCGGTAAACAGAAGCGGAGTTCAGTCAGTCTTAAATAACGCGTTTGTATCTTTTAAATCTAAATATATAGGCACAATGTAACTGATTTCAGGAACTATTATGTGTAAAAAACGTAATGTAGGTAACGAGAAATAATAAGTTTGCACGCGTGGTCAGTGTAGTGAGGGGGGAAGCGGAGTCAGCTTCAAAACCGAGTACGCGATTTGTCAAAGTCGAAGCTACGTGGGGCAGAGCCCTTAACTTCGCTCAGTTACGGTCCGCTTTCAGTGGTCGCATTTATATTAAAAACAACAAATTAAGTTTTGAACACGTAGTCAGGCCCACGCCGCATTTGGTGACCGCCCGGCCTAAGATACGAAAGTTAGGCTATAAAATTTTCAGATTTAAAATGGCGAAGATTTTGAACGGCATTTGCTGGGCAACGAATTACCGATTTTTGTGCGAAGTTTTAAACAATCGAACCAGAATTACGAACGTGATGCTGATATTTAGGCCTATATAAAATGTTTATCCAGAACATAGAAGTCAATATAAAAACGATCTAGAGGTCAGAATCGAATCTCATTTCAAGATTCTGGTGTTTTAACTAACTCCCCCTCTAATAGTTCATTTTCCAATTGAAATTCGTCAGAAATATGACACACCTAAATCAAAACAAGCTGAGTTTTTAACTGTGAAAATATTTTATTTCGACTTTAATAACGGCCAAAGAGCTTCCTTACCTTACAACTCCAGATGTAACTGCACGAATATAATATTGTAATAGCAATTAATTCAAAACGTTCATCTACTTTGGTTATCAGGTGCATTAAGCAGTTGTATATTCATTTTTCTGTATTTGTTTCAGGAACGGATCCCACAGCTCACTGGCCGACGTCAAATTTAGGTAATTTCTATTTTGATAATATTTCCCAACTACTAAAGAACTGCGTTAGCAACCGGTCCGTATAACTAACCCGCTTTCAATCACTCGACATCATGCGAACCCATCGAGGGAGAACCTGCTAGTCTAAATAAATAAATAACAACCCCCGCCCGTAACATCCCCTTCCAACGCCGAAATAAAATATCAACCCGAAAGGGAGATTCTGTATTGATGTACGACAAAATCCGTTCTAAGACACAGGCATAGCGATGGAAATTAAATAACCCACGTGGCGTCGCTGCCTCCTGAATCAGGCATTGCTGTTACGTGGCATATTTCTTTTAGCGATCCACTTGTTTATTTAGCAGGCAGTGCGCCTCTACGTTTAGGCTGTATTTGATATTTCCGTACGTTACCGGTATGCGTTACTAATTCTTGGGCAGACGTTTCGTGGATTCTAATATTGTTTACGTTTTTAGCTAATGCGTCATCAAAAAAAAAACGGAAAAATTGTTTAGAAATTTTATATTCTAGGTTTTCATGAAATATTTTACTTTTTTACTGCACTAGGTGAAAATAACTGATGTAAGGAAAACTAATCTTCTTACATTTTTTATGTTATTAGATTACTTGAAATTTTGATTTCACTATTAGGCCTACTTACAGTCTAATTGTCATTGCAGTCTGCGTTTTCAACACTTAAAATTACATTTAATAATCGAAAACGAACTCTTACCAACGTCAATGCTTATTTCTAAATTTCAATATATTAAATCAAGAATTGATGCAGTTTTATGCACACTTTAACGCTGGCTACGACGGTGAAAGTTTTCAAAAAAAAAGTATAAGATAAAAAGGTTATGGTTTTTTTTAAATTTAGAATTACCGCCATTTTGAATATGTTGGACGAATTTTGCTGGAAACACGGTACCAAGCAAAATCTGTCCATCCGTTTAAAATATGCATTTAGTAGCTATATACAGTTTTCAAATTATATTAAAATTACAAAAATAAACCCTGACCGATATCCGGTTCTCTTTAGTTAAATTGCTAATTTATGCAATAACAGTGATGACCAAAAACAGCTATAGTTTTTTTTTAGCTAATTTCCATTAGAAAATGAACTACTGGAGCAAATATCACGGTAAGGTTTCAGATCCGGGAAATGAAATGAACGCCGATCACTATTTGAGGGGTCCTGTGTGTGTGTGTGTGTGTGTGTGTGTGTGTGTGTGTGTGTGTGTGTGTGTGTGTGTGTGTGTGTGTGTGTGTGTGTGTGTGTGTGTGTGTGTGTGTGTGCGTGCGTGCGTGCGTGCGTGTTCACTTTCTCACTTGTTTAGGAACTGAAGAAATGACAAAAATGTTCAACAGTTGATAAGATTTCAGTAGGCTTATTCAATCTATTTAGGCTAAACAGTTACTTGCTGATTGAAGCTCACCGTTTAGGTTTTCGCGGGAGATTGTTTTTTTTTAAATTCATTTTAGACAGGACAGAGAGAAATACCTTGAGTTTACATAGTAGTGAAATGAGGTGTCACTCGTTAGGGGTTTGCATTGAAAATCGAAAATCTACTTCCAAAATAAGAGGCAAAGTTGTCCCATACACTAAAACGTACATATTTATATCTTGTGAACATTTAGTGGGTTTAGTTTTTTTTTTTTTTTCCATACCATTAGTATTGCATATAAACGTACGAGAATTATAACACTTATGAGAGTTATGTGAGCGCTCGCTGCGGGTGACATCTTGCGGCAGACTGTTCAACTACAGTTCAACAGACAATAGCACTGTCTGTTTTCTGAAACATTTTTCCCAAGCACTTGTAGCGTTCATAGCTGCAAGTAGTCCAATTTCTTGGAGTTTAGTACGATTTTTATACAGTGACATTACTTCTAGTCAGTCTGTATTCAAAGCTTCTAGTTACACGGCAGTGAACTAGTGGAGGTCACTCGGTACGGTTGCCTCCAGAATAGGAGGCGAAGTTTCCCTATACACTAAAAAGTTCGTCTTTACATCTTATAAACATTTCATGGCTTTGGTTTCTTCTGTTAATGCAATACAAAGTTATTGGTATATCCCCACACGTTTGACTAAATATTAGAAGTTTGTGTTGTTACGCGTAAGCATGTTTTACAAATTGCAAAAGTAACTATACAGGCGTGTCACAAATAAAAAAAATCTCCCAATTATTGTCAAAATAAAAATTACAAACTTCTAAAGTTACACTGTAAAAATATAAACTTGCTGTTATTTAAAACACGATATAGGCTGTATTGATGACGACAACGCTAGTTTAATTTTAAGTCATCGATAAAGAAACTTAGAAACCAGTTTTAATAATTGCTAATCTTTCTACGAAGTTATAAAAGAAAATTTATAAAATATCTGTCTAACAACCAGTTTTGCGAGCGTTTTTTGTCAATAAAACTGCTTTCTAATCGTATAAAAAAAATGTCGTCAGAATATTTTATTATAATTTTATTTTCAGTTCTGTTTACTTGAGATGGTAGGCCTGTTGAAATTTTAACTGTATTAATTACTTTGTTTTTGTTAGAATCAAACAAGTTCGTTTACAACGAAATATATTCTTCTGATATAGTGTGAAGTCGCAGTTAGTTTTTTAGTGGCAACAATTTGGAAAAGAAGCTACTAGAACGGGAATAACGGTTACAAGTAACCAAAATTGTGAAATAAACAACTCTGAAACATATTTGAGAGGGCCGTTCGATAAAAAAGTGCATTTAAAAAGTTTGTGTGTGTGTGTGTGTGTGTGTGTGTGTGTGTGTGTGTGTGTGTATAACGATAACTCAACCAGCTGTAATCTACAGTTTATGATCAGTGCTCATTTCAAGGTCTGGAAACTAATTTTGGAAACACCCGTTCAGGTATAGCCGACATTGTAACAATTAAGCCCTTTTTTACGTTTAGGCCTACTTGTCTAAAACAATTTGTACTTCGGAATTCAATTGTCAAATTATCAGTTAATTTTTCTTAATTTTTAAAATGTGTATTACTTTTTTTTTGCTTTCAAATCATTTAAAAAATCTCAGAATTTCAAAAAGTAGTCAAAATAGTTTTAAACAACAATATCTTATACGTTACCGAATTCAAAATCATTTCGATTCGATTCTAAATAATATTTACAGTAATTGACACTTTACGTTACACCAATTTTTCAAATTAGATTCCTGTAAATACAAATTTTAATAATTACTTAAAAAATGTAGATTACTTACAAAATACTTTCGAAATCGTTGACATCTATGATTGTTAATACATTTACTCACAATAGTAAGTTTAACAAATAGAATATTTCTTTTGACTCACGTAGTAGGCCTAGCTGAAAATCTAGGCTCAAAAAAAGCTTACTTACTTTATTTTAACCATGAAACAAAAATATATTCAACTGTATCTTACGAATAGTACATACATCTAGTACCACATAAGTAGACCTACCTTTAATACATAAGTAATATTAGCGTACGACATACCTTTAAATTTTGCTTCTTATAGTCAGTAGGTAGGACAATAAAATTAGAGTATGCCTACACGAAAATCATCAACGCTTCAAACTATAAAATACAAGCATTTCCTTTGCATTTAACCATAACAATAACCTAATAAACTAAAAATAATTAAACAGTTTTGTTAAAAGAAAACAATACCGCACTTTCGCACCGTAAAACGAACTCAAATTCACGCACAAATAAAACACTACCGCACCGCATTCAACCGAACTTAATCTGCTGAAAAAATGGCGATTATAATATGTTAACAAGAAAGAAGATTAAACAAACCAATCAGATTAATGCATAGCCTTCGGAACAATGTCATGTGATGTCACCAACACTACCCTGGTGGAATATTTGGAAATTAACGCTCCAGTTGATTGACCTTGGTAACAGTAAGCTATTGTTTACCAACTGGTTATTGCCAACTGTAAGAATTAAATATCGCCCGTTTTTTGTTTCGTTGGTGGAATCATTTATTTTTAGGAATCTCTGGTGTGAGGTTAGTTTGACCAATTCTAAGGAAATTTATTTGTGAGATGTAAACAATTATTTTTTAACCTGACATTTGTTTACGCAGAACATTATACACAACATTCGCTTAGTAAAGTAGTGTTTTTAGACATAATATTTATCTGAACACATGATAATCGAATCTTAATTCCGTGAGAATGGCTTAATATAAAAATGTTGCTTTTCATTTCTGGTCAGTATGATAAATAATAGGCTAAAATTAAGTTTCCCAGTCTTAATAAGTTACATAAATTCAAAATTCCACACCAGATTACTGAGTATTTATTTAAAAAAGCAAGTAAAATCCGTATAATTGAAAATAATTAAGGATCAACTGAAATATAACCAATTTTAGGTGAAAATCAGTTTTTCAGACCTATGTTTAAAGCTGCACCTATTGAGAGGATTTAGACGTCTCTCGCGGTACCCGAGTCTAACACTCACTTACACTTGCAACACTACACTTACGACTTTAACACATTACACTCACACTTACATTTAGGGAGGCGATAATAGCCTCAATGTGCTTTTCGCCTTAAAATAACAACAACAAAGAAATTTACTTTCAGCCGCCTCGGTGGTCTAGTTGATAGCGTACTGGGCTCTCTCCCCGAGGACCCGGGTTCGATTCCCGGCCATGGCTTGCCATTTCATACGTTATCATCCCATCGTCTGCATTAGCCCAAGTGTGCACAATAGTCGGACGTTAAAAAAAAAATTATGTTTTGAGCGGAAGTAACTCTGTTCGAAATTGATTTAGGCTACCTACTTCTGAACTGTAGTACTTTTATTTCAAATTTGAGCTGACGATACGATTTAGTAACCGTAAAACCCAGTCAGTTGTCTTAGGGATCTCGTATTCGCCGTGGGTTCGAGGCTAGCGGTTACTGGCAGAAAATGATGGAAACAATTAGCAAAATCTGTTAAACCTATTTTGACAAATAATTTATGTACATAAAGATGTAGACATTTTAAAGGTTTTCGCTTAAGTCTTCCGGTCGGAAACGCATCTCTAGCGCTTAAACAATAAGTCAGATAATTAAGAAATTTAACATTTTTAGTATTTGAGCCCAAACGTAGTTTAAATCGATTTCAGTAAAACTATTGATTATAAATGGACTGAAAGTAGAGCCACCATTTTAAAAATCGTGCTCTATACCAAAGGTTACAGTGCAAGTAATTGAACCATTGCAACCAACCAAGCTACAAGCGTTGCAAGCTGCAAGGACAGGGGGAAGATGTTTGAGAAAATATACAGTGGTTGAACTGTCTATTTAACTGTAGTTGAACACTCTACCACCAGCAACATATCTCATAACGTTTATTATTCTAGTACGTTCATATTCAATGGTAAAACCTCTCCATACAGTACTGAAGCAAGGGCGCCCTCCCCTCCCAGAACATACCTTCCTCGTTGTATGCTGTAGATAAGTTAGATAGTAGCAATTGGTTAAACTCGTGAGTCTATAACCGGAGGGGTAAAAGACGAGGGTCACCTAAGGGCCCATGTTTGCATACATGCCCATACATGCAGACTAATAAGCTGCAAGGGGAGGCAACCCCTCTGAGGGGATTACCTGTCAATCCTACCAGTTACATGACAATGTATTATTCTTATTTTTCCTTTTTCGTCTGCAAGTAACGAAATCCGCTTTGCAATTCTGAAAAAAAGCTTTTTTAAATCTACTTAGCAACGATAAATCGCTTGTATTCAAATTTAAATGTTCTTTCAAAAATGGATGTTGTTTAATATGTCGACTGTGTGTTTATATAGTTTTTAAACAAAAACAAAGAATAGTTTTAAACAAAATTTAAGATTTCTAAACGCGTCCGATTTGACGAAAAAACGTGTTTGTTTCTATAAATTTGTACTGAAAATTTTAAAGAGATCGTATTGATTTAAAGAAAATATTTGTTTAAAAATTTATTTAAAAACATATTTGTTTGTTAACCGTATTGTAAAAACATTTGTTTAAAAATTTATTTGTTTAAAAACATATAACACTCCAACTTTCGAAGAGTTATATGCGACCAAGTGTGTTATGTTCCACTATAAATACTTAAGTGCTACTTTTCTGACTACCAGCAGATAAACATAAAAAAACCATATATGAAAAAAATTGTATGTACGTTACAATAAAATATTTTACTTTATTACCTAATGACCTAAAAGATCTAAAAGTGTTTGACAAGACTTTAAGTATAAATAAGCAAACCAAAATAATTTTGAAATACTATACAAGTTTTTTTTTTTTTTTTTTATTAAGTTTTTCTTGTTTAATGGGCTATGGCTCCTGAGCACAGAGAGGTACGGAGATATATGTATGTGTAAAGCCAATAATAATAAATATTTATTTCTATTGTGGTTGATTTCATTTATTTATATAGAATTATTGCATACGAGGTGTGTTCAGAAAGTAACGAGAATTTTAATTTTTTGAACAAAATATTTATTTATTCTTCTACATTGATGTCGCCTTCAAATTAGTCCCCATTGGAGATTATGCACTTGTGCCAGCGCTTCTAATCCTCGAAACACTTCTCAAACTCGATCTTTGAGATAGCCTTTAGTTCTTTTAGCGATGCGCTTTTAATGTCATCTACGGCTGTAAAACGGCACGTTAAGGTTCTCTTTATTTTTGGAAATAGGAAAAAGTCACACGGAGCCATGTCTGGCTAATATGGAGGCTGGGGCATCGTTACAGTACTGTTTTGGCCAAAAATTCACGAACAAGCAATGAAGTGTAAGCTGGTGCATTATCGTGGTGCAAAAGCCATGAATTGTTTTTCCACAGATCCGGGCGTTTTTTTTTCGGATTGCTTCACGCAAACGGCGTTGAACTTGTAGTTAGTATTGACCGTTTCACCTGGTGGCAGGAATTCACGATGCACTATGCCATTAATATCGAATGTGCATGAAAATATTGGGAATAATAATAATATTTTACGCTTACAAGGGTTATCCCCCTTTACACTGGCTGGATTCGCCCATGGCCGGCATAAAGTAAAACAAAAATTGATCTGTGCTGGAAGGAAGGGAAGATGCCACCTGTAGGCCTCGCGTGTGGCCTGGCAGTGCGCCCGGTAGTTATGATAGATCCGCTAAACTAATTGTTGCTAACGTTACATCTGTCATAATGCCAGCTGTCATAATTACAAGCTGCCATAAAGCCTGTGGAAACTTACACTAAGCAGATCCACATGGGCTAAGCCCTCTGAACAATTTTGGCACCGTTCCAAAACATATTTCTTGGCACTTTGTCATGCCTTACTTTATTATATTATACCGCATTCGACTTTCACACAAACACATAATTAATACAAAGTGGTTTGGTGTGTTAAAACCCGTGTCGTATTTTTTTTCTACGGATATAACTATTTGAGATCTTATAGAGTGGGCTTTGAATAACGTTTACATATTTTTTAAAGCAAATTAACCGGTTTACATTTTAGTTCGACGGTATTTTGACAGTTCATTTCTGAAACACTACACGCAGCTGTCGTGATGGAAGCTTATTTACAAAGTATTTTTTTTTATCTTACCCTTTTTGAAATTCTATTTCACTAACACAATCAGCATTAAAATCTGCACGTATTTGAACTTTTAAATTGCATTGAAAATACGAAAATGAACCATGACCGCCGTCAAATTAAATTTCATAATTTCGACGGATTTTGAAATTTTAAAATATAACGGTTTTTAATGGTGATTACGATGGCGGTTTTGTCAGTAGTTTCTAAACCGGATTTTTTTTATGTTAATACGTTTGTATAGAGTTATGGTAGGTCTAATTTAAAGTTATTATTTTTTTAAATATTTCAGTGGCCGCGATTTTAAAATTATTTAACGGCTTATTACCGGTTAACAAAATTGTCCAAGCAAGGCTCTATTAATAAAATGGACAGTCGCCTCGGTGGCCTAGTTGATAGCTTACTAGGCTTTCACCCCGAGGACCCGGGTTCGATTCCCGGCTAGGACTTGGCATTTTTAGCCCCATCGTCTGCATTAGCCCAAGTGTGCACAATAGTCGGACGTTAAACACAAAAAAAAGAAAATGGACAACACCTCTAAGGAAGATCTAACAAATTCCATTTTAGCTAAAAATTGCATCTGACGCTATCTAGCGCTTTTTTGAAGAACTGTTTTAATTTATAAACAAACGAAAAGAGAACATTGTAACATATTTGGCCTACTTCAAGCTACATAGCCTAAACCCGCCGCATGCGGTTGCAATATTAACATTATCAAAATATTCATACCTACCTTACAGATACGTGTGATAAAGTTAAGTCACATTTTGAAAAAAGTGTTTAGGATCTGTTAATTTATACAAATAGTTTTTCGCGCTAAACGAAACACAAAATCAGAACTGAGCGAGCCTCCGTATCCGGCGGCAAGGTCATTCGATGTTTATTATCCTCTTTGATACAGATCTGTATCACCGTATGGGCAGTAAAAATACTTAGCCAACTATATTTTGCCGTAATTATTACATTTGTTCAGTTATAATATATTACCTTCATGAGTATTTAGCCTTACTGCACGTTAATTAGCGTTTTACTGCTCACGTAAATGTATTAATTAATTTATTACGGTAGACGAAGATAAAAATGACACTGTTGAATATAAATTATATTTGTTGTTTACATTGAACGTGGGTTTTAAATTGTAATTGCTATAACTGTTTGAATTATTAATGATTTGTAATTATAAATTCCGATTGATTCTATTAAAATGAAGCTGTTATAATTAGACTAACTGCAAGCCATATCCTCCGCTTCGCTCGAGTTATTATACATAAGTTGAAAATGTTCATACATTCATTTTATTTCTGATATTCTGGAACACTCTAAGACATTTTACAGAATTCTAGAATATTGAACATTATAGAACATTGTTGTAGCTCCTGAAAGATTCTATTACATTTTGGAATATTCTAGAACATTCTGGCCATTTCGGCTACCGACTCCCAGCTGCTTTAAGTACTTGACATCTCATAACATTCTCGAACATGCTGGAACATTTTTAACACTATTTCCATAATTATACTGATGCATGCGTCACGCTAACGCCTATAGATACGCTTCTGAGGTGGAATATGTTCCCAACAAAACATCTTTGAAAATGTTATAGAATATTCTGCACTTCTGTTTCTTATTTCTAGATCATCCTCAAACAGGAAGTCCTTTCGAAGGTCCAGAACTTGTAGAATATTTTCGAACATTCTGGAACATTCTAGAAAATTATTAAACATTTTGGAACGTTCTAAACAATTCTCGAACTGTGTGGAACCCTCTAGAATATTCTCAAAATTTGTGGAAGATTCCGTAACACTATAGAAAATTCTGGAATATTCTAGAACTTTCAGGAACATTCTGGCCAGTTCCGGCCACTTCGATACTCAAATCCCTGATGCTTCACCGACTTTCCATAAGAAATCCAATGGTGCGATGGTCTCTTTTAAGACTCATATCGCCGATTCCAACCCCTGCAGTTCCAAACCGAAACCTTCTTCATGGATGGGAGATAAAGGACTATATCATGTAACCCCTTTGGGGCTGTGGGGTGAGGTGCGGAGTTATAGCGGCACTCACGGACAAACCACGCTTACATTTATTGTTATAGTGTACGGAGTGTCACCCAAAAGTGATGAACGTCAAAATAAAAAAAATCTGTTATTAAACCAAAAATAAAAATCACGTATTATGTTTTCTCTTACTTTTTTTTATTTTACTTACGATAATTTGTTCCAAAAAACGACAAATTAAATTAACATAGTTAGTTTTTAACAACATAATCTGAAAGTTATTGCCTATCAGCTGTTCAATGAAACCAGCTGATCTTTACGAACATATGTAAAACAACTGTCCTTTAAATATAACTACCAAAATTAAATTAACGTTTCATTTCGTATAGCCTACTTAAATCGGTCAAACTTCTTCGACGTTTCCGTAGTGTAGTGGTTAATACACGCGCAAGGTTCGATCTCGGAATTTATAATTACAATTAATTTAATTGCGAAACGCAAAATTTACTGTTATATATCAGTATAAATACGTTACTTGCGTTCCGTAAAATCCAACGTCACAGCCAGGCCTAAAACATACTTTATAAAAAAAATGACGGCTACCAGGGTTCATTTCCGGATGAGGAAATCAGAATTCCAAAGAGGATAAAATTAAGAAATTATTTTTTGTAAATCCGTTTATTCATAACTTCGCCTCATACCCAGCCTGGTATAACGCTCACACGCGTTCACAACGCATGTTTAACAGTCTACTAGCGTACGTAAAGTCGTGCTGGCAGCGTTCCCACAACCAGTCCTGCCAACTTTGTCAACTTCTCACGGTTCCCCGTTATGACGAATGTCCTCATAAAGTTTAGGTGTTGTTGATATTATCACTAGATTTAAATATAACCGTCCCAGATTTATATCGCTCACTTGAAATACATTATTTTTCGGCGCTATAAATAAGCGCCGCGGCAATGTGTAAGACGTCAGCGCGCGCGTGTGCGCGGCCGCGCGCCTGATGAAAGCCATTTGCCGCGGTAACCTGATAGTGCGTTTATAATTTTAACAAAAAGATACGACTTTGTACTCGCCACAGCTGGGCGTCAACGTAATCTGTCCGCCGGTTACGGAAATATCTGCGTCATTCGTGGTGTTGGGTTCGGTTTTTAATGTTTTGCAGATTCTTATAAACAAAAGACTTTGCCGTTTGTTTTTCTTGGAATTTCACTTGCTTCGTTTAAATTTTAAAACATTTTTGATCTACAATATTAAACAAGCTGTTTTTGTAGAAGATCTATCCCATTTTTTTTCTCAAAAACGGCCCTACGATTTTGATGTAATGTTTCTGGCTGAAAAAATTCGTCTTAGACCTAATTAAAAAAACTCATTTATCACGGACTATATCAGTATCTGCCTAAAACTATTAATAATAACGATAATTCCAATTCGAATATAGCGTCATATTTTGTAAGAGAAATAATCGCCATCAATTTCCTGTCAGGTCAGCTTTTGCTACGACCTAACATAAGAGGTCAAAGATTCAAATTGGTTAGCATTCACAAATTCTCGACATATAAGAAATATCCTATAAATTACGTGTTAAATTTCTTTTACTACCAGAAAATCCTCGACCGGTGAATATAAACGGACTAGAAATACGCCAACATTATAAAAAGTGTGCTCGATATTAGCAGCTAAAGTCCAAATAATTGGACTATCTGCCGCTACGAACGCTGCATGCTGCACAGGGTTGGAGATGTTTGAGAAAATATGCTCTATTGTTTAGTTAATTGTATTTGAACATTCTACCGCAAGATGCCACCAGCATCTTGCTCACATGGCTCTCATGAGGGTTATCATATTAGTAAGTTTATATTAACAATGCCTCGACATACAAAGAAATAATGAATGGGAAGAAGTAACAAAGAAATTTAATTTAATAATATTTAAGAAATTAATATCTATTACCATGAAAACCTTGAATTATTCATTTATCTAATTAATTTTGAATATTTCCATAGACCATGTATATTCTAACTACATGAATTCTAAATTTTTAAATAAGTTACTGTACTTTTATTTTGTTATGAATCGTTATTTTCTAATTATATATTAAATGAAACCTTTTAATAATGCTTATTTATTTGTACAACGTTTTAAATTGACATCATTATAAATGCTCGTTTTTTCGCAATTTTTCTCAATATAAAGTACAAGCACAACTATAAAGAAAGTTTGGGGTTAGCGACAAGAAGCTATTTAAAATTTTGCTTGATCTTTAAGTATTCAAATACCCACAGTTCAAAATAGTGGTTTTTATTTCAGTATCTATATCCGCTTAAAAAAAAACGAATTTTCTCAAAATCGCTTTTAACGATTTTTATCAAACTTTGCACAGTTGTAATCCGTAAGTTTACGAAACCATATCCCCGAAGATGTCGCAAAAACTGTAAAACGACCGAGTTATATATACTTCGTTTATGATCAGAATTTCAGAAAAATCTGTTAAACCTATTTTGTGAAATTAGTTCAATTTCTTCTTATAATAGCATCCTAGCCGGATTTTTGTGGAAACAGTTCAGTGCTAGAAAGTTTGTGTAATGTTTTACGTTCGTTTATTTAATTATACGTTAAAGACGACACTTATCTTGTGGTATCAGACGGTTGATTTTTATTTTCGTTTTGAATCAGATAAAAATTTGAAAAATTATAAAATAAAATGCCTTAAAATATAAATTTCCAGACAACCAGAAGTGTATTTAATATGCCCAAAGACTGGGAGTGGCTAGTTTCCGCTTTTCACCTCTACAGTATCAAGACATCTCTCTCAATCACATACTTTACCACGTCTGTCTCTCTCTTTCCAATGGCACATTGCCACGCTATCATATTTCCTATCTCCATAACAGCTGAGTTATTTACTGCCGTTTGCTGTTAATATAAAAATGATAGCTCGAACAAAAATCCAGATTTACAGCTTTCGTTAAGCCCTTCGCTTCGGGGCAACCATGTTTTATGGATATATATAACCTCATTCGCAAACGGTAACGTGAAATTAAATTGAATCTCCAAACGTGTTTCTTATAATATTCAAGACGTGTTATTAACCATTGAATATAAACGTAACTAGAAGTACAGCCACCATTATAAAAAGCGAGCTCAATATAAGCGGTTAAAGTCAAAGTAATTGGACTATCTGCCGTTACGAGCGCTGTAATCTGCACGGACAGAAGGCGGAGATGTTTTGAGAAAATAGACAGTACTATTGTGTATTTAACTGCAGTTGAACACTACCGCAAGGTGCCAGCAGTAGCACGCTCACATATCTCACATTAGGGTTATAATTCTAGTAGGTTTATATTTACTGTTATAAAGTAAAAGATTAACCGAATGTTGTTGTTAGCAAATTTCTATTGGAAAACGAGCGATTGGAGCAACCATCATGGTAAGACCCAGACCCATTTAAAATTTCTGTTTGTGCGTGCCCTAAGCACTCTCACGTTGGCCCGATTTGATTCAAGAACTTGTTTATAGTTACGCATTTTTGAAAATCTAATCACAAGTTAAAAATCGCGTTAATTAGCATTTCAAATTACGAAAAAGAACCAGACGGCTGTTGTTGAATGAAATTTATTGTTGGAAATAAGCCTTGTTCACGTATAAAGGTGCATGGTGCTATTATTTCTATTTTATGTTAATTATAACATTTTTTTAAATTTTAAGGCGAAAAGCACATATAATCGCCTCCTTAAATGTAAGTGTGAGTGTAAAGTGTTAAAGTCGTAAGTGTTGTAAGTGTAAGTGTGCGTCAGACTCGGGTACCGCGAGGGACGTCTAAATCCTCTCAGTAGTCGCAGCTAGTCTGAACCACCTGCGGGAGATAATTATAACAAATTTATCGAATCAGAAACGTTACTGTTGGTTGCATCACAGACAAAAATCTCCCAAAACTGACTGAAACTATGATTTATCTGAAATAATTTGCTGTACATAATATTCAGTTTATACAGTAATTATTTTTATTTTTTTTTTTTTTTACGTCCGACTATTGTGCACACTTGGGCTAATGCAGACGATGTGATGATTTATAGCGTATGAAAATGCCAAGCTCTAGCCAGGAATCGAACCCGGGTCCTCGGGGTGAAAGCCTAGTACGCTATCAACTAGGCCACCGAGGTGGCTATAGAAATTAAACAATTACTGACACCATTATAAAAAGCGAGCTCAATATAAGCGGTTAAAGTCCAAGTAATTGGACTATCTGCCGTTACGAGCGCTGTAATCTGCACGGACAGAAGGCGGAGATGTTTTGAGAAAATATACAGTACTATTGTGTATTTAACTGCAGTTGAACACTACCGCAAGATGCCAGCAGTAGCGCACTCACATATCTCACATTAGGGTTCATGATATCCCCTAACATATCAGTCTATTGACATTGTTAACAAGAGAACAAACAGAAGATATGTTTAGTACATTCAAAGAATAATCATTCGTTTTACTTGTTTTTTTAAGAATATTTTTAAATGCTATAGGTACAATCTTAGGAAGTAGGTCCGGGATTGCAGTTACTGCCGCCGTCCTCTTTAGTTATACATTTGAACTGTTTGTGTTAATGCCTAAATAAACCAGTAAATATTTGCTAGTCCGTTATACTTGAATGAGTGGTAAACCTTTACTATTTTCTCCTTTTAGTTTTTCAAAAGCGCCCTCAAAAAAATATATTTTCTCATAAAATATTTAATATATTGTTAGTATGACAAAGTATGTTTCATTGTTAAATCGAATTTTAGAATATTTCAAATGTTACTGTGTTTACAATTAAAAAATTTTAAAAAATTAAAATACAGAATTTATAAATTCACATACCTTTAATTAAAAAATATTTACAGCCGTCTCGGTGGCCTAGTTGATAGCGTACTGGGCTTTCACCCCGAGAACCCGTGTTCGATTCCCGGCCAGGGCTTGGCATTTTCATACGCTATAAAGCATCCCATCGTCTGCATTAGCCCAAGTGTGCACAATAGTCGGACGTTAAAAAGAAAAGAAAAAAAAGACTAAAAAAAATATTTAGAAGCTATAAGAGGAAATATACTGTAGTTAAATTGCATACTTTGCCCCTACCTGGGTAACCTTTACCTGACTGGCAAAGGTTATTACTACTCATTCAAGTACAACGGGCTAGCAAATTACTGGTTCATTTAGGCATTAATACAAACAGTTCAAATGTATACGTTATGCCAGTTGAACTAAAGAGGACTGGCATTAACTGCAATACCGAACCTACTTTCAAAGATTTTACTTATAGCATTTTAAAATATCCTTAAAAAACAACGTGATTAGTAGTATCCTTAGTAGTAAAACGAATGATTATTCTTTGAATATACTAAAAATATCTTCTGTTTGTTATCTTGTTAATTAACAATGTCAATAGACAGTCTGATATGTTGACAGTAATTGTCATTAACTTCTAAAGCTACTGTAGTAACTGAATATTATTTACAGCAAATTATTTTATGTAATTTGCTTATTTAATGTATCACAGTAGTAGGCCTATTGTGTTAACGAAAGAACGATAAATGATCAAAAATCACATTTTCTTATATTAAATTTAACGATTTTGATTAAAAAATACTGGAATTTGGTCTGTAAGTTTCCAAACAAAACATATTTATATAGATGTATATTTTGGTAGAATTTGGTCAAACTATAGTTGTGTATGAAGTGAGTGATAATTCCAAACATCGGTTTTTCATAGTTACATATCCCCTCTTTCTACGTAACAGTGTTTTGTAACTTTAAATGACAAAACGAAATGGTGTAAATATTTGGAATATATTTACATTTGGACAGCGAATCATTGCATTGTGACACGGTTTGACAAACAAATGACAGCCGCGTTAACATACGGTGCGAAAAGTAATTAATTTTGTCACCGGATTCGAACGGTTTGGCAAAGTTGGATGTTTATTGATGAAAAAACTTCAAAAGACAGATAACAATGTAACATATTCAACTTACATGTTTAGTGTTTTTGGTGATAGTGATAAAACGAGTGCGAATGAACACTGTTCAATCAGCTGACTTGACTGTTTTTTGTCTTTAATCAGCTGGTATAATAGTCCTAAACATCAATTGACATTCACAAAACAGAATTCGTATTATTAAAGGAGATTTATTTGTTTATTTAATAAACTATTATTTAATTTATTTTTATTTAATAAACAATAAAATTGTTTATTTATTTAACTCGTAAGTTATGGGAATAATAAATATCAGTTTTTGTGTTTTTTTTGCGATGCCAAAAAAAAAGTGGAAAAATCTTTTATAGACTTCCTGGGTAGGGTACCGTCACTATCCCAGAGTGTGGACTCAGATTGAGTTCAAACTCAAGTTCAGACTCAAGTTAATATATACTGTTACCCAAAAAAAAAAAACACCAAAAGTATTCCTCTTCTGTAAAACCCCGCCAGGCATTGCTTCGTGGGAAGATGGACTGGCTGACCATCTGCTCTTCTACAGCGTTGGCTCTCCTTTCTCGATCCTCAACTCTCAATCTCTTCATGACCACTGCAGCGAATCCCGCAATGGCCCTCCAGTTGGCCTCTGAAGCCATCATTGTCGCAACCAGACTTTCCGGTGTAATGCTGCCTCGCAGATATGTTTGCAGCTTCATCCTTTCCGCATCTTCCTCCACTGCTGTAAGACAGAGGGAACAAGCCGAGTTTGTTTCCAGCCTGAAACGGAACAAGTATGCTCGGGAGCAACCGTGAGAATCTGTGTGAAGTAGAAATCCACCTCCCCATGATCCCTGTTGCACCAATCCTGGATGTTACCTATAAATTGGTATGTCCATCATCCATTTGTTGATTCGTCCCACTGTCGCTACCGTGTCTGCAGGGTCCGATTTCGCTCCTCTGTAATTGCCATTGTATGACTATACCGCGGCTCAGCATTTCGCCTGCGCCAGTACAGTCTCGCTCTTTCATCAGCCATCAGCTCCATTGGCGGTTCGCCCGCCACTACGCATGCAGCGTCGTAGGAAACTGTTCGGTAACCACTCACGACACGCAGCAACGAACGGCGGTGCACCGCATTAACCTTGCGCGCATAGATCGTCACCACCATGTGTGTGTGTGTGTGTGTGTGTGTGTGTGTGTGTGTGTGTGTGTGTGTGTGTGTGTGTGTGTGTGTGTGCGTGCGTGCGCGTGTGTGTGGTACAGTGAAATAAAAGCAAACAAGTTACATATATATAAATGACATTTTTCCAGAAATGGTTCACACAATTAAAATATAATTTTATAATTTAACATTTTCTTGCTATAGAAACTATCCTGGTCAGTTTGGCCTTTGGGGAAATGTTTTTAATTAGAAAAACAGGAATAACCAGGTCATGTCAGTAACCTAAAGATCTAATATAAAATTTCAACACAGGGAAGTTCGGTCTGAAGGCATTAACTTTCTTATTTACATTAAAAAATATGTTATACTGCTAGGCCTGACTAGGCTATACTGAACTGAAAAATACTATAAAAGTGTCACTGTTAATATTTCAAAATATATTTTTGTATTTGAAGTAATGTATTCTTGGAGAAAGTTTAGTCTGTTGGTAGTACTGCACTTGTTGTTTGGTAAATATACAGTGTAGATTGTTTTCGATATTTTTTTTCGCTAAAACGATTTACTGCATGGCCAAAAACAATAATCCAAAATATACAAACGCGGAAAATACGGGAAGTACGATAAAATAGAATATAAAAATGACCCTCATAACCTCAAAATTGCTACTACACTATAGTAGGAAATGTAATTTTGATTGTAAAACAATAAAAAAACTTTATTTTAAAAAAATACTCAGACCTAACTGACACGGTTGTTGGGTGAAAAACCTATTTAATTAAACGGACGTCATTTTAACAAAAATACGTATTAAATAATGCCTGTTAGAATGTGATAACGCGCATGAGCAGTAAGTCGGTGTAGGAAATCTAGTATGTTTCATGCAATGTAAACAGCAATGACGTCACAATATAGTTCCGAAAAAAACAGTCTAAAATCTTAAGTCAAAAATCTTTAAAAATGTTTTTCACGGGTGAATTGGAAAATAAGGTATGCAATAAAAGAAAAAAAAGTATTCAAAAATCACTATTTGAAAAAAACAACATACACTGAATAAATAACCTTGTGTTTTATTAAAGGGCATCCTTAAGTTCTTTTTCCACGTAAATAAGAATTTATAAAATGTGTAGGCTATTATGAGAATGACATGAGCTACCTAAAGTATACGAAACAATAATATTTCATACGTACATCTCAAAAACATATATTAAACTTAATCTTGAAATTAACAAACTAACGAATTGTAAAAACGTATTTACAAATGTTAATAACTAATCCCCCCTTTTCCCCTCGCTCGGGATAAATCCGCCGTGATTGAGAGAATAGCGGCCATTAATTTGTCGGCAATATGTGAATGCCGGGTCAGGACGAGTCCCTCAGGACCCCGGCAGGATCTCGTCCACTCAGCAATCTACTCCCCAGGGTGTGCCAAAATCTTGTTTTCCATTTTTGGTTATGCCCTCACTTTCTGTTTTATGTTCGGTATGGGCAACAAGTCGTTGAAGCATGGTAAACAGTCCCCTCGGTTTATTTACCTCCGCTCTCACACTGGCCGATAAAACAGTGTATTTGTGTGTTTTGAAATTTAGTTTTCAACAATATTAGGACAACGTTTCCTCGCACGTGTTCACTAAGTTTATTTTAGTACGGGACTTGCACCCGTATTTTATTATTTAACCTTATAATATGTATAAAATATCGCGCGAAACTATTGTACAAACATCTTACATCTGATGTCTCTGTAAACAAAAACGGAAACGGAAGTTGTCGGCGAAAAACGAAAAACTGCGATCATGATTTATTTTTTCTTTTCTTCAATTTTTTTTTAAATTCAAATTTGTTTTACTAAAATTAAATCGTGTTTATAATGTGCTATTAAATTTTGAGCGAACATTGATTTTCCAATTTTTTGACGATAGCTTACAAAATTGATTTGGAAGAGGAGAAGTTAAATACGAATTTTTTATACATTGTACGTAAAATTTGATCAAAATCGTTAATCCTCGTTTTGAGCAGTCTGACTAATGAAGAGGCTGACTGATACCTGAACACCTCGGACATGTCTTTTTCTGAAAAACGTTCACTTCTGTTAATTTTTTAAAGGTTAGACTACTTTTTAAAAAAATTCGGAAGATATTGTAAAACTACGCTTATCCCTAATGCTAAATTTTACTAAAATCGGTCATTTTAATCTCTAGCGATGAGCACTCACGGAGTTTGAATCAAAATAAAATAGTTTCGTAATCTTTCCTATTACAGATTAAAAAAAAATCTATAAATAGGCCTACTATTTAGCTCGAAGACATTTTAATCGAATTTTAAATAAGAACAGAAACCTGAAATTATATTTCCAGTCAGTTTCTGTAGGTGCATGCTGTCAACATTTCACGTCAAACGCCAAAACTGTTAAGTCGGAAATTACGATAATCACTGCCTTAATCTTAACTTTTCTGAAAATCTGATGTCACTGTCATAATCAGCATGAAAATCTGCATATATTAACATTTAAACTTTAAAATTACGTTAAAACACGAAAATAAAACCTGAAAAATTTCTAAATTTCAACGGATTTGGAAAATTAAAATGCTACTTTATGCAGGTTTAAAAAAAATTAATACAAAGAAGTTATGATTTTTTTAAAATTTGAAATGACATGCATTTAAAAACTGTTGAATGAATTCTGCTGGTTAACGATTGACGAACTTATCCAATATATCCAAAAATCGATTTTTATATCATGTTTAAATCAAATCGGATCTTTTTTATTTGTAAAGTGTATGAATTACTATACTATATATGGGATTATATACATGGGGGACTCGGTAGTCGAAGTGGGTAAAGCACCGGGTATCTGATCTGAACTAACTAGCCGCAGTTACTCCCGTTGCTTTTCCTTACCATTAACGCTGATCTCTCGTCCTCATTAGTCCAACTGGCATAAAGTATGGACATTAAGCAAAAAAAACTTAACGTTAAAGTTTATAGATTTTGATTAACCATGGCGTAGTCAAATCACTGACCATCTTCTGCTATCTAAACTTCTCGCTGCTGCATTCCAAAATGATTTCATCCACTGTCATGTTTTCATGTCCGTCTGCATAATTTAACACATTCAGAAATGTCTTGTATACAGCACAGGGCTTATATACGAGGGCTATTCAGAAAGTAGATTACGTTTTTGGATAAAAAAAAAACTAAGTACAGGAAAAAAATTTTATTATATACATTTGAAAGAGGAACTAAAATACTATTTTTCGACATAATCGCCAAACAAATTTAGACATTTGTCATATCGGTGAACTAGCTTTGAAATTCCCGTGTCGTAGAATTCCGCCGCCTGTGACGCCAGCCAGTCAGTCACGCCCGCGCGGAGATCTGCGTCGTCATCGAAGCGCTGTGTTGCAAGCCAAGTCTTCATCTTCGGGAATAAGTGGAAATCACTAGGTGCCAGGTCCGGACTGTAGGGTGGATGAGGAAAATCCCACTTGAAGGCCGTCAAGACGTCTTTGTTCGATTTGCCGTGTGAGGGCGGGCATTGTCGTGCAAAAACAACACTTTTGCACTCAGTTTTCCTCTCCGCTTGTTCTGGATAGCTCGTCTTAAAAAGGTATTGCCAAACATTACGAAACTTAAGACGAGCTATCCAGAACAAGCGGAGAGGAAAACTGAGTGCAAAAGTGTTGTTTTTGCACGACAATGCCCGCCCTCACACGGCAAATCGAACAAAGACGTCTTGACGGCCTTCAAGGGAGATTTTCCTCATCCACCCTTAGTACAAGTTACCCAGTAAACTTTCCGCAGATTATCTCTGTAGCCCACCACCTGTATATCCAACGCGGTTTATCGGTTTTATAGAACTGCTTTAACACCACGAATTATTGATACATGAAGTTACTCTTCGACCCCCAAACTTATCGAAAACCAACTGTTAGATTACTGAGTAGACGCTGAGTAGATTACCGAGTGTGTCCGATGTAGAACGATAAACGCCCCTCTAAATTCCACCCCTCTAGTTTATTAATTTTAACTTTGACAGTGTACGATTTCTATTTACCGAAGAAGAGATGAAATGCGGGCTTTTGTTTATCAGTGTCGGCTGTATGATTGCATATGCGTGTATCAAAGAGGTGCTCCTATATTACTGCTAAATCAATATTTGATTTCGCCTCCCTCTAGCCTGTAATTATGTCACCGCTTCAACAAGATGCAGAACCCTGAGGGGCGATAAGTAAATAGGCGTACCGGAGGTGTGGTAATTAAATAACTGCACTACAAAACATTTTTATTGAACACCAATTGCATTACAAAGTTTATCCCCCTTAATTTTCTCTTTCCTTGCCGATCCTTACAGTACTGATCCTTCCATTGTTCAAAGCAGTGCTGGAAGTCCGCTTCTGTCAGCTGATTTAGAACCTCCTTCGTTTTTTCTTTCACCGCTTCCAACACTGTGACATTTTGTCTCCTTAAGCTCCGCAAACCTTAGGAGGTGAGGCGAGTAGGTGAGTGGTTCCGACACTGTGGTGTATTTCGCACGCTTCCTTTAACATGACACTTACTAAGTTTCTGTAGGAGTGTTTCCCACTTTCACAAAAAAACTTGATATTAACTCGTTGCTCCATCTGTACACTTTGAATGTTTTCGACGAGACGTTAGCACGAGGACTTCAACGGGCGATTCCTACAACGAAACTGAGCGATAGATATGATAACGATATCACAGAACTGCTACTTTTTCACAGATAGTCAAATTTCACAAATTTATCTAATAGTGAATGGCTGAGTTCAACTGTTACTAACTGTGAACTGAAATCTCCGAAATCTGTTCAACCAATCCGCGTCCCTAGTTTCTTTTATTTCCGCTAAAATCGCATCGCTTTGCCCTGCGCATGCATAATGAGTTCACAGTGTGGTCCCACCTATCTATACACTAACTGTGAACTGTGAAATTTTCACAGTTCACACTTTTGTTAGTGCGGAATTACTGAGACGAGATAAATATTGATATTGCTAACTGCGCGCGCACAGTTGTTTCCCGCTAGATTTAGCTTGTTGGTATTATTTATTTAGTATAGCGAATGTTTTCTGTACAAGTAGTGTTGTGTAGAAGAATAATTGTATAGAAGAATTGTGTATTTGTGTAGATAAAATATCTGATTTTGTTTGTTTTTTCTGATTTATATTAGCCTATATGAAGAAGCAATAGCTACATACGTCTATTATCATAACCAGCGCTCATGTCACATTCTCACTAGTCTAACGCCCATTTCCCAATGTAAATTTCTTAATAAAACTCGTTCAGTGTACAAAATAAAAGATCGCAGGTTCGAATCTACCGAGGGCTGGTACTACTAACAAAATCTATTGAATTTAGAATTGTCGAACATTTTAACAAACAGTTATTTATCCAAACCAGAGTCGGTTTATGTTAACAAACCCCTGAACAAGCCATAATATATGCGATAAGGTTTTACCGCCATAACCTCTCGGTTGACATTTATTGCTCGTTTAACACAAAACTATGTTTACATCGTTAACAACCGTTCACACATGTTTAATGATCAATTCCGGAAATATGGACGATGACATTTGCTCGCTTGGTTTACGCTCATACTGGCCGTTAAATTTCTTAAGATATTATATAAATAACCGACTGCCAGACTGTTTAGACACATAAGTTTTCTGTAGCCCTTCACTGTATACAGACGGTTTTAATGTTTCAGTGACGAATGTTGGTACGCCTGATCAGTTCATGTTTTTTACTACGCTCTCACAAAACTATCATTGTTTTACGACTACTAAAGGGGCTTGTAACACCAAGCGTACTTTCGAAAATCACGTGGGATAATTATAAAAGAAAGTGCGGTGTTACACAGGGTGTATGTTTTGCGTCTTGAATGTTCCAATTATTTTATTAAACAAAACACATCACGTCGTGCGTTCTGTAATACTGCAAACTATCAAATTTTTAATTGTTAGAAATATATGTTCAGGCGTTTTTGTACGTCATTAAAGAAATTAACTGTTATCAATTTATATACAGGGTGATTCAAAATTATACGGCAATCTTTCGTGAGATCATTCCTTTAACTAAAAATATGGAAAATCTCCATATCCTATAAACATATATCCGGGAAAGGTTTACTTTTCCAATAACAAAATATTGTATATGTCTAGAACGTTTAAATCAATAAAATTCAAACTTGTATCCTTCTTTACGTGATAGAAACCTAATTGGGAAAAAATAAGCAACTTTATACATTTATCGGTTTAAAATAACGGGCGCTTAAAAAAAAATACGTGAATAATTTTAGTGATAATTGTCCAGATAACTTTTTTTTGCAGCCCTTTTAATTGGTTTAACTTTCAAAACTAAGGACCAAACAAAACCGCGCAAGTTAGTCCACGAAATCCACAGTAATAATGCATTTACTTTGCACACGTTTGTCGTGACCTTGACCTTGACCTTGAGGACTAATTTGCGCATATTTGCTGTTTCACTTGCTCTACAGTTCCGAAAGTTAATTAAACTGTTCGATAGAAAATTAAAAGGGCTACAAAAAACGTATCTGGACTTTTGTCACTAAAATTTACCGTTGATGTTTCATTTTGGTTTACAATTTTGTTTAAAAGTCCGCCATTTTAAAACGAGTCAATCCGCCGTTTCCAATTACGCCGCTAACAGTTAAAGAAGCACTGAATTTGTTTAGCTATTTAAAATAGTTGGTTAAAAAAAGCAAACATTTTTCGTATTTTTGGTTATAGAACCAGCTACCGAGAGATGTACAGTTTCGAACCACCCTGTATATATAATGTATTTTTCCCGAATAACTCCCGGACCGTAAATGCCATTACAAATGCTACACTAACCTGAAATAGTTTATAAATCTTCATTTTCGTGGACATAATATGAACATAGTTTTTTCCGAAAGCAAACGCATCGAATCTTCCAGAAATGTAGCGATCTTTATATATGTTTGATCAAAATCGATAAGCTGATTTTCAAAAGGTTTTTTCCTACCAAAACGGAGTTTTAAAAATGGTCAGGAAATGTGACAAACTAGACCAAACATACCGAATTTCATCTAAATCGGCAAAATTAGTTTGACTACTCTATTACCTTCCAGCTATTTACACAGACAAGAGCACTCGGTGGTCGATGTGGCTAAAAGACCGGGTCAGTCTGCTGCGTCTCTAAATTGCGCACTTAAGGTTCTCAGAGCCGCAGTTACTCCCGTTGCTTTTTCCTTACCGTTAACGCTGATCCCTCTTCCTCATTAGTCTAACTGGCATAAACTATAGACGTTAAACAACAACACAAACCAGATCAGCGTGTCCTTTCAGCATTGGCCAGTCTATTTCGCCTACGAAAATGCGCATTTGAAGTACATTCGAGGCTAGAGTTACTAAGTTTTTCCTTTGCCGTTAACATCGATCTCCTGCCATAATTAGCCTAACAGGTATAAAACGTTAAGAAAACAGACTGACAGACAGACATCCAAGTCAAAACCGCTTTGGTTAGATTTAAAGATCCTGTAAAGGAATAAATCTTTTTTTAAATTCTACAAATTTTGTCTGGAAAATGTGTTTATTACAGTCTCAACATCAACAATCGTCCAGGTAATAATGAGCCTGGTGTTCGTAGCCTTTGTTACGCGGGGGCGTGCACCAGAACGGATCGCACTGTGGGAACGGCTGCACCAAACACTTCGGGGAACCTCGGCAGTCCAGTCGCCGACAATCGTCCTGCAGACCGTTTCTCTTCAAGCAGTCACAGTTCCGAATCAGTTGCCCGCCGATAAGTTCTGTGGTCTTAACGTATTCTTGGTCAAACACCGGCACAGGCTACAAAAGAATTTAAAAGGGAATTGCCCAGTTAATTGTTGATGTAAAAGAGAATCTTATCAATATACTAAAGGGTTTTCTATGATTAAGTCTAGAGAGAACCCTGTTGTCTGGTGGGTTTTACTATTCTAAAACATGGTGCACAGGAAACACATCATATATATATATATATATATATATATATATATATATATATATATATATATATATATATATAGAGAGAGAGAGAGAGAGTAGAGAGAGAGAGATCCGGGTTCGATTCCCGGCGAGGGCTTGGCATTTTCATACGCTATAAATCATACTGTCTGCATTATATATATATAAAAATATATATATATATATATATATATATATATATACACTGATTTGTTTATAGGAAAATCACATTGAGGCTATTATCGCCTCCCTAAATGTAAGTGTGAGTGTAAAGTTTTAAAGTCGTAAATGTAGTGTTGTAAGTATCAGTGTGTGTTAGGCTCGGGTACCGCGAGGGACGTCTAAATCCTCTCAATAGGTGCAGCTAGTCTGCACCCCCTGCGGGGCAGATCAGTATAAAAAGCAGTTTAAAAGATTGTACAAGTCAGTTATTCAAACTGACTGTTTATTCGGGTATTTGCCATCGTTTACAATATAAGACGTTTCGATAGAATCGATCAATTTTTCGTTCTCGTCTGCCTAACTTGAAACTTAAACTAATAACTGTAACAGAACGTAACAGTAAATGCTTAGACCAACGTTAAAAAACGTAATATATTGTTTCCACGTGAACAGATTCTGGAAACAATTTTAAATAAAAGACTATAACATGAATAATCCATCATTAAGTAACAATTTTTAAACTAAAATCTTTTTTATTGAATAAAAAAAACACTGCATTTTAGCTGGTTGTTATATTTAGAAAAAGAGAAAAAAGTCTAAAAGCCGATGTTTTCGAACATTTATATAGTTCAAGACTTTGTATAGAATATTCTGCGGCATTTTAAAACTAATTATTTAGATACTGCATTTATAAGCTGTTAAATTTTAACCGGAATTATATCTTAAAAGTTATTATTACTGTGTTTACTTACTGCAATGAATACAAATAACAAATTAGATTCAGTAATTTTTTTAGGTTAGGTCTATTAGTACCGTATTTTGTAACATTTACGTTCTAATATTAAATCAAAACAGCTGAGTTATTTGAACACATATCTCCACCAATCAGCTGATATTTTGAACAAGCTTCGTTACACCGTATCGTCAACGTTTATATTAGCTTTGAGGTTAGGTTTATTATTATTGTTTTAGATTATATCTGGTAACTGGAAACGGGTTGAAATTCCCCAGTATGATCAAACTTACCTTGTAAATTCCAAACCGGTAAGGCCCAGGAGTGTTGTTAAGTGTTCTTTTGGTATCCCATTCATCGCAGACTGGCCTGAAAAATAACGTATCACAATTTTAAATAGAAATATTTGATTTTAAAATAAAAATTTACCTACTTTTTTTTTAACGTCCGACTATTGTGCACACTTGGGCTAATGCAGACGATGGGATGATTTATAGCGTATGAAAATGCCAAGCCCTGACCGGGAATCGAACACGGGTCCTCGGGGTGAAAGCCCAGTACGCTATCAACTAGGCCACCGAGGCGGCTAATTTACCTACTAGAGTAAGCCTACATGTAAACACAAACGATAAATAATTAGAAATTAAGACACGAACTCGCGAACCCTATAATAGATTTTTAAATTTATTTTGTTAACACAATAACAAAATTGTTTAGCTATATTCTCAAAAGAGCTTATAATAATTTGCTTATTTACATTTTAACAGAAATCTCACGCGTTTGTTTAGTTGAGATTCGACTATTTTAAATATCAGATCAATAAATCTATTAACCATTCCGAAAATATGAGTTAGAAACTTAAACTCGATTTAACTAGAAAATAGCAAATTCATCACCACTTGGTCTGAGGACGTTTTACAGTTTAGTAGCCAGCTAGCAAGGAAATGACAAAAAGAAAGCTAATTTAGAGTGAGGTAGGCCTACCAGTGACAAAGTTTTGTGGTTATTTAATTTGAGCTAATGTTTTTAGAAAAACGCGTATACATACAGACATGCGCTGTATAAATAGGAAACAAATCTATTTCGCTACCGTACTACTACCATTACACTAAACATAAGCTCACGAGTTAACAGCTGTTTCTACAAGCCCCTTCAGCCGCTTAAGAATCATCTTCCGCTGTTGCGACGACTGATGGCAAGCCTCGGAGTTATGTTGTCTAGGCAGTCTGTCGCAGAACGTTCCTCGCGGTAACTCATCGCTCGGCGGCATACCACCACGGGCCATGTACAACTGAGCCGAAGGCCCGGTACCTTTAGGCCCTGACAAAGGGTTTGCGTTTGTCATGTTTGTCTGTGTGTTCGGTTTTGTTTTGTTTTCCTTCGTCCACCATGTTGTGTGCTACTGGGAATTTAGACGTGTGAAACAAAAATAAGCGATAATGTACGTTTTATTTTGTAACCATAGAAATATAATATTCAGGATCATTGTTGGAACTACTAAATAAAAACTGGTTGTTATAAATGTACACATATCGAAACCAAGCGTTATCCAAAGTTTAATACTTCGTCGCGACGTCGAGGGGCAGATTTTGGAGTCGCGCCAGAAACGCCAAGCGTCGCAGCGCTGCGTCTTTATGAACACATCCGTCATAGGAAATTGTCTTTGAATTTTAAACAAGCAATTTGTTGAGACGTCGGCTACAGTTCGAGATGACTTACTGCCTAATGGTCCTGGTTTTGACAGCCAAAACTAACTTTTTAAATATTAATATTTTGTTGACAATATTAGTTCGTTCTAATTTATGCGCTTACCGGAGGATGACTGTTGTGTTAACTGAGTTTTATTATTAATGACCGCCTGAGTACTGCCAGAACCTTCGGGTGCGGACGGTATATTTGTCTGCGACTCGGATACTGGACCACACGGAAATATTTGTAAGCGGTACTTTTGTTTAATGTTTAAGACATTAAAGTATAATTAGTTGGAATGAAATATTTATGATTGCAGAGAACGGCTTGACGGAAATAGAACGTTTAAAAGTCTTTTTACTTTTTCATTAAACAATGTACCGTGTCTTTTAAAAGTAAGTTCAATATTAATGCACCGCCGTATTTTTAGTGAATTTTTAGAAATGTACTACAGGTTCGGCAATTATAGTTGACCTTGGAATGAAATATAGACGTAAAAACTCCCTATTAAAGGGGACGTTGGTTTTCGCCGCTGTAGAGAGAGAGCTCAACAAAAATGTGTTTTTATTTGTAAAACAGGTTATACACTATTTTTAATTTGAAGTATTGAGTGCAAAGTTTATTGAAATAAAACTCTATGACGTACAGCTTTAAAAAACAATATCTATTAAATAATAAAAAGCAATATTCTGCCGAAACTACTGCAGAACCGCTTCATCTATTCCTTCGAATTCTGGCTTTTGAATTTTCTTGAAGCTGTTCCGTTCATTATAGGCCTTCTTTGTTTTATTTTTATTTTTCAATATCTTAACTAGCTAAATTGCAATTTCGGCAAAAATCTACTTGCTACCTTTCTCTAACTCACGCAAAACTCTGTCCGTTTAGACGCCATTACAAAGTATTGTAATTATGTAAAAAAAGTAATGCACATCTTGTAAAATGCACTAGTCGATGTTGACGCACTACGCTTTGCTTTTAACATTCAATGACGTGTCGGCACACTGAGAAATAGGGTAGAAGAATAGGAAATGTCCACGTGTTTCGCCGCTATAGAGAGATTCCTGGTATTTTTTTAGCCTCAGTAGCGAAAGTTACAGTACACATTTTTATTATAGGATTGGCAGGAACATTTTGCCGTTACGGAGAAAGTTTCCTGTATTGTGTGTGTGTGTGTGTGTGTGTGTGTGTGTGTGTGTGTGTGTGTGTGTGTGTGTGTGTGTGTGTGTGTGTGTGTGTGTTTATTGTGTATTAGCTCGCTCACGTTCTCAAATGTAATCAGTTTTTTTTAAATGACCCAAAAATCAATTTTGGTAATAGCTCGTACAGGTTCGTTAGGGTAGGGGGTTATAGCGAGGTTAGGAGATTATAGTTTTCTAATTGACGTATAACACTGAATTTTCCATTGTTAAATAGAAGTGCTAAACATAGGTTAATATTTCTGTAAGTTCACAATTATAGATCAGCCGCTTAGAAAACGGTCTGCAAAGAACACAGGTGGGGAAAAAAGGTGCGAGTGAGAGGTCGAATCCTCATTCTCTCACCACAGCTATCTCCTTTCTTCACAATCGCTGAGTAGTAACAGTTTGTGGATTCAGATTGGCAGATTCTGTGTCTGTGTTGGTGGGAGGTGGAGGGGAATTCTCCTACATGCGCGAGAAATTCTCGCGCAGATTGTTTACAAAGTGGCTGGGACTATAAACTAAACATATCGTAGGGTTAAACGTTCTTGGTGCCTGAGGTTTACGCACGTGGCTGGGTTTGAGGCTGCAACACAACGAAGTAGTACCTTGTTAAAGGTTACAGACATGCGCAGTCTCTATTTTATGAATCCATGTGCTCTGTTTCTTTTGTGATGGGGTAAAAATAAAGGTTTACATCGGTAAAAATCAAGTACCCAAGTTGTAACAACAGTTTTTTGACAATGGTTGTAACAACGGTAAATATTAAAAGTTCTGGATAACATTTATAGTTTTTTCCGCAAAAGTTTATGAATACAATGACATTTCTAAGGCACGAGCTTTCTCTGAATGTTTCAAAGACAAATGCACCCCCGAATGTCCAACAAAACAGTTATGGAGTGAATAGAACGGCTCGGCGGGGCAATACTGTTCGAATTCGGGCCATAAATTATACACACCGACCAGTTTAATGTTGGCGTTTCCTGTAGGTCAACAATTAAAGCATTTACAGGCGCAGGACAGTTCCTGGAAACATAACAATAGTGTTCAACAATTGAATAGAAACTGCAATTAGACCTATTTTAAAATATTACTATATTGACAGCGGTCAGCGTTTTTTTCGATGCACTCCTTAATGGTTTCTTTAATATAAAATTCGCTATATAGATTAAAGTTATGATTTTTCGTACATAAATTTTAACGACACTTAAAAATGACTAGTGGCCACGGTTGCGGGTCTAAGTAGACGTTCCAATGAAAGTGATCTAAAATGAATTATGCTTGGTACCGAAATTTGTTTCACGTCTCGGAAAGCATTTTCAGTTCCGTGTCAAACATAAATATGTCAGAATGAGACGTAAATCTTTCGAAAAATTTTGATTTAAGAATTAAAACGGTTTGGAAAATTTATTGCCAATTAGTCTTTCGGAAAAAAACTTTTATCTGCGGCAGAATCGTTTACCTCTTGCTCATCCTCGGGTACACGCCCCGCACACCGGCGTCTTGTGTCATTTTAATTTTAAAATAGACCGGCTGAAAAAAAATGTCCAGACTGAAAAACAATAAAAGTTAAAAGTTTTTCTAAAAGTAAAATATCTAGAACCATAACTGCCAGAGATAAATAAGCCCGGAGGAGAGAGACATGAGACATGTGTATTCCACGTGCCGAGAGTAGTAAATCAGACGTCACGTGATCAACAATGGCCTTCAAAGGCTACTGTTTACGCCATACTGGGGTTTTGTAGCCTACTGTGTACTTTTGCCTTGGATTGCGTTTAACAGTATAACAAGGCGGTTGGGAAAACAATATTGTTTTATAACAACTTTTCGCAAACTCATCTTGTGTTAGGCGCCATCACAGTTTTTCTTAAAGAATTTCCATTAAAAGATGACATATCGGTGCCGCCATTGTGGTAAGAAACGGGACCATGAAATGGGCACTGTTTCTAACCTATAAGTAACTCTTTAAGGTGTCGTTAAAAATGTGTGTGTGTGTGTGTGTGTGTTTTATCACTTTCACATTCGCAATTTTGGTCCGATTAGATTCAATCTTGGCACGAAAATCGATTTTGGTAATTTTTTGGACACAGTTTTTTTATCTTCCACTTTTTTTTTTTGAAAATTTGACTTAAAATCCATTGGAATTATGACTATGAACTGTTGTTTTCAAAACTGCAACTTATTTGGTTACATGTTGGAGAAGGAACGATAAAAAAATGTCCACGTCTTACTTTTTAGCTGCAAATAAAGCTAAACGTTTGAAAATGTATAGAGTGTACAAACTAAAGTTTTTCTGACAAAATATTTTGTTCAAATTTCTTTTACAATATTGTTTTAATTTTCAGGAGTTTTTTTTTCAAAAGTGATCATCCCTTGGTACATCTAGGGTTAATAAAGAAACTACGTTTTTATACTTTTTGAACGTAAAAAAGTTTGCGAAAATATTTGGCAACGTTATGTGACCTCTGCACTATGTTTTTGAATAGCTTTGGCGAGAGGAGTAAATAGAAAAAGAGTGTCCCTCGAACGGAGGAATGTAACGGAAATATGAAAGGAACAAGTAAACGAATTTCGCCTCTTTTTCTTCCTCATTTTTGATAACATACACGCGTATTATATGAAAACGTTGTGTTGCTTTGGTTTCGGTATTTTACCTCAAATGAAGGACACGTGCACGTTGTAACCCCGTTTATAATACGTTCGAAATTAATATAAACGTTTATAATAATTGTTAGAGTTTAGCAACATAACCTAAAACTTCTTATAGCCTATCAGCTGTACAATGAAATCAGCTGATCGTTACGAATTAATATAAAACAACATCTTTTACTATAACTACAGTAAATAATACCTAAGCTAGGTTCACGTATTCATTTACTTAAACAAAACAAGATATCTGTACATATCTTCAAACTAATTATATATTCATCAAAGATATCATTAACAAAAGCTTTTCTGTCGGTAACTCCCCGAGTTCCACACGTTTACGTTTTTCTACAAGAAAGCACCCTTCATCAGTAACAACCCCTCCTGATATATTTAATCTAACGTTTTCAGATCAGTGTCTTCGTAACCGGAACAAATCATACTATTCCCATAGGCTTCGGTAGAACCGGTCCCACGTCACCCTAAATGTGCAACCTCAAACCGGTTAATGCAGTCCGCCGCTAATTCCACGGCATATTCAGTACAAGTGGGCTGAAGCAAAATGGTTCAGCCGCCATCGCTGTACGTCTTCGCTCGCTCGAACTTCCTAATATTAAAATTAAAGTTAATGAAGTAATAAAACGTTTGCAGTAGGCGTACTTATACAATTCATAAACAAATGATAAACGTAGGCTAAGAAATGATGGCGCATTAAGCAGCTGTCTCGCTGACGTGATGGAAGCGAATTTCCTAAATATATTTTTAGTGCCCTTGAAAATGCGATTTCGCATTAAAATATTCTTAAATTTCGATTTGAAACTTTCAAATTACAATAAAAAGTACAAAAATATACTGGCTGCGTCAGTTCAATCGATTTTCACCTCTCAAAAAGCTAAATTATATAGATTTGAACGTTGGTAAAATAGCACTTTCAAAAACGTGTAAGAAAAAATTATTTTGGAATTTTTTTAAAGATTTGTGATTGTCCCCATTTTGGAACTGTCTAACGGATTTCGCAGGGTAACAAACTTGTTCAAGCTACTACCAAAATCGATTTTTTGTACCGAGTTTGAATCAAATACCAAATCAAAAATCTTGTTAATGGTTAGGATCGACGCTATTTCAAAGTCCTGGGTCGTAGTTTTCCTGTGGTGGCTAATTCAATAGCTAATTTTCCCACGGAAATTCGCTAAATTTGTGCAGAACTTACGCTGTGACTGAGTAAATACGTCTTCCTATAAAAGAACGTCATTGTTTTTAACATGTCCTTATCATGTTTCAGGGCTGGTTGTGGATTTTGCGCGTTGCGTGATGCGAGTGTACAAATTTATATTGGTAGCTATAGTAAAAGATCAGTCGTTAATCAGTTCGTAACGATCAGCTGATTTCATTGAACAGCTGGTAGGCTATAATAGGTTTTAGGTTATGTTGTTAAAAACTAGCTACGTTAATTTGTAATTATCATCATTAAAATAAAAAGGAAATGAAACCGTTATATGTGATTTTTATTTTTGGTACAGTAAGAGAAATTACATTTTGTCTTTTATAGGTTACGTCAGGTGATCAACTGAATCAGCTGTTCTAAGAAAAACTAGTGACAAAATATTTTTAAAATTATATTTAAAACTATAGCCTACCTATTTATGAAATAAAAGTTTATTAATTTTACATTCATACGCTTCAGATACTGGGTAAGGTTTTTTTTACAATAACAGTTCTTAAATGTAAATAATAACTGCTTAATTATCACATTAATTATTGCAAGTCAGCTGTAAGTGAAGCTTACAGTATCCTCTATAGAGTGAATGAATTACTACGTTATTGATCGATCGTATTCACAGATCATTCGATTATGTATTGTTTGTTCGATTTAACATAATCTCAATATTTTTTACTAACATTAACTGTACAAGTTAAATGTGATTCCTACATTTTCATACCGTAATAAGGCAAGGTTTTTTTTCTTAACATCCATACTTATGCCAGTTAGACTAATGAGGACGAGGGGTTAGCGTTAACGATAAGGGTAAAGCAACAGGAGTAACTGAGGCTCGAACTAAGAATTTTGAGGTGCGCAGTTCGGAGACGCAGCAGACCTTATAACAATGCAATCCTATGCTGGTTTTCTAAAAAGGGAAACTATTATTTTTTTAAGGAACCCATAAACGATTATTTATTCAGTCAATACATACTGAATAAATAGTGCTATTTCTGATATGAAAACTGGTTTCAGTTAAATTTAATATCGTTTTTATTGGTAATAAATTTCTGATGACAGAGCTTGACAAGGTCCTATTTTATTGGCAAAATGAACGTCTGAAATTGTTAATTTAAACGTTCGATACATCATTATTTTTTATTGCTAAACACATTTTATTAACGTAATAAAATACAACTTTTTATTCGCGGATCTTATTTGTGCTGAATATTTTAGAGTTTTTAATGTTTAAAATACAGCTAGAGTACTTTTAAACACGTCATAAGAAGTTCGAATGTGTTCTGCAGCTCATCAGGGTAAAGTTGTAGGACGCTGACGGATATCTTTGTTCGAGAACCTGAGGGTATGCTGAAGTACCAATATCTTATTCCGTGCAGAAGTATCTGAAATAGACTATATGTAGCCAGGAATGATCGCCAACGTTCAGTATGAAGATGGCACCACAGAAACAGAAGGAAAATCTTAACATATCTGAGCTACTTTTATTTACATTTTACTCCAGTTAAAAGAAATTAAGGACTCTAGAATATCTTCCTATATTTTTTTTTTTTTTTTTTTTTTTTTTTTTTTGTGTTTAACGTCCGACTATTGTGCACACTTGGGCTAATGCAGACGGTGGGATGATTTATAGCGTATGAAAATGCCAAGCCCTCGCTGGGAATCGAACCCGGGTCCTCGGGGTGAAAGCCTAGTACGCTATCCACTAGACCACCGAGGCCATAAGGATATCAAAAGAGGATAAATAAAATCATCAATAATGGGTTTGCACTGTATACCTATAGTTCATGTCGTGATATTATAGTCCTCTTTGGACTATTTCCAAGTCCTGGAAATAGTCAACAGTCCTCTTTCCATTGAAAGAAGCTACTACCATTAGAAGAAGCTTATACCATTGGAAGAAGGCAATACCATTGAAAGAAGCTTAAGAAGCTAATACGATTAAAAGAAGCTTATTCAGTTGAAAGAAGCTTATACCATTGAAAGAAGCTAATACCATTGAATGAAGCTAATACCATTGAAAGAAGCTAATAACATTGGAAGAAGGCAATACCATTGAAAGAAGCTTATTCAATTGAAAGAAGCTTATACCATTGAAAAAGCTAATACCATTGAAAAAAGCTAATACCATTGAAAGAAGCTTATACCATTGAAAGAAGGTAACTCCATTGAAAGAAGCTTATACCATTGAAAGAAGCTAATACCATTGAAAGAAGCTTGTACAATTGAAAGAAGGTAACACCACTTAAAGAAGCTTACACCATTGAAAGAAGCTTACACCATTGAAAGAAGCTTATACCATTGAAAGAAGCTTAAGAAGCTAATTCGATTAAAAGAAGCTTATTCCACTGAAAAAAGCTTATACAATTGAAAGAAGGAAATACCATTGAAAAAAGCTAATACCATTGAAAGAATCTTTTACCATTTAAAGAAGCTTATTACCATTGAAAGAAGGTAATACCACTGAAAGAAGCTTATACAATTGAAAGAAGCTTATACCATTGAAAGAAGCTAATACCGTTGAAAGAAGCTAATACCACTGAAAGAAGAATGTTGAATAATCTTTAATAATATCACCACTCGGATCCTAGATATACAGTGCAAACTCTTTCTGACTCTTATCCACTTTTGATATCCTTATAGGAAGATATCTCTACAGTTCTTAATTTTGCTAACTGAAATAAAAAGTAATTGCAAGTAGCTCAGATGTGTTATGTTAAGATTTAGTTATGTTTAACCGTTCTTTTAATTGACTTCAAATTTTAGGGGCAAGATTTCAGCCAGCGTTTTTAACGCCGATTACAATAGCAAAATCAGTTTTTAAAAAATAAAAATAAAAATTAAAGTAGTTAAATATGTTTTATGATTGCAAATGGCAGTAATTTTGAAACAAATTTTGCTGTATAACAAACATGTCTTAGCTGTAAAGACATGATTTTTATTTTGCTAAGTTTGAATCAAAGTGAAGACACACGCGTGCGCGCGCGCACACACACACACAATTTTTAATGACCATTCAAAAAGTGATCTGGTTTTTTTCTGTTGCCTAACGTCCACACTTTATGCCAGTTAGACTAATGAGGACGAGGGAACGCATTAACAGTAAGGGAAAAGAAACGAAAGTAACTGCCTCTAGAACTAAAGCAAATTAAGGTGCGCAATTCAGAGACGGAAGTAATCTAGAGGCAGGATCGGTGCTCATTTCATGCACCGAATCTTACCATACCTTACCATATATATTGATAGCCGCTTCAATAGCTTATTTTCCAATGTAAATTCTCTTAAGAATTGATCTTAAATGTCTTCGATAGGCTGTAGACCTTAGAGGAAATATCAAAATAATAGTCCTCTAATGAGTTCTAACCTCAAAAACACGCATAATAACTTCAACAAAACACAATTTTTAATGAATTACAAATCATGATGTTTTGAAAATAATTTGAAATATTCTTAATTTACATAGTTTTTTTATGACTATATCTGCGTTATAACTTCCTTTAGAGAGAAAGTTTTTTAAAAAAATATTTCATTTTTATGATCTCTAGACACCTAGATCTTGATTTTACAGATCCTAGATCAAAAACCACTGTTACGATTTTGTTTAAACTAGAAATTTTTTCTCTCCGTTACCCTCTTTAAAATTTTCATCGAAATTGGCTCTAATATACCAAACAATATTACGTATTTGTCGTTATCTAAAAAATACTTAGGTTTAAGAATTATAAAATGTTTTTTTAATCCAAAAACTTGAACAAAAATCTGTCAAGGTCATTTTGAAAAATTAGGTAATAACTTAGTTACCACCGATTTTGCAATAGTTTTTAAGGGTTATAGTGTCCAAGTAAGTGCGCTTGTTTAAAACTTATTATTTGCTAGAAGCGTTTTTCTTGCCTTTTATTTTGTTCTTGGTTGTGTTCTCAATAATTGTGTGAGTACGAAGTTTTTGTTTATTTTTCCGCATTACAATCAAACGCTTTTTATCTCTAATCGTTTATGTTGCGCCTGCCGCAATAACACATATACATGTACCATCTCTTCTACAACCATAGAGCAACTTGTTCTATTACCAACTGTACTATAATGTCTATTCCTTACAACGAATAAACGAACCGCACACCAAATATCTGCCCGGGTGTGACTTGCGTAGAACTGCGATTGATTTTGGAAACCTGCTTGGTCCAGTTATGCCTGACACAAGGTATGTCACGATATACGGGGGGGGGTGGAAGGGGGTCAGATTGATTGATGGTATACGCAAGATACGAATCTGATTTTTGGGGAGGGGAGAGTGTAACCCTTTAATCAAGCCTGGCTTGTACAAAGAATTATAACAAAACGAATTTCTTTACCAGCTGTTACGTTGGATGCACTGTTTTTGTTACTGTTACAGCTCCAGAGAGAACGAGAGGATAATATTATACGGTCAAATAAATATATTTTAGATTTCAATTAAATATGTGTTTACTTTAAAGAAGAATGTGTTTTGTATAATTCTTTATTGACTTTCTTCATTTCTAATTACGTAACAGGTTTTTTACCTTAAAATAATATAATTGCAATGTATTAGCGAATTTCCATTGAAAAAATGAGCTATTGAAGCGGCCATCATGGTAAGAGCCGAGACCTTGAAAAGAGCACCGATCCTGATGTCTAGATCACTTTTTATGGGTCGTTAACATTTTTTTATGTGTGTATGTATTAGCACGCTCAAGTTCGCAATTTTGATTCAAACTTGGCACGAAAATCGATTATGTTAACAGCTTAGGCAAGTTCGTCGACCAGCTAATTGCGATCAACAGTTTCAAAATGGCAGAAATTTCAAATCTTTAAATATTCGTTACTTTCTTGTCGTTAAAAAATCGTCCCTTAATTTATTAAAACGATTCCTAAGGGTTTTCTCAAATTTCGGTCTTATATGATGAATCATAATACAAAAATACCAAATTTTAATTTAAAAGAAAATTTGGTTTGGGTTTTTTTGCTTAAACTGTAAATTTAATTTAATTTAGTACACTTGATTTGTGTTACAAAATGTTTATAGACAACCAACAACCAAAATAAAGGTTTTGAAAAATTAGGCGTCAATATCTTTTCGTCGATAGAATACGAATCAATTTTTTTCCGAAATAAAAGTTAGAAACTTTGTATAATGTTTTTCCACCATTTAAGTGTAATGTTTTTCCACCATTTGGGTTTTTTCCAAATGTTTTTTCACCATGTTTTTCACCCTACTGTTTTTCAACATTTAAGTGTAATGTTTTTTACTATTTAAGTGTAATGTTTTTCACCATTTAAGTGTAATGATTTCCACCATTTAAGTGTAATGTTTTTCACCATTTAAGTGTAATGTTTTTCTACCATTTACGTGTAATGTTTTTCACCATTTAAGTGTAATATTTTTCGCCATTTAAATGTAATGTTTTTCACTATTTAAGTGTAATGTTTTCCTACCATTTAGGGGTTATGTTTTTCACCATTTAAGCGTAATGTTTTTTCACCATTTAAGTGTAATGTTTTTTTCACCATTTAAGTGTAATGTTTTTCTACCATTTAGGTGTAATGTTTTTCACTCTTTAAGCGTAATGTTTTCTCACCCTTTAAGTGTAATGTTTTCTCACCCTTTAAGTGTAATGTTTTCTCACCCTTTAAGTGTAATGTTTTTTCACCCTTTAAGTTTAATGTTTTTTCACCATTAAAATGTAATGTTTCTCCACCATTTAGGTGTAATGTTTTTTCACCTTTTAAGTGTAATGTTTTTCATCATTTAACAACCTAAATATGCCATTCAATCATTTGCATTTCCTTCATTAATTAGACTTACAACACATTACAGATTAGGAAAAACAGCGCGTAAATCTCTATAAACAGGTATGTTATCATTCGTTTCACAACTAACCCGGCCCACAAAGCTTCCCATTGTTTCTACTTTTAACTTCTGCCAAACGTCCCCCCTTCGCAAGATGCTCATAATTTTCCACTCCATTACTCCGCTTATTCCTGCTATGCATGCGGATTATTAAGGATAGAAGGAGACGGAGGAGGGGCAAAACAAACAGAGGACGGGTGCGCCGATAAAAAGAGACAGATGACGAAGGGGAGATAGTACTGGCAGAGATGAAAAACAAGATAGATTACATTACGGGGGTGAAATACAATAAACTTTGCAAATATATAGCTCGGGCTTCGGTCTATTTAATCATTTAATTTAATTTTTATACGACCCGGATAATTAAACGATACGTGCATTAACATAGACTTGCGTAACGGTTACGTAACGGTGGGTTTTATGACTTCAATCGAGTGTCGTAAATAACGGAGCGTATAGTTAATTCATGAAGCGCATTTGCACCGGCTTGGTATGGGCCTACTAATTTGTTGATTTAGGTGTATGCCCAACTCAACTCAGTAGGTTAGTTCTCGGCCTTCATGATCGCTCGCAGCTGCGAAGGTGTCGGGAAAGATGCGGACACGGATATTTGCGAACGCATGAATAAAGAGGTAATTTGTGCAGGTAATCCCTAGTGTCAGTGTCAGCAAATGTCTGTAGAGATCTATCAATCCCTTGCCATGTAGCAATAATCCCTAGTGTCTGCAAATTTCCTACACTGAAGTATTTGTAGAGATCTGTCAAACCTGTGTCAGGCAGCAATAATCCCTAGTGTCCGCAAATTTCCGACATCGAAATATCTGTAGAGATCTATCAATCCCTTGCCAGGTAGCAATAATCCCTAGTGTCCGCAAATTTTCGGAATCTAAAAGCTGTAGAGATCTATCAAACCCTTGCCAGGTAGCAATAATCCCTAATGTCAGCAAATTTCCGGAATCTAAATATCTGTAGAGATCTATCAAAGTTTTGCCAGGTAGCAATAATTCCTAGTGTCTGCAAATTTCCGGCGTCTAAATATCTGTAGAGATTTAAGAAACCGTTGTCAGGTAGCAATAATTCCTAGTGTCTGCAAATTTCCGGCGTCTAAATATCTGTAGAGATCCATCAAACCTTTGCCAGGTAGCAATAATTCCTAGTGTCTGCAAATTTCCAGCGTCTAAATATCTGTAGAGATTTAAGAAACCGTTGTCAGGTAGCAATAATTCCTAGTGTCTGCAATTTTCCGGCGTCTAAATATCTGTAGAGATCTATCAAACCTTTGCCAGCTAGCAATAATCCCTAGTGTCCGCAAATTTCCAGCATCAAAGTATTTGTAGAGATTGTTAAACTCTTGTCAGGTAGCAATAATCCTTAGTGTCCACAAAATTCCTTAGTGTCCACAAACAGTGTGACTGATCAAACACATGTCAGGCAGCAATAATCCCTAGTGTCTGCAAATTTCCTGTATTGAAGTATTAGCAGAGCTCTGTCAAACCCTTGTCAGGTAGCAATAATCTCTAGTGTCCGCAAATTTCCTGCATTGAAGTACTAGCAGAGATCTGTCAAACCTTTGTAAATTAGCAATAATCCCTAGTGTCCGCAAATTTCCTGCATTGAAGTACTAGCAGAGATCTGTCAAACCTTTGTAAATTAGCAATAATCCCTAGTGTCCGCAAATTTCCTGCATTGAAGTACTAGCAGAGATCTGTCAAACCTTTGTAAGTTAGCAATAATTCCTAGTGTACGCAAATTTCCTGCATTGAAGTACTAGCAGAGATCTGTCAAACCTTTGTAAGTTAGCAATAATCCCTAGTGTCCGCAAATTTCCTGCATTGAAGTACTAGCAGAGATCTGTCAAACCTTTGTAAGTTAGCAATAATCCCTAGTGTCCGCAAATTTCCTGCATTGAAGTACTAGCAGAGATATGTCAAACCTTTGTAAATTAGCAATAATCCCTAGTGTACGCAAATTTCCTGCATTGAAGTACTAGCAGAGATCTGTCAAACCTTTGTAAGTTAGCAATAATCCCTAGTGTCCGCAAATTTCCTGCATTGAAGTACTAGCAGAGATCTGTCAAACCTTTGTAAGTTAGCAATAATCCCTAGTGTCCGCAAATTTCCTGCATTGAAGTACTAGCAGAGATCTGTCAAACCTTTGTAAGTTAGAAATAATCCCTAGTGTCCGCAAATTTCCTGCATTGAAGTACTAGTAGAGATCTGTCAAACCTTTGTAAGTTAGCAATAATCCCTAGTGTACGCAAATTTCCTGCATTGAAGTACTAGCAGAGATCTGTCAAACCTTTGTAAGTTAGCAATTATCCCTAGTGTCCGCAAATTTCCTGCATTGAAGTACTAGCAGAGATCTGTCAAACCCTTGTCAGGTAGCAATAATCTCTAGTGTCCGCAAATTTTCGACATCTAAATATCTGTACAGCTCTATTAATCCCTTGTCAGGCAGCAATAATCCCTAGTGTCCGCAAATTTCCTGCATTGAAGTATTAGCAGAGATCTGTCAAACCTTTGTAAGTTAGCAATAATCCCTAGTGTCCGTAAATTTCCTGCATTGAAGTACTAGCAGAGATCTGTCAAACCTTTGTAAATTAGCAATAATCCCTAATGTACGCAAATTACCGCTTTATTTGTGTTTTCGCAAATTTCCGTGTCCGCATCTTTCCGTTACTCGCTGCGAATCCTCTCAGCAATGCTACAATAATAATGGTTAATAAACATAACCTCAAAGTCATTATTACGTTCAAACAGCTGACGTTTAAAATCAGATATTTGGTCAAGATAAAATACCCAATGTTGTTTCAAGACGTATCTTTTTCTATATTAATAAAAAGAAATGTTTGCCTTTCTGTGTATGCATTCTTTTTTTTGCACCCAATGTACAACTAAATCTATGGTACACAGTGATCTGAAATTTTTAAAGTAGGTGGACAGAAGAGGGTCGGACAACACCTCGAAGCTAATTTCTACTTAATTTTTTTTAATTAAATATTTAGCTGACATCACTTTACTTAGAACATTCAGGGTAAATGCGTTTTAAGAGTTCATGATCGGTATTTATTTATGGTCTTGGAATGTGGGCCTTACTATGATGGCCCCTTTAATAGTATTAAATTTAACAGAGCTACAAACAATATAGCACTTTTGTACATTTCACGTTGTAACTAAATAGAATGTAGACTAAAACGACATGATTAAAAACCGCATTTCAATATTGTCTTTCCAAAACAAAATTGTAATTAGTTTTATTTATACTAATGCGTTTAAACAATAAACAATAATTGTTTAATGTGTCTCAACAATAATTGTTTTAAATAATATTGCAAGTGTGAAAGTTAGAACAGTGTTCTTACATCATTCATACTCGCAAATAAGACTATTATACATTCGATGCCCATTACAATGGCGTCGCATTCTTGCACGCGAGCCAATATTAAATTGAACAAATGCATATTTCGTCCATTTGTCAGTGCATCTAGATTGACTCGCAGATCGGTCAGTCTATTTGGATCGGACGCTGTATGGACTGAAATCGAACGTAATGATGTCAACAAAATTTTTGTTGCAAAACGTCACGCAAAGCTCGGTTTAGTTCTACCGGAAATCCGGTTTTTGGAGTAACGATCAAAATAACAACCGCAAAATCGGCCTAATTTGCTCAAAATATGTACACCGCATTTACACAAATTTCGTTAAATTTGAATTATTTGGAAGTTACGTTGTAATTTGTCCCGCAACGGGTAACTTAGATTGGAGTTACATATTGTTACATATTATAAGTTAATTTATGTCATTAAAGTAATGTTGAAATCAAGAATGTGGTTCAAACGGTTAATTATCTAATAACACGTCGAATAATTTATTTCAAATTAAAATAAGTTTAAAATAATGGATAACATACGTTCGGCACGCAGTTATCTAGTTGACGTGACGGAAGCGAATTTCCAAAAATAGGCTATTTTATATGTCTTACAGTTTTTTAAATTCCGATTTCAACGCTCATTACGATAATGAAATCAGATTTTCAAAACCATTTAAGACAAAAATGTTATTAACTTTTAAAAAATTAAAGGCCCGCCATTTTGAAACTACTGAACGAATTTTGCTGCTTAACGACCCAAAATATTACCATAATCAATTTTTTTTTGCGCCAAGTTTGAATCAAATCGGACCAAAATTACGTACGTGAGCGTGTAAAAACACACACACACATGCACGTGCGCGCCTAACCTGACCTAACCACACCTATGGGCATCAAAAACAAAACCAATTTTCATCTCAGGTGACCTGAAAACCTATGGATCCATCAACACCGCAAGATTTTATCACAATCACCAAATTTCCTTTCTCCTTTTCTTTTCTCAAGTTGTTTTTTTCAGCATGTATCATGTTTTAGGGCTGTTTGTGATGGATTTGGCGCGTCGAGTGATGCGAGGAAAATGTAGGCCTATATTGATATATAGGCTAATAGTATATTTTACGCGTCACAAGTCTCAAATTAAATTAATTATAATTAAAAATTTCCTGAGTTTTCGACCGGGATCGAACCGCATACCTTGCGCGTGTGAAGCGCACGTCATAACCACAACACTAAGGAAACTACGAAGAAGTTTGACCGACGTAAATACATATAATAAATCCATAATTTAAATTTGTTAGTTATATTAAAAGAGTACAGCTGATTTCATTGAACAGCTCGTACGTTTTAGGTTATGTTGTTAAAAAAAAGTAGCTATGTAAATATGTGTTTTCGAACAAATTATCGTAATTAAAATAAAAAGGAAGAGACAAACATGATACACGATTTTTATTTTTGATTCGACAACAGAAAGTTTTGACTTCAAACTAACCATCATGTCTGTGAAAGATGGTTAGGATGATACCTAATCAGCCACAAATTATATAAAATATTTTTATGATAAAAGAATAAATTATTATTATTTTTTTATTATTTGTATAGGCTAGTAAGGAACTAAAAAACAAGCGATGTATTTTTGTCTAGCTTGAATTAAAAAATTTGAAGTCTACAATTTAACGATTCTAATGGCGACTTTTTTGCAGCATAAACAAATCGCCAGAGACTGTGCAGGTCTCTCAAACATCATTAGAAGATCAGAAGGAACGATAAGACCGCACAACAAATCATACGAAGAAATTTGCTTCTCGAGTGATATACCAGAAGGACATACAAACAGGAGCAACGTGTTTCGTGTTATATTTGTAAATTGTTTGACTGTTTACAAAAATGACTGCGGGGAAGGCAGCAACAACAGAACTGCCGAGAAACGAGACCACCGGACTGGATCTGTGACGTAACAGGCCGTGGCATGTCCAGTCGACCAAAGAGATCGTGTTTTTATGTACCAACAAGAAACTTCTGCTGTTGGATGTTGGTTGACAATATTAGAAACGATTATAGGAAGTTTAATTAGGTAACGGAAAGAAATTAACATTTCTTGACAGCGTAGCCTGGCGGAGAAAGTTGCAAGTAATGGATTTATGCTTGTTTCCATAGCGACCGACAGTAATGCAGTAGGCTCGTGTAAATATGTAGCTGTAGCCTGTTGCCCTAAAGTAACAAGTGTTAGTGATAGTGCTGGACTTAGCATTTTATACGTTAAATGAAAATTGTTATAGCGAGATAGTTTTGTGTAAATAACACAGAAGAATCAGCTGTCCAAAATACCAAATGATTGATGAAAATGAACAGGTTAGATTCGACTGTAGAGTTATGTAGAAATACTAAAATTGATAAGTTAATTAGTGAATGTCCATTAGAAAATGAGCTATTGGAGCATCATTACAGTAATACTGTCACCCTGGATCTTAAAATAAGCACCGATCCTGACCTTTAGAGCAATTCGTAAGAAGTCATTAAAAATATTATATGTTTATGAGTGTGGTTTACAACTCACAATTTTGAATTTCCATCAAGCACCAACGATCTTCAGTTTTGAACGCCACGTATACACAATTATGGCGTATATCAGAAAATAATAACGTGAATATTCCACCAATGAGTAAAATATTTTAAAACAGGAAAATGACAGTTTAGAAGGTGAACTTCAGAATTCTTTTCAAACCAAAAGTGAATTGAAACCATTAAACATTCCCTTCGGCCTCGGAACTGACAAACATCCAATCAAACCAACATGTGATCATTTTCCGTCAGGTGGTCCTGGACAAAAATGAAACACGAAACCAAATTTTCAGAGTCGGGAAGATCAGAGTGTGTTTAGATGAACGTTTGTAGGTCAGGAGCAGGAAAGCTTCCCATCTGGATTGTCCGACTTTGTTTAGCGGCTGTTAAACAATGAACTTACCTTTGAAGGTCTGCAGCCGGTGGAGGGTGTACAGCTCAGACGCACACGTAGAGAACCGTGCAACGCGATCTGGAATCAAAAATAATAATTACATTAGCCGTCTTGAAAATAAGTAAATTTATTCGCATATTTTTAAAACAAACTATCTGTTCAACAAATTGGCGTGTTTCGTTTGTTCTGACTGCAAGATCAATAGGCTCAGTCCACTTGGATCTTATCTATACGCCAACGTTGTCGAACTGGAGGGAATGCCTACTTGTTAAAGTGGTTGTTGAAGCAGCTTAGTTTGCTCATCATCTATGAAGATACACAAGTGTAGATGGAGTTCACCATTCCGGATATAGGTTATCAGGGAGCACCCGTTACAATTCTTAAGACTGTGTTATGAAATCTTTGTATTATTGGAATATTACTGTAGTTGAAATTCAGGTTGGCTTTTAAAGAACCAACTTGTCACGTAAAGTCAGTTCAGACTTCTTGCCAAAAAACCAGAGCATCTTTCTCCTAATGTTACGTTCAACAGTCTTCTTTACGTGTTCCTTCTTGGGCAGTTTTACATCTAGAGTCATGCCCAGGTACTTTTCCCTGTTTGAATGAGAAACCTATAAAATTCAGTCTTATTTACGTGTTCCTTCTAGTGCACTTTTACATCTAGAGTCATGCCCAGGTACTTTTCCTTGTTTGAATGAGAAACCTCTAAAATTCAGTCTTCTTTACGTGTTCCTTCTAGGGCAGTTTTACATCTAGAGTCATGCCCAGGTACTTTTCCTTGTTTGGATGAGAAACCTCTAAAATTCAGTCTTATTTACGTGTTCCTTCTAGTGCAGTTTTACATCTAGAGTCATGCCCAGGAACTTTTCCTTGTTTGAATGAGAAACCTCTAAAATTCAGTCTTCTTTACGTGTTCCTTCTAGTGCAGTTTTACATCTAGAGTCATGCCCAGGTACTTTTCCTTGTTTGAATGAGAAACCTCTAAAATTCAGTCTTATTTACGTGTTCCTTCTAGTGCAGTTTTACATCTAGAGTCATGCCCAGGTACTTTTCCTTGTTTTAATGAGAAACCTCTAAAATTCAGTCTTATTTACGTGTTCCTTCTAGGGCAGTTTTACATCCAGAGTCATGCCCAGGAACTTTTCCTTGTTTTTATGAGAAACCTGTAAAATCCAGTCTTATTTACGTGTTCCTTCTAGGGCAGTTTTACATCCAGAGTCATGCCCAGGAACTTTTCCTTGTTTTAATGAGAAACCTCTAAAATTCAGTCTTATTTACGTGTTCCTTCTAGGGCAGTTTTACATCTAGTCATGCCCAGGTACTTTTTCTTGTTTGAATGAGAAACCTCTAAAACTCAGTTTTATTTACGTGTTCCTTCTAGAGCAGTTTTACATCTAGTCATGCCCAGGTACTTTTCCTCGTTTGAATGAGAAACCTCTAAAATTCAGTCTTATTTACGTGTTCCTTCTAGTGCAGTTTTACATCTAGAGTCATGCCCAGGTACTTTTCCTCGTTTGAATGAGAAACCTCTAAAATTCAGTCTTATTTATGTGTTCCTTCTAGTGCAGTTTTACATCCAGAGTCATGCCCAGGTACTTTTCCTTGTTTTAATGAGAAACCTCTAAAATTCAGTCTTATTTACGTGTTCCTTCTAGGGCAGTTTTACATCTAGAGTCATGCCCAGGTACTTTTCCTTGTTTGAATGAGAAACCTCTAAAATTCAGTCTTATTTACGTGTTCCTTCTAGGGCAGTTTTACATCTAGTCATGCCCAGGTACTTTTTCTTGTTTGAATGAGAAACCTCTAAAATTCAGTCTTATTTACGTGTTCCTTCTAGGGCAGTTTTACATCTAGAGTCATGCCCAGGTACTTTTCTTGTTTGAATGAGAAGCCGCTAAAATATCAGTGGATTTATTCAGACGTTACGATAGGCAAAAGACTCAATAGAAATCACTGCTAAAAGTTTTCCTTTTTAATACCTAAGATACTTACGTTCTGAGTTACCTTGCTAATTTCAATGAGAAACATCAAATTGAATTTCTTCCAGTTGAAAACGACTTTAATGGTGCAAGAAGTTTACATGAATAAATGTCCGTGAAAAATGTTTTTCGCAAGCTAGAAACGAAAAAGTGGAAAATCGATCTGATTTCCCAAAATTGGTTCATCAGAGTTTGCTAAAATTTTAGTTATGCATATAGTTAAGTTAGTGTCCATAAAGACAAGTGTGATAAAAGTGGGGATTGAGTTTAGAAACTATATTCATTTTTCTCGATTTAATCGCGAAAACTTAATTTATTATTTGAAATTGTCTGTTCGACTTGACTATGTATGATAAAATCTGATTTACCGATTTTGAAAACATCTTTTCGATACCGAATGTAGGCTATATAGTTTTTCTGGGTATGTATATTTTGTGTGAATTCTCATGGAGTGATTTCAAGAAAATTTATTAAAATAGTCAGTCTTTTTTTACGTTTTCGTCAAAAAAAGATCTTCATAATTTGTCCTTTCCCCGATTTCCGAAAATATGTAGCAAACCAGATATTTATCCAACAAAAGCCAGTAAGGCTAGGCAAAAATATAATTCAGGCTGTCAATTAATTTTTGAAGTGAATAGTTCTTCACTCCCGGTATAGCGAATTTCGTGCTGCAGTCAAACCGCATCGAGAGTAACGGAAGGAAACAGTGTAGAATCAAAAAACAGCTGATTGTTGTCAGTCAGTGATATTTTAAAATCAAGCGACTTAACCATAGATAGATTACTTATTCGAATATTGAAAAGCGAGAATTTAATAAAATAATAGTACAATTAGAAGTTTAAAATGTTAAAATGAATAAAATAAGTGAAATATTATTATTTTTAAATTTTGGTAATAATAATAGAAACTATAATTTAATACAAATGTTGTATTACAGATGTTATGTAACACGAGTGTGTGTAATTTGTAGGTTTCAAAAAGCAATTTCACGTTGTGAAGAGGGTTTGTATTAATTTTAGAAAGTTTGAAGTTCAAAAAGAGACCGAATAGAAGTTTAACTGATGAAGGCAAATATTCACTTGTAACGAGTGTAGTCTGCGCACCAAATTTTGTCTTTACGTTCATACTTTACGCAAGTCAGACTGATGTAGTTTCAACAGAAATGGTAAATCCACGGCAGTAACTGCGATTTGAATTCACGACCTTGAGTTGCACGGTGCCTTAGTCACATCGACAACCGAGTTCTGGCTGTCCATCAAAACCGAAATTTTCCTATCCATACTTCCTCTATATTTCGTGTATTGGCAACCCTGACCGTACTTCTGAATTTCCGTTTGACAGTAAAGCAAGCGATTGTCGCGTAAAACAAATTCTATCAGTAATTTATTGCCGTTAGACCTGAATAAATTCGCTTCGTAGGTTGGCAACAAGCTTACATGGATCATAATCTTGTTAAGCCAACATGAATGTAACGTATCGGCATTGCTTAGGCTATGTAATGTTAAGTACTGTACAGCTGAAGCCATACACTGCAATGTTTTCTTCAATAATCGGCTTGCGAGCAATGGTCAGTTCAAAGGGAACGATAGCAGCGACCTCTGTCTATTCCGCTCATTACACCTGTGCCGGGTGGGCGGGTAGGCCTTTGCTTAACAATCGTAATTTACAACAATCGATTCGTCTGTTACAAGAAAACATATGTTTTTCATATCCGATATACAGTCTCGCATATCCGACCTAAACGGATGTCGCAGGAGCGAAAATGTCGGATAGTACGGAAAACTTAAAAAAAACAGTTAAAAACAAAAAGTTATAATTTTACAAACTTAACATGTAAACATAATTTTTAATACAAGAATCTAATGCTGTATATACACAAAATACAACAAATTTGATTGAGGTTACTCAAATATTGATAGAAAAAACATAACCAGTATAATTAGTAATGTTAAAGAAATTAAAATATAGTTATATTACTAAAAGTGTTACGTAGATTTAGAGTAATTGATCTATGATGTTACTATCCTATGATGTTTGTAATTTTCTTATTTTACAATAAGAAAACTGTGAGGACTGTACAGTCGATGCAGCTAGACGCTTGTAGTTCATTTCTCGTTGACGTTTGTTTAAAAACGTCGGATAACACGGAATATCGGATGAGCGAAGGTCCGATAAACGAGACTCTACTGTATATTCTTTTATACTTATTTTACAATAAGAAAACTGTGAGGACGAGGTACAGTCGATGCAGCTAGTCGCTTGTGGCTCATTTCTCGTTGACGTTTGTTTAAAAACGTCGGATGAGCGAAGGATAAACGAGACGGATTCTTTTATACTTATACAATTTAAAAAACGGATGAGCGAAGGTCGGATAACACGGAATGTCGGAACGTATATTCTTCTATACTTATTTTACAATTTAAAAAAGACTCTATTTCTTGTCGACTGTAAGAAAACTGTGAGGACGCGATACAGTCGATGCAACTAGACGCTTGTGGCTCATTTCTCGTTGACGTTTGTTTAAAAACGTCGGATAACACGGAATGTCGGATGAGCGAAGGTCGGATAAACGAGACTCTACTGTATATTCTTTTATACTTATTTTACAATAAGGAAACTGTGAGGACGTGGTACAGTCGATGCAGCTAGACGCTTGTGGTTCATTTCTCGTTGACGTTTGTTTAAAAACGTCGGATACTCAGGGTATGAGTGGTCAAAACAGGGAATAGAACGAGGTCATTCCCCTTGATTTAAGCTAGGAAATTGAGAGAGAGAGAGAATGGTCACTATCCGTGCACAGATAGGCTTCTTCCACCCAGTGTTGGCATGACCGGACATCAGTGGGTTATATACTGTTATCTTGGAACACACCCTTCCTGATACGGTATTTGTATAACTTTTTGGTTTAACCACTCGAGAATTTCATCTGTTTTGTTCTTAGTTTTTTGAAGTATTTTAACATATGCCTTGGTACGTATGTACTTTAACACAGGTTCTCTTAGGCCAGGCACTTGAAAAAGTTTATCAGTGCTCTAGATACGTCGTAATTGTTTTCAAAAACACAAATCTATATTCATAAAAATGTAAATGTTCATTTGTTAAAAATCTTAAATCACCGAAACTTCTTCACCGATTGCGTTGAAATTTTGACACAACATTGCATTCGAATACACGCATGTTTTTATGTAACTACTATTATATAGATGTCACACCTGTGACAGGTAAAAACATGTTTTTTTAAAAAACCATCGCCATCTGTTGTAGGTAAAAACAACACACGCTATACTAAATATTTTCGACTCTGTTACAAATCATTCCGGGTCCAGCTAGTATTAACATAAACATTTCATTATTAATTAACAATTTTAAAAGCAGAACTTCATCGTGTCCGAATTTATCGACCGTACATCGCTGTTCTGCTTTTTTAAGATCAAAACAAAAACAATTTATCGTTTTACCGTCATTAATATTACGTAAAATGAAAAATATTAGGCCTTATATGGAAAACTTGAAACCATAAGTAGTGCAAAACCTACTGAACGCTGGCAAATCTATTTTAAACTGAATTTAACACCCCTCGTTGTACTTTAATCTGCTATATTTCTATCATGTGTCTAGGATATATGGTCAAATCGATTTGCCGTAGCGGTAGGCTACTTTACAACGTGTAATTACCGGCCACGATCAGTACACAAGATAAAGTTCACAGTATAGCCTACAAATATGGCGGAGCTGAGCTAAAATTAGCATTAGCATGAACATAGCATGACACGGCTTGATTTAGTTCCCGTATCAAATTTATGTAATGATGAACTTTGTTGTTAAATTCAAATGAGGTCAACAATTAGCATATTTCCACAATGGCGGTTTTGTATTGTTGCTGAGGTCATGGCGTGTTTGATAAACGCCTTGTTATATTCAAGATGGCGGCTTTAGACGCCTAACAGGGTTGCACGCAATATCACCCCTCATGTATCATTCTGAGTTAAATCTGGTCACCTACAAAAGAGAAGGGTTATTTATTTATGCCGACAGTATGGGGAGTTATCGTGCGTCGAGGGGTGGCGAGGGACGTTCTATTGTTTAGGGGTAGAGCTTCGCGTTTTGTTAAAAAAACTTTTATCTGTAAAGTGTGTTTTAACAATTCTATTCTTCAAGTGTATTCGCACGAGATAAAGTGTTTGACGAAAATTTATTTTACGTTTTGACAGTTGCGATATTTACTTTAAAAATTACATTCTAAAACTTGTTCCCCTGAACTGTGCAGACTATTTGTTGTAATATTTAAAATAAAAAATAAGAATACTGTCTCGCTGACGTCATGGAAGCGTATTTTCAAAAATATTTTTCTTTACTTTTTTTTGAAATTTAACCACCATAGTCAGCAATAGAATCTGCTTTTATTCTCATTTTATACTTTTAAATTACGAATTTTGAAAATATCGAACGAATTTCGCTAGTCGACGAACTTGTCCAAGTTATTACTAAAATCGAATTTTATGCCAAGTTTGAATCAAATCGTGTTAAAATCGAATCTCCGCTAATTGCTTACGTAAAATTCTTATTATAGGCCCTATCTCATTTTTTTTTCTTTTAAAGGTGTTCGTTGTACCTTTCATAACAAAAAATAAACAGAAAATATAAAAAACGGTCGCGTATACACACACAAGATCTTTAAAATGTTATATCGAACATAATTTTATCGAAAAAAAATAACGGAGTAATCTGTAGCGTTAATTAACATACGGAATAGATTCATATGGCTGACAAGATCCACATACTAATATGTATGTGTGTGTGTGTGTGTGTGTGTGTGTGTGTGTGTGTGTGTGTGTGTGTGTGTGTGTGTGTGTGTGTGTGTGTGTAATCGAAATCTTATTAATTGTGTAAAACTGGTATAATTTTGCCAATTAGTCCAAAATATATAAACACTGTATTTTCTGGAAAGTAATCAATATAGTATCAAATATTCTCCCAATCTTTAACTACTTAATTATATGTTCTACGTTAAAAAAAATTGTTTGATCATATAAGAGTACAGAATAACAGACACAATGTCCTTAAAACTCCTCATTAGTAACAAAAAATTGTTTGATCATATAAGAGTACAGAATAACAGACACAATGTCCTTAAAACTCCTCATTAGTAACAAAAAATTGTTTGATCATATAAGAGTACAGAATAACAGACACAATGTCCTTAAAACTCCTCATTAGTAACAAAAAATTGTTTGATCATATAAGAGTACATAATAACAGACACAATGTCCTTAAAACTCCTCATTAGTAACAAAAAATTGGATTTGAAAAAATCAACAACGTGCCCTACCACTCAAACCCAAAGAACCAAATTCAGGCGACAAACAAGGCATCCTTTTACAAAATATTCATTGTTCCATTCCGCTCCATCCGCCCTTTTTTTTCAAAGCCGGGGCCGCTGGTAGAAACGCAATTTGTACCTCTTTTTGTAGCGTCCAATTCCATCCCTTTGTAACGGGGTGACGAGCATAAGTGAAAAGTTAGTAAACAAATATGTAATGCAGCGTTACCCTTTGGGCACGCGGAATCCACGCCCGGCTACTCGGTCCGGCAGTGGAACGCGAATCGTTAATTCGCTTTTATCCCGTCTCCGTGTATCCCGTGGGGTGGGGTGGGGTGGAGGGTTTCGTTTATTTTGATCCTCGCCCTTTTCCCGCCTGCGTCTGTGTGAGGATAATTTATTCAAACGCTCGGTCGAAGCAATCGCTATATTTCTCACCTGGTGATGCAGTCTAGGGGGTGGAGGAAGGTTTTCGTTTTTTTTTAACGCGAAAATGACCATGGTGAGACAACGGCGTTTGTGTCCCTGCGTAAGCACGCGAAATATGAAAAAAATAAACGCGCGACGAAACAGTATCGCTGACGTGATAGAAGCGAATTTCCTAAATTATTTTGTTTACCGAGCTCCTTTTGAAAATATGACTTACCAGTCATAATCAGCAATAAAAATTGTATGGAAATAGTGACAAATGACAATGAAAATACGAAATTGAATACTGAACGCTCGTGAATTCGTTTTAATTTCAACTGTTTTTTTGAAAATACAAAATGCTGATTTAAGTTGACTCCAACGCTGATTATAATGGTGAAATCGGACTTTCAGAAACGTGTAAAAAAGTTTATATATATATTATTTTAAGACAAAAAGAACATTGAGACTATTATCGCCTCCCTAAGTGTAAGTGTGAGTGTAAAGTGTTAAAGTCGTAAGTGTAAATTTGTAAGTGTGTGTCAGACTCGGGTACCGCGAGGGAAGTCTAAATCCTTTCAATAGGTGCAGCTAGTCTGCATCCCTCTGCGGGGGTTATGATTATACTAAAATTTGAAGTGGCCGCAATTTTGAAACATTCAAATATATTTTACTGCGTAATATTCAATTTATTACCGAAACCGAATTTATTGCGAAGTTTAAATCAAATCAGATCAAAACTGCAAATGTAGGCTCTATAGAATCAACGATATTTTTTACTGAGAAAAAGGAAAGAGGTTTATACGTAATTTTGTGCGGCAAATAAAGCTTATATTTTCGTATTCGGAGCAATTTTGAAGTAAAATTAAGGATTGTAACTGTAATTTTGGAAAAAATAAAAACATTTCTGAATAAAATAAGAACTATAAGCGAATAAACCGTAAGAAATCTTACACCTTTTTGAAAATTCGTTAAAATTATCATCCAAAATTTTCATACGACATTGAAATTACAGAAGCAACGTTTATGGAAAATGGAAAAATCTGACCATATTCCCACTTACAGGACCTTTAAAATGGGTATCAAAAATAACTGTATCTAGACAAATAGCTGAGTAGACTGTAGGCTATCGTTAATTAATTAACATTAGTCTTAAAGGGGTTACATTCAATAAGACAAAGTTTGAATCAAATCGGGCCAAACCGCGAACGTGAGCGCGCGCGCGCACACACACACACACACACACACACACACACACACGAACCCACCAAAAAGTGATCCTTAGAATAGAGATCGGTGCTAATTTCAAAGTCTATGATGACCGCCCAACAGATCACTTTATAATTAAAATAAAAGTTAGTATCGACCAATAACTCGATATTATGCATCTTATACAGCGACAATAAATTTTAAAAAAGTGATACACAAGTTGTTATATCGCCTCGGAAATGAGCGTTTGCAATTTTACCCTATGCGAAAAAAATGTGAAATTAAAGTGATAAAACACACACACGCGCGCGCACACGCACACGCGCGCGCATAACGACTCCTCAAAAAGTTATGCATAGAATAGAGATCGGCGCTAATTTCAAAGTCTGAGTCTTTCTATGGTGACCGCATAACAGCTCATTTTACAACGAAAATTCACTTCGATACTATTGCATCGAGTACAGCGATAATAAGTTTCAAAAAAAAAAATGTGATAGACAAGTTGTTATACGAAAATGCGTACACACACACACACACACAACACACACACGTTGCAACACACACACACACACGACAAACACACACACACACACACACACACACACACACACACAAAACAGACATACTGCCAAAAAATCCAGTTTTTTGTCTTAAAAGACTTGAGAACGAAAAGATCCATTAAAATATCAAAATATATATTTTTTATCACAATAACCTAGAAGAGTCCTTATACTCCGTTAACCGAGAAAGTACTCATACTAACGCTAAAATAAAGCAACTAACGAAACACGAAATTTATAATTTCCACGACCCAACTGTTCGTTCCGTTTCCGGTCGGTGCCCAGCGTGGGTTGCTTTCAAAACGGAAACAGACAAAACTCAAATCTTATAATTTATTTCATTAAAAAGCACGCTATCCATTATCTGTAAAGAAGTGCGCTTAACACGAAGCGGCGTTGTAGGTCGCGGGGGGGGGGTCGAGGGGTACATAAATTTGAAACGCGTCGCAACGCAAAGACTCGCGTTAGATTTGTTTAGCCTGCCACCAGCTGGTTCCGGTGTTTGATGACCAAATTAACCGGCGTGAATAAGTAATACCGAATAACTAATTGCTCTCATAACATAACATGTGTTATTAAATATAATTTGTTTACAGAGATTATCGCGTCGCGTGCATCAGGTGTGGACGTGTTTAATTAGCTACGTACAAATATGACATTTCCGTAGCACGCAACGTTTGCGCTATGATTGCGGCTGTTAGACGCATTAATAATTTATCATTTAATCATTTCTTTTTAGCGTATTTCCGCCGGAAAATGAGCTAAGAAAAAGGACGTCATTGTAAGATCGAAACCCGGAACTTCGAGTGCTGAACTTCACTTTCAGATCACTTTTTGAGAAATAAAACTTAAATATATTGTAATTTGAACACGTATACTATTAGTGTTAGTATATTGTATTTAATACACATTTATTGAAATTTACAAATCAAAACAACTTTACTTAAATAAACGAATTTGTTACTTTGAATTTCTCACAAAAATAATAACAGATGAAACTAAAATAGTGTTCTAAAAAAACCGCTGTAATTTATCTAATTTAATCTGTTTATTAATTAAAAGAACAATGCAATTAAAACACGGAAGACCGTAATATTAAAATTTACAACATAACAAACACGATTAGTTTACGTGCAGTTTTATGTTAGCTAGCTATTCACAAAGCGAAGACTTGTGTTTAAATGTCAAATCCTCTTAATTGTTGTTGCTGTAGTTATGCAACGGGGAGGAAGTCTTCGCTCCTGCCTGCGAAGACATGTAAAGCAGGTTGCGGTAAAATAGGAGCTGTAACGTTGCAATTGTTTTTATTTAAAATAGGATAATATTGTTTTTATTTTATTTTATTTATTAATTTGTCATCTATAATTGGGCTTTTGCAGTTAGCTTAGCGGTGAGAAACATCTCGAAAATGCCAAATACAATTTTGGTGAAACTTCAGACGGACATTTCTTCCAAAAACAATTGTGTCGAACGGATGTACACCGGTGTTCAATGTAATTCACATTTTTCTGTCATTTAATACACATATATGAAGGGCTCGGTGGTCGACGTGGCTAAGCGGCCAGTCTGCCACACCTCAAGGTTGTTCTTTCGGCTTGCTGTTACTGCCGATTCTTCACCCTTACCATTAACGCTGATCCCTCGTCTTCATTAATCTACCCGTCATAAAGTATAGACGTTAATTAAAAAAGTACACACACGCACGAGCGCGCGCGCGCGCGCACACACACACACACACACACACACACACACACACACACACACACAAACAAACAAACAAACGCGTGACATTCGCATGTTTGGTTCTGTTTGCTTAGTGGATTCAAACCGGGCACAAAAAAAATCAGTTTTAATAGTAATAGTTTGGACAGTTTCGTTATCCAGCAGAAACATTTGAACAGTTAAAAATAAAAACGAACATAAAAAAAATAAAACGTTTTTATTTAAGTCTAAAAGTAGTGTAAGAGAATAAAATATTAATGGACTCGCATCAAGCACGACAGTGATACCACTGGATATTCTCAAAAGTTTTACTTTCAGACTAATTAGGTTCATGTTTAAAATTTGTCTGTAATTATTATTAAAATTATAACGATATTACCAATAAAAGGCACTATTAAACTATTCCCGAGATACGTTAAACCAACACATTTTTTCAAAACAGAAATAGGCTTCACTGTTTTATCGCTAACACAATTTTCTCTAGTCCTTGATTTTTTTTTAAGACGAAGAGCACATTGAGGCTATTATCGCCTCCCTAAATTTAAGTGTGAGTGTAAAGTGTTAAAGTCGTAAGTGTAGTGTTGTAAGTGTAAATGTGTTAGAGTCGGGTACCGTAAATCCTCTCAATCAATAGCTAGTCTGCACCCCCTGTGGGGACTGGCCCTTAAAACGGATTAACTAAACTTGTATTATCACTTTCATTGGTCAACGACGTCAAACGAAAACAAGCACCGAATTAGAAACACGTGTTTCAAACGTTATTCTAGTTTTGAGGTAGGTTTTACCACTGAGAATTTGCAGCCTTCAAGCAGAACAAGACGCGCAAGCATTAGTCACCGGACTCTTGTGGTATGCCCCAGAGGATACGCTCGTGTTGACAAACGTGTCGAGTCAGGTGCCAAAACAATTTTCAAACATAAGACAGACAAATATTGTACAAGGAAACCCTTGCTCACTCAAAGCTCTGCGAGAGGAAACACGAAATATTCGGGTTTACGAATATAAGTTTGTTCGGTTTTAATAAATTGGCGCTTGATTGTTTCAGAGATTTAACTGTTTTGTTGTATGTTCGTGACAGACTAAACAAATGACGCAAAAACATTACACAAACTTTTTCGTGATTAATTATTCTACCGAAAAATTAGGTTAGGTTAGAAAAAAAAGTTAGGTTAGAAAATCGAAAAAAGAAGAAACGAGAAAAACTGTTTTGCTGGTCAAATTAAGTTCATAAACTCAGTGAAACAAATTCGAAATTTACTATTGTAGAGTAAATCGCGAAAAAAACCAAAGGCGGTCAGGGTTTGTTTTTCTTTTTTTATCGTATTATGAATCGTAAATTGTTTAACTCGAAATTCGTTGCACTGACTTCAGTTATGAATAATTATGTAGTCAATTTTACATTTTCAACCTATAGTTCACAAACTAACATTTTTCGTGAAACACTTCTTGTTTGCCGACGTATTTGATCAAAATCGTTAAAACCAATTTTAAAACCCGTTAATAATACAAATATTTTATCTAACAGTTACACCAATATTACAGGTGGTTAAAAATCTATAACTTCAAGTTTTCAATAAACTGAAGTATTGCAATGAAAATCTTCATAAATACACTACTTTAAACTTTAAAATCACATTGAAAAAATACAAAAAAAGAACCCGACTGCGGTTAAACTCATTTTTTAATTTAAATAGATTTTAAAATTTTGAAATGGCGGTCAGACGAGTCAATTGGATTTTTTTTTGTAATCTAAGGTGAAAAACACATTGAGGCTATTATCGCCTCCCTAAATGTAAGTGTGATTGTAAAGTGTTAAAGTCGTAAGTGTAGTGTTGTAAGTGTAAGTGTGTGTTAGACTTGTGAACGTAAGATTGTGTATATAAAAATAGTTTAGCGATCGTTCAAAAAGTGATCTAGAAGGCAGGATCGGTGCTTATTTCAATGTCACGGATCTGGGACTTTACCATGATAGTGATCCAAAGCTCTTTTTCCAGTTGAAATTCTCTGATATTCTTTTACACATTGGTTATGTTTATATGATGTTTTCTGATGATATGCCAAACGATGTACGTTTAAGAACTTTCATTATATCGATATATGTTTAAAATTAAACTTCAATATTGACAATATCCATAAAGTTATTACTTTAAACTTTAAAATTACTTTGAAAATACAAAAATGAACCTTTACCGCCGTTAAATTCACTTTTTAATTTAAATCGATTTTATAAATTTGAAATGGCGGCCAAACGGATTTCCGTGACAAGTTTGATAAAATTGAAAATAAATTCTGAACGTACGGGTGTATGTATAAAAAAAAAACGTGGAACTCGGGGAGTTACCGACAGAAGCGAAGCTTTTGTTAATGATACCTTTGCTCATTTAGTTTTAAAATGTGTTTGCAAATACCTTGTTTTGTTTAAATAAATAAATACGTGATCCTAGCTTAGATATTATTTACTGTAGTTATAGTAAAAGATCAGTTGTTTTATATTAATTCCTAACGATCAGCTGATTTTATTGAACAGCTGACAAGTTATAATAAATTTTAGGTTATGTTGTTAAAATTAGCAATATTAACAATTATTATAAACGTTTATATTAATTACGAACGTATTAAAAACGGTTACAACGTGCACGTGTTCTTCAACTAAGGAAAAATACCGAAACCAAAACAACACAACGTTTTCATATAATACGCGTGTACGGTTATCGAAAAGAAGGAAGAAAAAGAGACAGAAATAGAGACGAAATGCGTTTGTTCGTTCGTTCCATATTTCCGTTACATTCTTCCGTTAGGCAGACTTTTTTTCTATTCACTCCTCTCGCCAAAGCTAACAATTAAAGTTTCGATTGAATAATTTAAATTTTTTATTTTTTTTTTTTAACAGTATGACTGATTCAAGCTCTTTTTCCAGTTGAAATTCCCTGATATTCATTTACACATTGGCTATGTTCATAAGATGTTTTCTGATAATATTCGAAACGATCTGTGTTTAATTTAGAACTGTCATTATATCGATATATCGTTAGATTAAACTTCGATACTGACAAAACCGCTATACAGTACTGCAACGAAGGCAAGTGAGGAACCTTTCACCTGTACACGGGCTCCGAGTGATTTACTGAAACTATTGTTGTCGGCAGGTGCACTGCACTGGGTCTTTGCAATAAATCAACACTAAATACAATGCAAACCATTCCCACTCATAAAATGTCAAGCTTGACACTTTCTCGAAAACAAAAAGTCGTTCAACTTGCCTTAGTTTTGAAACTAATTTCGCTTTAAGTTCTTTTCAGATGAACCCTGAACGGTTTTCGTAAGAATTCTGTCTGTCAAAGGTATTAAAAGTACTGCTATACTGTATTATTTTTCATAACACGTGCTATGTAGAGGTGAACGTTTCTGCTATTTTTACAAAACGTCAACAAACTGTTTGTTTGAGGAAAAAAGCTGCTTTTTAAAACAGTTGGAAAAAAAACAGGTTTAGAAAACTGAAACTCAAAGTTGTATTAGCAGCTAAAACATAAAGCACATACGTTCAGTTTTCTAAAACTACTTTTTCCCATTACCACCATGTCCTTAAATTGTTTTTGGGTATAAATCATTTAGAAAGGATAAAAATAATCCTTATAAGTGTATTAATAATTAAATTACATTTTCAAAACGTAATAATTATGTATGCCATTTTATGTACAAAATGCAATGAATTTCTAATAGAAGCATTCCTTTTTACTTAAAAATTATATAGTCCTTTGCATATTTACCAAAATGCAAACGATTTAGAATATTTTTTTTTAGTTGATTAAAAAATATTGATGATTGATAATAAATATAAAAAATATGTTTAAATAAAATTAGGCTCTGTATCTACAAAATGTAAAGGTAGTTTTGTACAAAACTCGCAACAAAATAGAGATAAATGTTGACATAGACCAAACAGTTCTTACTTCACTACAAGCAATAAGCAATTTTGGAATGAAGGGGAAAAGCATAAAAGCAGGTAGAAGAAAAGCAGTTAGCAGGCAAACAGCAGGAAAACAGTTTTAGTGCTTGCGCCACAATTCGAATAGAACAGTCCGTTCCTTGTTTAACAAATCATAAACCAGTTCAAATCAAACTGCTTGTTTCTGTTTGAAAAAGCAGTTTGTTTGTCGTTTATAGAAAAGCTGTTTTTTTTTTAATAGTTTGGTGTTTTTTGTCCCACCACTAGTGCTAAGAGTGCCACGATTACATTAAATAAATATATTCCAGGCACGCAGCTGTCTTGCTGACGTGATGAAAGCGAATTTTCAAAAGTATTTTTTTATACATTATCCTTTTTTTTAATTCTCATTTTACCGTTAAAATCTGCTTATATTTAACACCTTAAACGACAATAAAATAAGAAATTGAACCTTGAAAGCCGTCAAATTAAATTTTCTAATTACAACGATCTTAAAAAGTTCTAAATGCTAATTTATACAGTTTTTAACGCTGATTTAGATGGTGAAATCATTGTTAAAGCAATTTTAAGTCAAAAACTTTACGAATGTATTATTAGATTTTAAATGAACGCCATTTTGAAACTGTTGAACGAATTATGCTGGTTGACGAATTCGTTCAAAGCTATTATCAAAATCATATTTTGTGCCAAATTTGAATCAAATCACACTAAATTTGGAAATATAATATACAGCTTGGACAAATAACTTAACCAGCAAAATGAGATCAACAATTTCAAAATGGTGGTTATTTTATGTCTTACAAGACAATTTATATTATTGAGCCAAAAATAAAAATCATGTATCGTGTTTTTCTCTTCTTTTTTTATTTTAATTACGATAATTTGTCCGAAAACACGACAAATTAACATTGCTAGTTTTTAACAACATTGAAACTTATTTCAGCCTATCAGCTGTTCAATGAAATCAGCTGATCGTTACGAATTAATACAAAACAGCTGATCTTTCACTGTAAATACCAATATAAATTTGTGTACTCTCATCACACGCAAAGTCCAGCATCACAAACAGCCCTAAAATATGATAGATGTTATAATTATAAATTTTTTTCGTATATTTTTTGAGTCAACGTTTAAATTTGTATAAAATGCTGTGAACGTGTTTAATTTTGATTTTGTTCAATGTAATATAACAATTTTTAATTTTCCAATATATGCTGATTTTAACTGGATATGGTGAAATCAAAATTTCAAAAAACGTTAAGGTTGACATCGCTTCCATCACATCAGCGAGATATATCTTTACGCAATTATAATTATTTACAAAAAAATTCTTGTAATTATAATTAACACGTTTTTCTTTTTTTTTTAGGTGAGTGAAGTCGAATCATGGCAACGTAGATTTTTTTTACCTAATATCAAGAAACAACAAACGTATTGTAAGTACTGTTTTTTTATCCTAATTGTTAATTATGCATGCACTATGTCAATACAACACTAAACTTGAAACAAACAATTAACCCCGTTGTGCTATTGTTGGCTGATTACAACCAGAACCAAGTCATAGCGGTATATTGTCGGCCCCAGAAGGGGGCGGGGGGTGTGAGGGGCAATTTGCATGTCGGCCGCACTTAATACAAGCACGTTAATAACACACCGTAAAGCTTATCGCCAGTTTTCCACCATGATAAGCATTATGCTAATGTAACGCAATTAATTAAACGCTTATGTTACTAATTTCTAACCCCCGCGAGCAATTAATAACCAGGATTTATGAAGATACGGGTATCACAATGGCCTACCTAAACCGGAAGTTGTCAATTTACAGCTAGCAAAGACGGAAGTAAAGCGGGCAATGTACACCTTAAACATTGGCCAGATGTTTGCTTTAGATAACCGTGGAGTGCGGACCGCCTAGTGGTTTCATTAGAATCAGACGAGTAGAATATGAAGTTAAATGTTAAGTAGGAGTTACCAACAGAAAGCTGAACGCCATCGTTACCCGGCCGTGTATGTGGTAACTTACCGGTAGCCTACCGTAAACACTTCTAGTACGCTTTCATTTGTTTACAGTTTGTTCAAAAAGAATTCTTTAATAACAAAATTTCCCTTAATTGTTTTACTGTCTTTATTAATGAATTCAAATTGGAAAACAAACTATAATGTTAAGACCAAAAACCTGGGACCTTCAAAAAAATACACGTATGGAACTCGGTGACTTACCGACAGAATTGAAACCTTTGCTAAATATATAATTAGTTTGAAGATATGTTTACAAATATCTTGTTTTGTTTAAATAAATAAATACGTGAACCTAGCTTAGATATCATTTACTGCAGTTATAGAAAAAAATCAGCTGTTTTATACTAATTCGTAACGATGAGCTGATTTAATTGAACAGCTGATATGCTATAATAAGCTACAGGTTATGTTGTTAAATATTAGCAATATTAACAACAATTATTATAAACGTTTATATTTCAAATGTATTATAAACGGTTGCAACGTGCACGTGGAAAAATACCGAAACCAAAGCAACACAACGTTTTCATATAACACGCGTGTACTGTTATCGAAAATGAGGAAGAAAAAAAAACAGAGTCGAAATTTGTTTGCTCGTTCGTTTCACACTTCCGTTACATTCTTTCGTTCAGAACACTTTTCTCCTGTTCACTCCTCCCACCAAAACTAATATTAAAAGCAGCCACCTCGGTGGCCTAGTTGATAGCGTACTGGGCTTTCACCCCGAGGACTCGGGTTCGATTTCCGGCCAGGGCTTGGCATTTTCATACGTTATAAATCATCCCATCCCTGCATTAGCCCAAGTGTGCACAATAGTCGGACGTTAAACACCAAAACTAATATTACAAGCTTCTCTTGAATAAACACTAATTCTGGTAACTAAATTAGTTTCTGAGAGATCGTTATGTGTATTTTGTAGCACAAAACACAAGTTCGTTATCCCCTGAAAAAACGCTCAACAGTTTTAAAAAGAAAGCAACTCAAAATCTCTAAAAACATCTTATGTTTTTATCTTATACTTGTTATTTTTTTAAAACTAATTATACCTCTGCTATCAAATTAAAATCTCTAAACGAGACTGACTGCGGTCATTGTTAACGTTTGTATTTTCATTTTAATTTGGAAGTTCAAATTCTTAATCATAATTTTTCTCACTATGAATGTTATTATTTCGTTTAGTACATATACCAGTACATATAACTCTGCCTTTATTGTTAACTAGTTTAGTCATATATCTATAACTGTTATTATGTTTTGATTTATTTATTTGTTTTTGGTATTATAGTTTGTTGTTTGTTTTCTTATTAAACTTAAATTTTTGTTTAATTTTATTCGTTCTATTACATTTTTATTTTGAGTATCGGCGATGATAACCTTATCGGTTTTTCGCCGGCAAAAAAAACTCTGCCTTTCATAACGCCAAACATTTTATATTTGTTTACATGTTTCGGTAAACTTCCGCTTTCAAAATTTTTTACTTTAGAAATACAGTAAAAATATTTGAAAATGTAAGTATTCCGAAACGCGTCAACAAATTATAAAACGTTTCAAAATAGGAATTGAAAGTTTAAAATGTTAAATTATGCAGATTTTAACGCTTTTTTTATCGGTGAATTTAGATCGTCAAAACAGTATGAGATACACAAAGTATTTTTGGAAATTTGCTTCAGTCACGTCACCGATACAGCCATTTAATTGCTAATCATTATAAAACTAGTACATCAAAGAATATATTCGTAAAACGTTACCGGACCAACATTATTCGAAACAGATCTTTCTCCACGAGCTGTTAAAATTTCGATAGGTCTTGCCGTTCAGCCAGTATTACAGGAAAAAGCCAGCAACTGCACTAGTCATCGTTAATTCAAAAGCCGTCAACTTGAAACGCAAGTGAATAGGGGAAAACTTACACATACGTCGTTCGGGTTTAATACAAGGTTCCTTCTTACCAAATTTCAAAACAATCGGTCACTGCGTTTGGCCAAAACTGCGTAACAAACAAACCAAATGCCCAACTTAGCTAAAATATTTTCTTATTAATTATTACAACATTAAACAAATTTGCAAAAAAAACGATAACTTAAATCCTCCAAAAAAATAACGAAAATTCGTATAACGAAACTTCAGAACGTGTATTGTTTAAAACTTATATAAGATACTGTTGGAATCTATATTTCCTAAAGGTTGTTGGTTCGAGACGCAGTTACTCACGTTACTTTTTCTTAACGCTGACCCGTCGCCTTCATTAAAAAAACTAAAACATATATTTTATTCGTATACACTTTGTTTCAAGCAAGCAACGCTTGTTATAAGATCACGTGACTTCATTACGCCGTTCTGAATCTGAAGCTCGATTCGTTTGAATTTTAAAAACAAGGTTAACTGTATTTCACGTTGATTATTCAGCGTTGCATAGTGAAAATAACGGTCGCATTAAATGAATAAGTATAAAACGTTGACAATTTTATCGCGTACAGTGGAGTATTATATTACAGTTTATGAAGGGAAGGAATAGAGTTAGGGTAACAACAGAGTTATGTCCTCGCGTACACTGCAGTACGTCCTTTATTGTTACGTCACTTTATTTCCTCTTCTCCTTCCAACGCTTTTATCATATATTCTTTACATTATTATTTATTATCCTCGAGGGAACAACTTGCCCATGTCCGGGAGCCGGACTCTGGGGCGGGGATAAATTCATTTAAGTTTGCTTGCCGTATTTCGATGCTTTCGGTGATATTTTTTTTTACAAAACGCGAAAGTTTTTCGTGTAAGATTAATTTTATCTAGGAATGTTGATACTCGCGTACGACTTGTCTGATTGTTTTATTAAAGATAGATTTAATTAAACAAAAAAATCGATTAATTCCTAAAAATCGAATAATGAATTTTGATTTTAAATGTTTTAAGTAAACTTGTAATATATTTCATTCGCGTAACTATAAACATGACGTTAAATTTTTTTGTATATTTTTTAACGAATTTCCATTGGAAAAATTACCAGCCATCGTGGTAAGACCCAGATTCGGGACCTTGAGACGAACACCGATTTAATTAAAACCTCGAGATAGCTTGAACATATCCGTTGACCAGCAAAATTCGTTCAACAGTTTCGAAATGGCGGCAATTTTCAAGTGTTTAAATACTCGTAACATTTTTGTCTTAAATATTTTTTTTTTTGAAAACTTAATTATATCGTTGTAATTAACGTTAAAAACTGTATGTCAGTATTTTGTATTTACAAAATCCGTTGAAATTACGGATTTATTTTAACGGCTGTCAGGGTTCATTTTTTATTTTCGATGTAAAAAAAGTTAAAAAATGCAGATTTTTTCGCTGATTGTGATGGTGAAGTCAGATTTGCAAAACAGTAGGTAAGGAAAAATATTTTTTGGAAATCCGCTTCTGTAACGTCAGTGAGCCAGTTGATTGACGCAATTATTTGATTTTACTCGTGAACCGTTAATTCCATTGTACTAAATCATGTCTTCTTATATGACCGAACTTTTGAGTAAAATTTAATGTTCGGATTTGGTAATTTAGGCAAACTTTTGAGTTTAAATTGCTCCCAACAGATTGTTTTTAGATAAATGCATATTTTGGTACATTTGAAGAAAATGTTATTAAAATTGTTTCAACCGATTTAGAGAAAAAAATGGTTTTTAAGAGTTTCCGACAAAATGGATTTTAAAAACTTCTTTTTTTCTAAATTGAAAAATCGGCTCAGTAAGGTTAGTTTTTCCTGTAAGACTTAAAGTTTTATCCGTCACGGTTACGCAGTCAGTTGTTTTTAAGCGAAGTTTTTAATATTACCTTTTACGAGAGGAGTGAATAAAAAAACCGTCTGCCGAACGGAAGAATGTAACGGAAATATGGAACGAACGAGCAAATGATTTTCGTTTCTCAATTCCTGTCTCATTCTTTTCTTCCTCCTTTTCGATAACAGTACACGCGTATTACGCGAAAACGTTGTGTTGCTTTGGTGTCGGTGAAGAACTCGTGCACGTAATAACCGTTTATAATACTTCCCAAATTAATGTAAACGTTTATAATAATTGTTAATATTGCTAGTTTTTAACAACATAACCTGAAACTTATTATAACCTATCAGCTGTTCAATGAAATTAGCCGATCGTTACGAATTAATATAAAACAGCTGATCTTTTACTATAACTACAGTAAATATCTAAGCTAAGTTCACGTATTTATTTACTTAAACAAAACAAGATATTTGTAAGCATATCTTCAAACTAATTAATTATATATCAAGCAAAGATATCATTAACAAAAGCTTCGTTTGTGTCGGTAATTCTCCGAGTTTCACAAGAGTACTTTTTTTAATTATACATAAGTTGAATGATAAACATTTTAATTGTAATTAAATCCATCCTACTACATACCCGACTCATAGCACAAAATTGTTTAATGCGTTTACTGTTAAATCTTGAATAAGATAATACTCTAATTAATATAAATAAGATTATTAATACATTTAAATTATACTAATTATGCAGCACAGCTAGTGCAAAATGATTAGAGCTTTTAACAGGTAAATGTATCTTTCACAAAATTTGTACAAGATTTTTTTTAATACGGATGTAAGTTCGTTAGTTATTTAAGTTATTAATGAACGCCATTGAACTACACGCCCGACCCATCAGAATTGTTAGACCATTATAGGATTACGCGTATGTCAGTGTTAATTTGTTAAGTCGTTAATGTTTCCGACTTGATTAATGTAAAGTATGCCTAGATGAGTGGAGAGGAATGGAGACTGTAACGCGTCTTGTTTAACGTGGTGACAGACTTCTGTCTGTAGTGTTTAGCAGCAGACCTCGCCTTCCTCGAAATATAACATAAACCCCAGAAAACATAATATACAACCATGCTCTGGTTCCTGTCATACTTGGTTCTCCACGAAATCATGTGGATTATCTTCTAAACACTATGTTAGCTTTGTGTGTACCCAGGTGGGCTGGGGCGTAGAGGCGGAGTTAATGGTGGAATATTTTCTGTTTTAGTTTCATATTGTTGTTGAACTTTGTTACAATCACCTTGTTTAAGTTGATTTTTTATTAAATAACTCGTTATATTTGTGAATTCAATTTTAGAAAACGTTTTTTAATCCGGCGTTACTTCGTTTTAGTAGTAAAAAATTGAAAACAAAAAGTTAGGCCTATTATCAGCGAGTTTTCTTTGAATAAATGAGTATTAGCATCCATTATGGTAAGATCCAGATACGGGATATTTAAATGAGCACACTTCCCGACTTCTAGATCTTTTTTGAGGACCGTTAAAAGTGTGTGTGTGTGTGTGTCGTAAATTTCAATTGATTTGATTCACACTTGGCATAAAAATCGTTCGTGGTAATTGCTTGGACAAGTTCGTTAACCAGTAAAATGGCGTTCAACACTTATAAATTGGCGATAATTTCAAGTCATTTAAAATTCAGAATTTTTTTTAACTTAAATGTTTTTGAAAATCTATTTCTACTCTTTAAAGTGACAATGCATAATAATATTTTATAAATAATACAGTTACTAATTGATAGCATATGATTTCACTTAATTTATGTTTTATAAATCTTATCTTATGTATAAATAAATAAATCTTTATTTTATTTATTTATAAATAAATAAATAAATGATTTTATAAATAAATCTTATGTATAAAGGCTGGTAATTTGTACGAGCGTATAGGATACATAAATGCGAACATTTTTTTTGCAACTTTAACTAAACCGCCTGTTAAAATCACCCTGTTATTATAAATGTACACGAACTTTCCCGTAGTTTAAATTAAGTAGAACAGATTTCAGTGAACTCCCTACTTCTCACAAGCAAGATAACCGTGTGATTTCTCATAATTTAAGGAAACAAATTGCCGTGGAAAATAATGGTGCCTGAATTTCTCTGCTTTGTAAAACATCCTTGAAGAAGAACCATCATTAGAAATAATCTCGGCGTGCAGTGCTCTTGCGGACGTGATGGAAGCGAATTTCCGAAAGTAATTTACTTTATCTTGCCGTTTTTGAAATTCTGTCACCATAATAATTAGCGTTAAAATTTGCATATATCAGCATTTTGAACAACTGATGAATTACACTTAAAATAGGAGAAAAACAGCCGTCATATCCGAATTTTCAACGGATTTTGAAATTTCAAAATGCTAATTTATGCTGCTTTTAACGCTGATTGCTATGGTGGAGTCGAATTTTCAAAACAATGCAACACAAAAATGTTACGAATTTTCGAAAACTTAAAATGGCCACCATTTTTAAATTGCTTAACGAATTTGTTGGTTAACGGATTTCTAGAATAAACACACACAAACACACACACACACACACACACACACACACACACACAATTTGATCCATTTTGATTCGAATATGGAACGAAAATCGATTATGGTAACAGCTTGGACTAGTTTGTTAACCGTAAAATTTGTTCATTTCAAAATGCCGTCCATTTCAAATCTTTAAAAATCATAATTTTTGTTTCTTAACTTTTTTTTTGTAAATCAAATTTTATCATTAAAATCAGCGTTAAAATCTGTATAATACGGTATATCATTTTGATTTTTCAAAAACCGTTAAAAATTGAGAAATTTTTCGACGGCGGTCGGGGTTCATTTTTGTATCTTAAATGCATTTTCAAAGTTTAAAACGTTAATATACATAGATTGTAAAGCGGATTAAATCAGAATTTCAAAAAGGGTAATGTAATGAAAAATATTTTAGGAAATTCGCTTGTCACGTCAGTCAATAAATTATACAGATTTTTTAGTGAGAAATAATTTTAATACTGTTTTATTTGAACATTTAAGTAAAATTTTATGAAAATCGTTGGAGCAGATTTGGAAAAATCATACTTTCTAACCACTTTGTATGTTAAGGTAAAATACAAAGCCGACATTGCTGAATAAAAAGGAAAACCAATATTTCGAAAAACACCGCGCCCAAAGTAATAACGGGAAACTAGCCGTGACAAGTTCAACGTATGGTTCAATAAAATTTACAAAATTACATTTATTATTACGGTTGTTACATTTTATGCGTTATAAAGAAAATTTTGTTGTCAAAGTAACGATCCGTGGTCAAAATAAGAAACGATTTTTATAGCGGGGACAGTCCGCGTGGACTGTTTCCATTTTATGATTGTAGTGCCATAAAAATGTGTTAAAATGTTACTGGGATGTGGCGTGTTTATGTGTCCAGAAGTGCAAGCCGTTGTCCACATTTTACTGTGGCTACTACCATAGCCATAACTGTACAGGGGACTATACGCCTCTATGATTATTATAGGCAGCGTATGTCGTTCCGAATAGGGTAAAAATTGCAAATCGTTTCTGCTGCGTTATAGCCACTTGTTCACATTTGCTTTGTTTCTGTAAATTCATTGCCGCTGTATTCGATAAAATAATATCGAAATTGCTGGCGAATTTTCATTATAAAATGACCTGTGAGCGATCATCATCATCTGTAAGGCTCAGACTTTGAAGTTCCTACCCACTGGGTTACTTTTTGTAAGAGTCGTTGCGCGCGCGCGCGCGCGCGTGCGTGAACATTTTCACTTTGGCAAATTTCGTTCCGATTTGATTCACGTTAGGCACAAAAATCGATTTCGGCGAATACGTGCACCAAAATCCATTAAACGATTTCAAAATGCGCGGTCATTTCAAAACTTGGAAAAATTATAACTTGATTTTGAAAATCTGATTTCAGTATCAGCTATTTAACTGGCAAAAATTAGCGTATTTTAACAACCATCAGGTTAGCTCTGTATTTTCAATGTAATTTGAACACTTGAAACGCTGATATATGCAGATTTTAATGCTGATTTTGATGGTGAAATATATTTTCCAAAAAAATATGATTTAAAGTGCAAATTCGAGCCAGTAAGATACTCGGTTTTTACAAAATTTTCTAAAAATTCAAGTTGCAAACTATTGTACAAACGAAAGTAAACTATATTCAAGGTTCAATCGTTTACTATAAACGTAGTGGAATAATAACCCTTATGAGAGGTATGTGAAAGGTAAGATACTAGTGGCATCTTGCGGCAGAGTGTTCAAATAAAGTTAAATACATAATAGTACTGTCCATTTTTTTCAACGTCTCCACTCCTGTCCGTGCAGCTTGCAGCGTATTCTAGCGGCAGATAGTCAAATTGCTTGGACTTTAGATGCTGATATCGAGCACGCTTTTTATTATGCTGTCTGTAAAAAACCAGATTCAAAATATCAGTTGGTATCTTATTTTTGAAGTATTTTTTTATAATATTCGGTTGGTTGGATTCAATTAAAATCGGTCGTTCAATTTAGATGAGTACAATGAGAAAAACGTTCGGCAATCTTGCCGATGTTTGTGCCGCGGCGTTAGGTTGAGTTCGGATGTATTTCAATACTGTGTTTATTTTAATTTTACTGTTTACACTTTCTTAAAAAAACTGTATTCTTTATTTCATACTGTATACCTTGGTGAAAGTTATAGAGTTAGGTTTTTTATATACTTGGCCTAAATTTAACGAAAACCTGATTATCTTGTTTGTTTTAAATATAATAAATTATATGTTTTACACGGTGAATTACTAAAAATGTGTTGAATTTTTAGGAAATTCAATTTTTGTCAATTTTGGAAAAGGTTTTTATTAAAAATAAAACTGGAAATTTACGTCAATTCTTTACCCTCTTTTTGGGCTGTGTTATACCCATCAAAATCGATTTTCCCATGGACACCATTCATTGGTACCTAAAAGCACGCTTACTTAAATTCAACTAATTTCAAATTCGAATCCTCAAAATACGAATTTAAGCGAACGGTTTTTCCAAGACCCCAAATAAGATTGAAGTCACTACTTAGGGACGAGGGCGCCCAAAAGATTTGAAGCAACCTGTACATGGCCAGGAAAATTAGAAAGCTAATATAGTTTCACAAAATTCTTTTGTTGAGTACGATATTGCAACGTGAGACATCTTCAAACATAGTGAAACTAAAAATTATAAAGTATGCTTATATACTAATACAGTTGATGGTGAAACTGGAAGGGAGAAGGTAAAAAAAGGAAGTACGTAAGGTCAGTGACCAGCGGGTTAGCAAAACCACTAAACAATAGGATTGAGGAATGAAGAGTTTAAGTCTGATCATTTAAATTAATTTTTGGATTTTCACAAGTAGATCTGTACTTCCAGAATTTCTAAATTACTTAGGTTTATACCTTTTGGTGTTTTCATGGATTACAGTGATATTTTTCAAATTAAAAAAATGACCACATTCTTATAATGATTTACAAAATTCGAATATTTTTCCGTACTTCTAACAATTGAAATATTCTTCAACGTAAATTTTTATTGCTCTTCCAGATACAAATAATCTGGACATTCTTTTAATTTCAAATAATTAGGATTGTGCTTATTTTCTTCCGTCTAGTGGTGTTTTAACTCACAACGTAAAGGCTACAGCGGTTTCGAAACTTCACTGTTTCATCTTCAGGCCGTAATACAAATTGTCAAATCCATCTGTCGAAGTCGCCGCAAACTTAACAAAACATTGAAAACACGCGTCGCAAACACTAAACACAATTACACGACTTTATTAACTGTCCGGACTGTAACGACAGAGTTGCACGGTAGAGTTTGATTAAGTTAAGTACAGTAATCTAAAAATGTAAGTAGTTACTTAAACATTAGTGTAGGCCTATTATAATTAAACACCCGGAACGTTGTGACTGCCATATATTTCATAGGTCATATAAATATGTCAACTATATTTCACAATTTATAACACACTATGAACAGTGTTACAAACCAGGTGCTAACACTGTGCAAGTAAAACAGTAATATGTATGAAGGTTTATGCAAAATGATCCGTATTTATAAACCTCTAAACCGTTTGCGATTAGTATTGTAAAGTCTGTTAGGCGTACAACAAAAAGAAACTCGCGATAATAAAGAATATCGATTTCGAAACGTTCGAATCGAAACGTTAATATTTCAAATCAACGTTAAAAGTTAAAATGATCCGTATTTATAAACCTCTAAACCGTTTGCGATTAGTATTGTAAAGTCTGTTAGGCGTACAACAAAAAGAAACTCGCGATAATAAAGAATATCGATTTCGAAACGTTCGAATCGAAACGTTAATATTTCAAATCAACGTTAAAAGTTAAAATGATCCGTATTTATAAACCTCTAAACCGTTTGCGATTAGTATTGTAAAGTCTGTTAGGCGTACCACAGAAAGGAACTCGCGATAATAAAGAATATCGATTTCGAAACGTTCGAATCGAAACGTTAATATTTCAAATCAACGTTAAAAGTTAAAATGATCCGTATTTATAAACCTCTAAACCGTTTGCGATTAGTATTGTAAAGTCTGTTAGGCGTACCACAAAAAGAAACTCGCGATAATAAAGAATATCGATTTCGAAACGTACGAATCGAAACGTTAATATTTCAAATCAACGTTAAAAGTTAAAATGATCCGTATTTATAAACCTCTAAACCGTTTGCGATTAGTATTGTAAAGTCTGTTAGGCGTACAACAAAAAGAAACTCGCGATAATAAAGAATATCGATTTCGAAACGTTCGAATCGAAACGTTAATATTTCAAATCAACGTTAAAAGTTAAAATGATCCGTATTTATAAACCTCTAAACCGTTTGCGATTAGTATTGTAAAGTCTGTTAGGCGTACCACAGAAAGGAACTCGCGATAATAAAGAATATCGATTTCGAAACGTTCGAATCGAAACGTTAATATTTCAAATCAACGTTAAAAGTTAAAATGATCCGTATTTATAAACCTCTAAACCGTTTGCGATTAGTATTGTAAAGTCTGTTAGGCGTACCACAAAAAGAAACTCGCGATAATAAAGAATATCGATTTCGAAACGTACGAATCGAAACGTTAATATTTCAAATCAACGTTAAAAGTTAAAATGATCTCACTAAAATGTTGGTTATGTATGAGTACAAATAATATTGTCGTTGCAACATAGCAACCGGATTTAAATATTTAACATATTTAAATAATTACGATTACGCTTATTTTCTTCCGTCTGGTGTTCGTTTTTACTAACCTCGTAAAGGCTACCGCTGTTTGAAACTCACCGATTCATCTTCAGACAGTATGTCAAATCCCTTTGTCGCGGTCGTCACAAAATTAACGAAACATTGATTTTTTGTGTGTTTAACGTCCAACTATTGTGCACTTGGGCTAATGCAGTCGATAGGATTGTTTATAGCGTATGAAAATGCCAAGCCCTGGCCGGGAATCGAACCCGGGTCCTCGGGGTGAAAGCCCAGTACGCTAACAACTAGGCCACCGAGGCGGCTTCGAAACATTGAAAACACACGTCACACAATTACTTATTATTTATCACACAATTACGTCGATTTGGCCAATTACTTATTAAACACTACTGTAACGACGTACGAGTTACACGATAGCGTTTGGCCAAACCAAATCTTATCGTTGTACGTTTTAATAAAATCGTGTGATTGTGTTTAGCAATTATATTGTGAAGTGTGTTTTCAATGTTTTGTTAATTTTGTGAGGACTTCATCATAGGTATTTCATCACTTGTACTACGGTCTGAAGATGAAACAGTAAGGTTCCGAAACGCGGTAGCCTTTACGAGGTGAGTTAAAAGACCGCTAGACGGAAAAAATAGGTCATAATCCTTAATTATTTAAATATGTGGTCCGGTAGCTATGTTGTAATAATTTTGGTTTTATCTTTACTGTGTCTGAAGATGCCTTATGGCGAAACTACATGTCAATAAAAGTATTTTGTAAAACTATATTAGTGTATATCAACTATTAGAAGTTCCTGTACATCCTGGAGTTTTACCAAGGGCCGACTGTGCTCAATAAATAACCCTGCAGAGAAATACTATAACACTTTGTATTTTAATAAGTCTTGAATCGAGTTCTTCGGTTCACCGTATTTTCTAGATTTGTTAAATAAAGTAAAAGTTTTAAAGCAGCCGAGGGCAGACCCCACCACCGTAACCCCATTGATTTACACCCTTACCTATATATAATAGGCAACATTTCGCCTTATATCGAGCGTCCAAGTCAGCCGACGCGGTCATAACTCTAATAAATGGGGAAAGGCCATCAGCGGGATAAGGTAGCCCCCCTCCTGCACTCTGCTCTTCAATTTATTAATCCCAACCCCTTTCCATCCCCTAATCATTTCTATTATGAATTTATGAAATGATAAGAGAGCTCGACCATGCTTTGGTTCGTTGTGCTTTAACTGAACAGTTTGTTAATAATAAAAAAAAACTGATGGTTTCTGTAATCACCCCTTAGCTGTTTCCATTGTGAAATGAGCTATAGGAGCGGCCATCGTAGTAAGAACCTGACCCGAGGGCTTGAAATTAGCTCCGATTGATTTCTAAATATTTTTTTAGGGATCGTTAAAATGTGTGTGTGTGTGTGTGTGTGTGTGTGTGTGTGTGTGTGTGTGTGTGTGTGTATTTGTCACAAATATTTCTGTTAATAGCATGGGCAAGTTCGTTAGCCAGCGAAATTTTTTAAATAGTCTCAAAATTGCGTCCATTTAAAAAAATTTCTAACTTTTTTGTTATTAATATTTTCGAAAATCCGATTTCGCCATCGCAACCAGCGCTAAATTTTGAATTTTCAAAATTCTTTGAAACAAAATTTCATTTCACGACTGTAATTTCCTTATTTTCCATTCGTTTTGAAAGTTTCAAATATTATTAAGATTTTATGTTTATGTTGGCGAAATAAAAGTTTCGAAAAAGAGGCAAAGATAAAAAAAAATACTTTTAGATATTCGCTTCTATCGAGTAAGCGAGACAGCTGCGTGCCACGATTTTTCTAATGCATAACTTTATTTTTGTTTTTACTATTGGTGGTTTTTCTCAGTATATTCTATTTGTAGGTTAGGTTAGGTTAGGAGTTAAAATATTACCTTTATTCAACGCTATTAGGTATGTGAAAACGTTTCAGTTTCAAAGAAACCTCGAATAGGATCTCAAAAAGGCCCAACAGGACGTTGATATTTCTGACAAAGACGGTGAGACCCAACAGCAAACATCGCCATATCAACACAAGGCAAACGGCATATTAAAAAATCAACAAATGCGGCCTTGGTTTTAATATTTCAAATGTAAGCCTACCATAAACATTATTAGTTTATTTAATTCCTCAAGGTTTCGCATTAATTATTGAACATAAAAATTAACTATTGAATTTGTTAAAACCTGAGTTATTCGATTTCCTTTACTGAACGGCCGAGCTATAAACATTTAAAACGTCGTATTTTGTTGATATACATTGAGCGTATTAATATATCAATTTTTTTAAAGTTCTGAAATAAAGGAAAAAATAAATTAACATTCTTAAAGTGAATATAAGTGAATGAGCTAATCGTTCCTATTGAATTCCTGGCTTAGAGGTTTGACTTCTGCTTATGAAACTAAAGATCGTGAGTTCAAAACCAGCTTACCGACTACTCTTTTTTTACATTTATATTTATTTAAAATTAAATACATAAATTAGTTCAATGATAAATATTTAATTCCGTAGAGTACATATTTCTGCCTTTCCTAGATTCAAACACTATATATTTGTTGACGCGTTTCGGAATACTGCCATTTTCAAAACCTCTGTACACTTATTAGGTATCAATGTGTACGCTACAAAATTACAACATCCCTAGTGGAAAAGAGATGATTACATTAAGAATAAATATTGAAGTTATAATTAACGTAATTATACTGCATACAGACCAATTTAGCATTTTGTTTTAGAAAATTTACACACACACACACACACACACACACACACACACACACACACACACACACACACACACACACACACACACACACACACACACACACATATATATATATATATATATATATATATATATATATATATATATATATATATATATAGAGAGAGAGAGAGAGAGAGAGAGAGAGAGAGAGAGAGAGAGAGAGAGAGAGAGAGAGAGAGGCTATATCACATTGTATATAAATAACTTCATTAAAATATATTTCAGTTATTACCAAACGCCGTTGTACTACATGCCCAGCTCAACCCAATTATTAGAGCATTAACAATTGGACATACTGTACGATATTTACGTTTTATATTTGTAAAAGTGTACATTTTCTTTAATATCAAATGTGTATAATTGCAATTTATTTGGACCATTACAAACCAAAAACGAACATTGATAAATACATTTTTTTTACGTTTTCACTTGTATATAATATATAAAATATTACTGTATTTTATTGGTTCTTAAACTTGTTCTAATTCATTTCGAATGTTTCGAGCACAAAAATAACAATTAAGCGGTGCAAAAGCTTTACATAATTGTTCGAATATTATCTAAAACAATTTCGATTAGATTGTCACCCTATAAGAACGACAAAAACCACCGATAGTCGGAATAATTTTTCGAAGTTGGTTAATACGATTTCACTGAAAATTCTCCTTATATTAACTCCCGTCAGTGTGTCAAATTTGAAAATAAATACACTGACCGAAAGTGAATCGATAAGAAAACAAACCCGACGTCTGACAGGGTTTGTTTTTAGTTTTTTTCTAATTGTTTCTGAACCGTAAATTTGTTATTTCAAATTTGGTAACACTGATTTTAGTAATGAATCTTCATCATAATACACTGAAAATTCTCCTTATATTAACTCCCGTCAGTGTGTCAAATTTGAAAATAAATACACGGACCGAAAGTGAATCGATAAGAAAACAAACCTGACATCTGACAGGGTTTGTTTTTAGTTTTTTTCTAATTGTTTCTGAACCGTAAATTTGTTATTTCAAATTTGGTAACACTGATTTTAATAATGAATCTTCATCATAATACACTGAAAATTCTCCTTATATTAACTCCCGTCAGTGTGTCGAATTTGAAAATAAATACACGGACCGAAAGTGAATCGATAAGAAAACAAACCCGACGTCTGACAGGGTTTGTTTTTAGTTTTTTTCTAATTGTTTCTGAACCGTAAATTTGTTATTTCAAATTTGGTAACACTGATTTTAATAATGAATCTTCATCATAATACACTGAAAATTCTCCTTATATTAACTCCCGTCAGTGTGTCGAATTTGAAAATAAATACACGGACCGAAAGTGAATCGATAAGAAAACAAACCCGACGTCTGACAGGGTTTAATTTTAGTTTTTTTCTAATTGTTTCTGAACCGTAAATTTGTTATTTCAAATTTGGTAACACTGATTTTAATAATGAATCTTCATCATAATACACTGAAAATTCTCCTTATATTAACTCCCGTCAGTGTATCAAATTTGAAAAAAAATACACTGATCGAAATTGAATCGATAAGAAAACAAACCTGACATCTGACAGGGTCCGTTTTTAGTTTTTTTCCTAATTTTTTCTGAACCGTAAATTTGTTATTTCAAATTTGGTAACACTGATTTTAATAATGAATCTTCACCAAGCTAATCAAAAGTCGACATTTTGAGAAATTGGGCTAATTTTTTAAGGTTTCCCCCGGGGTAATTTCAGTGTACTGCGATTATTGTGAGCGAAATTCAGCGTCGATTTAAGTAAATGTAATTTTTAACAATTTTAAAAAAATCCAAGATAAAAGTTCATAGTGCATTTCTAACAGCAGTTTTTTTACCACAAGTAGCTCTGCCACTGGTTAACCATTAATATTCACCAACAAATCTACCTTCACTGGTCAGAATCCGCCCCCCCCCACACAGATATGCCTACAACTACTCTCTCAACTGTACACTGCAATTACTCGCTCTATGTTTCATTAAGGATCTCACAGGCACAGGGAACACAAAATGGCCGCCCTTTGCGAAACGAGCGCTTTAAAACAATAGCGCAGAACTTCCTTGTTCGCTTCCCTCGTAACATATTCCCAAGTACGTGGCGCGGCCTAGGTATAAACAGCCTCTGCAGAATGAACAATCAAATTTAAAATTTAATTAACACACTTATAGACTAACACGGCCTGGTAAGCCATATAGTGTTTTAATTAAGTCTTTGCACAGGATCTGTGTTCCACTAGGCTTATCTACGCGTAACCTATGTTATTACAACAGCCTACACAGTGTAGTCTACGTAAGCCTACTTATATAAATGTATTAAATGCATGCATTAAGATGTAATTGTGCCTACAAATGGATAATACATAATTTGAACATAGGCGTAGTCTCTCGTCAGAATGTATTGGCAAGTATGGTTATCGCAAAAAATTCGATCTTTACGTTTTCAGTTATGCCCATATCTCAAGACCATTTATTATTTTATTTTACGAAAAACGTTTTAACATATATTATGTTTTACGGTTGGTTGTGATGATGGATTTTGCGGGAAATTAATTCTAACTAAAACTACTGTTTTCGTTCCGGGATCGAACCGGGGAACTTGCACGTGTTAACCACTACACTGCGGAAATATTTGACCGATTAACGAAATGAATCGTTAATTTGGTAGTTATATTAAAAGATCAGTTGTTTTACATTCATTCGTAAAGATCAGCTGATTTCATTGAACAGCTGATAGGCTATAACCCTAATTATTTAAATATGACGTCCGGTTGCTGTGTTGCAATAATTATATTATTAAATTCTTACGTAACCAAAATTTAAGTAATATTATTTTAATTTTAATCTTAAATATTAACTTTTAAGTTGAACGTTTCAAAATTGATAACGTTTTTTATCTCGTGTTCTTTTTTGTATTACGCCTAACTAAAACTAAATAAATGTTACTGTTTTAGTTGCACAGTGTTAACACCTAAACTATTTCACAGTTTATCACTGTTCACCCAGGGAGGTGCAGACTAGTTGCACCTATTTAGACGTCCCTCGTGGTACCCGAGTCTAACAAACACTTATACTTACAACTACACTTACGACTTTAACATTTTACACCCACACTTACATTTACGGAGGCGGTAATAGCCTCAATGTGCTTTTCGCCTTAAAATAACGAAAAACAATATAACATTGTTCATAGTGTGTTATAGGCCTAAACTGTGAAATATAAATGACCTACGAAATGTGTGGCAGTCATAACGCTCCGGGTATTTATGATACACTAATGTTTAAATCAGTAATTAAATTTTTAGATTACTGAACATATCTTCCTAAGTAAAACCGTTGCAAAACCATGCATGCTTACGTTTTCTTGCCAATATGAACTTCAGTTAAAAATCTATTATAGTTATATTTAATATTTATATGATCCGTTTACAAAGCAGTGTCATTCATTACATTTAGGTTATTTATTACAATAAGTCTGTTTTGTTCTTCTTTCGTATTTAAAACTATAACCTATAAAATTAATAACCGAATTCCGACATCGTATCTTATTGAAATATTTAAAAATATAACCGGATTTTACATTGCATATTTAAATTAGGTTAAAGTATTTTCTGTTTGCTAAAAACCAGAGCCTTTCATTTAATAACATTTACATATAAGAATTGACCCAGATTGTCTAACGGTTCTACTTTCAAAACCGATTCGGTCAATAATTATTTCTGTCTTGGATGTGGTTTTTTTTAGCGAACAGCTGTTTTGGTACACACGTAATTACTGTCACCTACGCCTGCATTGTGCTGCACTCTCACGGGGACGCTTTAAACTGCTGAAATTTTGTTTGCAAAACTTTTATCGGTTTTATTTTATTGTAAAGCCTGAAAATGGATAAGTATGAGGCGTGTGATTTTCCTCCTTTCTGACGATTTTCCTTTCCTGACGAACCTATACGTACTCCACAGTAATAGTTTTGATAAAGCAGAACCTTATTTTCTGTACAAAACCGAACGGAATACTTCATAATATATGAAAGGTGTAATTTTGTTAACATTAACCTATATTATTTTTATATACATAAATTTTGACGACTCCTCAAAAAGTGATCTACAGATCAGGATCAGTGCTCATTTCAAGGCCTCCCCGGTGGTCGCTCCAATAGCTCATTTTCCAGTGGAAATTCGCTAAAACATTCTGTAAAGCGACCGTAAATTTGAATCGTGAGTGTAAACGGTTTAAGTTTCAAATCTGAGAACAAATCTGCAGCGAAGGAAACGTGACAATTTGTGAATGCGACGCGCATGGCAACGAGACGGGAATTAGCAGACTGCGGTGGTTGTGTTTTGGTGAACATCGTGCATCGTGCAGCGGAGGCTCGTGACACCGGCCAGCTAATTAGTGTTGATGAAATTTTACAGATCTGTGAGTCTTGTGGAGGGCAAGTGAAGTGGAAAATATTTAGTTACGTTCGCGGTGGTTTGACGGGAAATATTCGAAAATTTATTGAAATTAGGCTAAACGCGGCATACAGCTGTGCCTATCTCTAACACTAATTTTTCGAGTTTACAGTCACTTTAAAATCTGCGTAAATTAGCATTTTATACTTACAAATTACATTGAAAATAAAAAGATAGACGATGATTACGATGGTATGTGTGTGTGTGTGTGTGTGTGTGTGTGTGTGTGTGTGTGTGTGTGTGTGTGTGTGTGTGTATGTGTGTATGTTTTAGCACAAAAGCTGTTCAGTAACAGCTTGGACAAGTTAGTTAACCAGCGAAACAGTACGACCATTCGAAATCTTCAAAAAAATCCCAAATTTTTTATTTTAACAGTTTTCCCCAACTTTTATTTCACACTAGCAATAACCTGACGGCGGTCAGGTTTAATTTTCCTATGTTCAATATAATTTGAAAGTTTAAAAACGCTAATTCGAGCAGATTTCAACGCTGATTAGGCCTACGATTGTGACGTTAGATTTTCAAAAAAGCGTTGGATAGAAAAGTTTGAAATATCCGCCATTTTGAAATTGTTGGACGGATTTCCGTGGGTAACGAACGTATCTTACAAAAATCGCGTTTTCTGCCAGATATGAGTGCTAAAACACAAACACATTCGTCGTCATTCCAGTTATAAAAAAGTAAAATTAAAACGTTATTTTGAATGTAAAATTAATAGGCCTACTATTTTACGATTAGCAGCTCCTATTTTACCGCAACCTGCTTTGCGTGTCTTCGCAGACGGAAGCGAAGACTTCCCTCAATGTCAGCAGTACTAAACAGTCGCAAATGAGTTAGGATATGATATTTTTAACACAGCAAGTCTTCGCTTTGTGATTAGCTATTGGCACGTAAACATAAAATATGCAGAACATGTTCTACAAAAGGGCACAAACTATTTATGTTTGTGTGTCTAGTTTTTCTTGGCGTGCCGCGCTGATTTGTGTACATGTGTCAATATTTTGTGACGGTACACGTGATCAACCTTCTGTACTTTATTGAATTGTTTTTTAATTAATAAACAGACCAAACTAGATAAAGTATAACGGTAATAGTTTTTATACCACTTATTTTAGTTTCATCTGTAGTGTTAAAATCTGTCTGTCGTTACTATTTTACTATCAATTTTTTGTTGGGAATTCAAGACAACAAATTAATTTATTTAGGTAAAGTTTTTTTTTATTTGTAAATTTCAATAAATATGTGTGTAGTTTTAAATATACTGATTAACACTAAAAACGGAATGAGAAAATAGCATCTTCAACTGACAATACGCCATTGATATCACAACCACTGTACATTTTATCTACGTGTGAGGATCGTTGCTTTTATCAAGCTCCGCGGTTTGGGTCTTTTTACCAATGATAATTCGCACAGTGGAATTTCACAAACTAAAGTTATTTTCCTGTTTTTTCGCCTGCATATTAAAACACACTGAAACTTATAGAAACTTTAATGGACAATACAACGCAAGGATAAGTACGGTTATTCGTTCACTCGGTCAATAAAACCTAGTGGAATAGGTACAGATGTCTGACGACGTTTTTAAGCCCCCGCCTCAGGATACGAAACCTAAGGACAAAAACTCGAATCTCTTTGTCCAGAAACAAAGCAGCAATCCTTCCCACAACAAGAGGAATTGTGGGAGGATAAAGTTGAAGGATTTAATATAACTGAAGTGTCATCGCTTGTATGTCATTGGTCCTGCGCGCCACCTGGATGCAACTGGTCTAATACCAGCGCCATATTTCCACTATATTCGTCTCCACTATTGTTGTCGCAGGAAGGATATAGAGGCTGTGCCGTGCAGAAGCTATTCAAAACTATTTTAAATACCGACGCGCTGTTCCGGACTATACAACAGGGCATGCGGGATATGGCAGCACTTTGTCGTTAGGTAAACTATTTTGCCATTATTTCTAAAACGGCTTAGCCTACGTCTTTTGTTGGTGCATTAAGGGGAAGCTATTGCTACCACTACGTTACGAAGGAGACTGGACATTTTTTACTCGGCTTCCAAATGGTAGTTTTATTAAAATTTACAGCAATAAGGCCTAAAGTCTTAGAAAAACTAGAGCATTTTGTATGCCTTGTGATTTTCTATTGGAAAATAAGGTATTGGAGCTTCCTCAGACAAAGACCTTCAAGTGATCCCCTATAGTGAGCCTCGTGTGTGTGTGTGTGTGTGTGTGTGCGCGCGCGCGCGCGCGTGTGTGTAAGCACTATCACGATCGATTTGAACATAGTACAAAAATCGATCAGACAAGACCGTTTTAATAGCAAAATTTGCTGGACAGTTTCAAAAATTTTTGAATCTTTAAAAATTTATTTTAAAAAAATGCATGCATTAACGTTTTTAATATTGAATATCAGTTGGAATTGTGAAATTGAATTTGACGGCGGCCAGGGTCCATTGTCGTACATTAAATGTTATAAGTGTCAATATATACACATTTTAATGGTGGTCAGAATGATTAAAGTGGAATTTAAATTAAAAGGATACGATAAAAAAATATTATTGGATATAGTTTGTTTGTTATATTGCACACACACACACACACACACACACACACACACACACACACACACACACACACACACACACACACACACACACACACACACACACACACACACACACACACACACACACACACACACACACACACACACACACACACACACACATATATATATATATATATATATATATATATATATATAGTGTGTGTGTGTGTAAAGTATGGCTATTCCTGTTTCTCAATAAGTACCAAGCAACCCCCATTTCCCAACCAGGCTGTGACTCCAGGCAGTGGGGTTTTCACTACGTATGCCTAATTTAAGTAAAAATTAAGACTATTTTGACAGGAGCCGAGAGATATTTCAGCTGTGAAGGATAATCCCCATTAAATGGCACATGCGAGGAGCCCATTATCCTGGGGGAAGATATTTTGGGACAGTTTTAGATTTATTGCAACAGCTGAGTATATCTTGGACCCAGGACCAGACAATCTGCGCACAGATAAGGTTTCTGAAACACTGGAAGCCCTTTTACTACTTTATTAAGGACTTCTTGTTTTCTGCAAGATCTCCCGCCTAGAATAAACCAAGGCGGGAAAAAACGCACTGTTTCTCGACTGTTTTTTCTGATTGTTTTTCTTTCCTAGATGAATATAAATTGTTCGCTAAAGTTAAATAAATATCATAATTATGTTTCGCATATATTTGACAATGGCTTCTTTTATGTAGACCCCTAATTACAATATTCATTATAATGTTATTAGTGCAACAGTTTGCTTAATTTTCCGAATATATCAGAAATATTTTGTTAAAATATACGCAAGTCTCCCTTGCAGAAAACCTGCTTAAACATAAATGTAAACGCCGGGGAATAAAACAGTCGCATGTGCTGCATTCTGTGGTGAACCTAATGAACTACTCGGTTAACGAACATATGTTTAAGTCATCTGATCAAATAAAATCCACTCCGTAAGACTAACGTGGGAAGTTGGCAACTAGTGGAAATGATAATCTAAATTTTTGATGACGTGTCTGGGCATGAATAATCCTACCTGCCATTAAAACAAAGAATTAAGCGAATGGCCGTACTGATTTGTACAAGTTCCAATGTTTTTTTTTTTTTAATAAGTAGATGTACATATCACTTTACTTTAAGTAGCAATTATCAATTACATTTAATTGTGAAATTTCGCATTTGAAACGCACAGGCTTACGGTGAAAAAAGCTATCACAATGAATAATTGCAGCACGCATCTGTCTCGCTGACTTGTCGGAAGCGAATTTCCAAAAGTAACTTTTTCACCATACCCTCTTTTTGAAACTCTTCATTTCACAACCATACAACCTTAAAATCTGCATGTATTAGGACTTAATACTTTCAAATTAAAATGAAAACACGAAAACGAACTTTAAACACAGTCAAATAAAATCTGATTTTCAAAAATATGCAAGAAGAAACCGTCATTAATTCTTAAAGATTTGAAATGGCCGAGGTTTCAGTGACGTAAGTTTAGGTTTTACTATGATGCCCATTCCAATTGTTCGTTTTCCAATGGAAAATTGTTGGCTATAGTATAAAAACGATAAACTTTCCAAAATTGTATATGGCTGCCATTTTGAAACGGTTGAACTAAGTATCGAACTCTAAATCTATTGTCCAAATCTTTTTGTACGCCGTTTGAATTTTGTTAGTTTTTTAATAATTCTTTAAATACGCGTTTACGTTTGTATTTTTTAACATTTATCTTAAAAACACACTCTTTTAATCCATTGTCAAATAATCACGGCACGCAGCTGTCTCGCTGACGTGATAGAATGCGGTTCAAAAGTATTTTTCTCTGTCTTACCCTTTTTGAAATTCTGATTTCACCGTTGTAATCAACATTAAATAATAACATTGAAAATACAAAATAAACCCTGACCGCTGTCAAAAAAAATTCCGAATTTCAACGGATTTTGAAAACTCAAAATGTTAATTTATTCAAACTTTGCACTAAAAATGATTTTTGAACAGTTTCAAAATGGCGGCCATTTCAGTTACTATTTTTTTTGTTTTAAAATTTTTCAAATTCTACCATCCTAATTAGCGTCATAAAACAAAAAATTTTTTAAACTTTAAAACAAAAAATTTAATAACTGAAATGGCCGCCATTTTGAAACTGTTCAAAAATCATTTTTAGTGCAAAGTTTGAATCAAGTCGGATTAATATTGTAAACACAAGCGTGCTTTTAAGTGTATAAGTGTTAACTGCCACCACAAAAGTGATCTAGAGGTCAGGATAGTTGGATTCCAAGGCCCCGGGTCTGTACTATGATGGCCGCTCCAAAAGCTCATTTTCCCAACGGAAATCCGCTAATAAAAATCACTGTTATTTCAGAAACATCCGCCTACACAACACAATCTAGATCGCAGGATAACCTAACCTCAACTACAAAGAAGTTATTGTCGCGCCCAGCGTCTACATTAAACGGCTCTATTAACTTTACAAAATGGCCACTGTGTAGATAATTGATCTATTTAAATACTAACGCCTTATTTCGTTAATATTTAACTCGCGCAGCGATATACTAATCAACCGCTGATCGTATTAGAATAAATCTGTAACGTTTATGCACAGAAACGGCCTGTTAAAATGCAAAACGCTTTGTTAGCCGCAACGCGTAGCATATTTGTGGCGGCGTCGCTTGGAACCAATCCAAAATTACACAGTTACCTGGTTAATTACAAATCCTAGACCTCTTTATTAATGGCGGCATTTCGAACGGTTTCAACGCGTAGAAAAGTTTCCACCGACGTCTGCGAGTACTTCAAGGCCGTTTGATGCACTTAATTAAAACGGACGAGATAGCGACAACGCTTGACGTCGTTTTGATATTCTTCTACGGCAACAAAGTGGGCTCTCTGTAGCCTGAGCATTAAGCATACGTTTAGGCCTATTGGGATATGTTATTGAAGCGAACCTTTCAATGTTTGCTTTGGCAAAAGAAGTGAATAGAAAAAAAAGTGTCCCGAACATTTTAATGAAACGGAAACGAGCAAACGAATTTCATCTGTCTATTTCTGATTCTTTTTCATCCTACTTTTCGATAACAGTCCACGCGTACTATACGAAAAGTTGTTTTGCTTTCGTTTCGGTATTTTTCCATAATTGAAGAATACTTGCACTTTGTAACCGTTTATATTACATACGAAATTAATATAAACGTTTATAATAATTGTTAGTGTTTTTACAAAATAACCTAAAACTTATAGCCTATCAGCTGTTCAATGAAGTCAGCTGATCGTTACGAATTAATATAAAACAGCTGATCTTTTACTATAACTTCAGTAAATAATATCTAAGCTAAGTTCACGTAATTACTTCTTTAAACAAAACAAGATATTTGTAAACATATCTTCAAACTAATTATATATTCAGCAAAGATACCACTAACAAAAGCTTCGCTTCTGTCGGTAACTACCCGAGTTCCACACGTGTAGGCCTACCTTTTTTTTTTTACTTTACACTTGTCTGTCCACTCGAATACATTGAAATTGATTACTATTATCATAGTGTGCTCGATATCAGAGTCTAAAGTTCAAGTAATTAGACTATCTGCCGCTACGAACGCTGCAAGACGCAAGAACAGGCGGTAGATGCGTTAGTGAAAATAGACAGTACTATTGTCTAACTTAACTGTAGTTGAAAACTGCCGCCCAGCACCGAGCTCTCACATATCTCTCGTAAGGGTTATCGCTCTAGTACGTTTAGGCTATATTCAGTGAATAATAATTCAAATTTAATAGTTTACGCGTATAACATTTTTACTCTGTCTTAAATGTAACCCGCAATACGAGTAATCCTTGATAGTGTTACAAATAAATATTATAAAACACTACACAAATAAGTTTCTTACGTTCAATTACCGTCTAAAACAATCTGTTTATGCGTGATTTATCAAGATCTGTTCGTCTGATTTTACTCAAACTTTGTTTATAGGCCTACGTGATAAAACATAACTAATTTCAGTGTATCAAAGTTGAATTAAACATATTAGAATTATTTATTTTTATATAAACATATAAAAAGAAATTTTTTTAGCAGAAATCTAAATAAAAAAACTCAACTTCGTTTTAGTGAACCAATTTCGATATCTCTCAGGCTTAATGAAGAAATAAAGTTCCATAAATGTAATTAAATATGGCTCCCGTATTATAGGCCTAAATTATTATTACTCCAAACAGTCTAAACGTGTAGATTAAATAGTGTAAGAAGTAAATGTAACGCGCAATTATGTGTTTGCATGTGGAAAGAGAATTGTAAAGACCGCGTTGATCTTGTTGCCAAACATTGAAGAAAGTTAAAACGCACACAAGAAGGAAAAATGTAGTCGATCAGACAACGTTTTACGTGAAGTTGGAACAGACAACTTATAACGAAGTGAAGAAAAAGAATGTCTAGAGTTAAAAATAGCCTAATTTAAATTTAGTTCAATTTAAACCAAACAGAATATGTTTTAACGCACGACTTTCAGGTGTTCGAAAAACGAGAACATTGTAAAGTAATTAATAAGACGAAGTTACATTAGAGAAATATTATTAATTCCCGTCGTGGATTTGATCGCCAGCCAATAGGCACAAGTAGCGTACAGCTGGTCCCAGAGATTAGTTCGTATTGTTGCCACGAGAAGCAGCACATTACAACAGCCAGATGTCTACCGAACAGCTGTGCCGTTTTACACGTTGGTTGAGAAATCATATGCATAGATTTTACTGTAAAATTTCAGTTAAAAAGTAATTTAACATGTATCATGTTTTTAGGGACGTTGTGATGTTGGATTTTTCGCGGCACTTGAAGCGAGTGCACAAATTTATATTGGTAGTTAGATAATATTAATTCGTAACGATCAGCTAATTCCATTGAACAGCTGATAGGCTATAATACGTTTTAGGTTATATTGTTAAAAACTAGATGTTATAGTAAAAGATCAGTTGTTTTATATTCGTAACGATCTGCTGATTTCATTGAACAGGCTGTAAGTTTCATTTCAGGTAGGCTGTAAGTTTTAGGTTATGTTGTTAAAAACTAGCTAGGCCTATGTTAATTTGTCGTGTTTTCGAAAAAAATTATCATAATTAAAATAAAAAGGAAGAGAAAACATGATACATGATTTTTAGTTAAATAACAGAAAATAATATTTTGTTATATAATGCAAATATTTAATATTTGCTGTTTTTAATTCTTCTAGGATGAAAAATAATTATGATCATTACAGGGCCAATATCGTGCACAGGATTCCACGCTTACAAGAACATTTATGATATAAAAACAAATTTTCACAGTGACAAAACAAAAAACTAAAATTTCCCTACAATATTTATCCATATTCCACTAGTTTGTAAAAGTGTAGTATAGTTAGTTTAGACGTGAAACGATCTTTCGTTTATGAGGGGAAAACTAAGAATTCATTTTATTCCAACCTGCATCGAGATTCCACGCTTACACGAAAATTTATAATATAAAATTTAGATTTCACACTGGCTAGTATGTAGGAAGTTCACTGCAGTATGTTTAAACTTAAATCAGTCTTGCGTTTAAGAGGGAAAACGAAAAAAATCCCTCTGTATTTATCAACCTGCATCGAGATTCCACGCTTACACGAAAATTTATAATATAAAATTTAGATTTCACACTGGCTAGTATGTAGGAAGTTCACTGCAGTATGTTTAAACTTAAATCAGTCTTGCGTTTAAGAGGGAAAACGAAAAAAATCCCTCTGTATTTATCAACCTGCTGCTAGATTCCATGCTTACACTAAAATTTATGATATAAAATTTAGATTTCACACTGGCTAGTATGTAGGAAGTTCACTGCAGTATGTTTAAACTTAAATCAGTCTTGCGTTTAAGAGGGAAAACGAAAAAAATCCCTCTGTATTTATCAACCTGCTGCTAGATTCCATGCTTACACTAAAATTTATGATATAAAATTTAGATTTCACACTGGCTAGTATGTAGGAAGTTCACTGCAGTTTGTTTAAATGTGAATCAGTCCTGCGTTTAAGAGCAAAAAACAAAAAAATATCTCTGTATACTACCAACCTGCAGTAAGATCCACGTCTACAAGGAAGTTTACGATATAAAATTTAGATTTTACAATGCCTAATCTGTAGGAGATTCACTGCAGTTAGTTTAAATGTGAATCAGTCCTGCGTTTAAGAGGGAAAACCAAAAAATCCCTCTGTATCTGCCAACCAGCAGCGAGATCCGCGTTTACAAGGAAGTTTATAACCTGTAGCTTTTAGAATGCTTAAAAACTATTTTTTTTTTCTTTAAAATTTCTTCAGCCACGTACCTTACGCAAGCCCACACCCACGGTTCAGCCTTTGTGACCGAATGTTGCGATTGGTGGCCTTTGAAGTCCGCCCAATAAAAAGGCGATTCCGAGCCCCGACCGTGCCTATTGTTATGCGAGTTGCGGATTTGCGGCACACTTAAAGCGAACAATGTCACAGAAAAGGTTTAATTGCGGGGGCAGACGCACGGACACCCTCAACATCTTGACTTCAGCTGCCCTTGACATCTGCAGCTAATCCATTACTCCGGCCATTCTATCGGTCATCATCCGCTATTGTCCGCTCTGGTAACGGACCCGTGCAATTAAAGTTTCGTATGCTACCCACTTTAGTTGATCAGTCTTTCAATTCGATTTTGGTAATCGTTTTCAAATATTTTGCGGAAAACGTCCGTCTAACGTGTTCCGAAAATTACTTTTCGGCGTTTTTATTTCATTAAAATACAATTTGGAGCAATTTCCGTACTGTCTTTCCGTAAATTTAACGACATAAGTCCAGTAGAAATGCTTAACCTTTTGTACGTAGACTAACATAAGGCAGTTTTTAATGTTGGCGTGAACTGAAAATCTTAAGATACGTATTTTAGTTCTACAATTCATTCACTAGAGTGCGTTTCAACCGCTTGTCAAAATTCATCTAAATTCTGAAATTAATTTATCGGTTTACATTTATTTAGCCCAACTAACATAATTAGTTAGTTTCCTTAGCAAAATGAGCTATTATACCGGTCATCTTGGTAAGACTCAGTCCCGGAAACTTCAAATAAACGCTGATCTTGACCTTCAGATCACTTTTGTAGGATTTTATGCTGCAGTTACAAATCTTTAAAAAAGCATAACTTTTTATTTTATTACATTATTGAAACACAGCCACCGGACTACATATTTAAATAATTAGGATTATGACCTATTTTCTTCCGTCTAGTGGTCTATTTACTCACCTCGTAAAGGCTACCGCGGTTTCGAAACGGTTTCATCTTCAGGCCGTAATACAAAATGTCAAATCTCTCTGTCGAGGTTGTCATAAAGTTAAACAAAAAGTTGAAAACACACATCGCAAACACTAAACACGATTATACGATTTTTATTACGACAGAGGGCTTTGACATTTTGTATTACGGCCTGAAGATGAAAAAGTAAGGAGAAAAATAGATCATAATTCTAATTTTTTTTGCTCTTTTTTGAAAATCAGATTTTACCGTCGTAAGCATCGTTAAAAACTGCACGAAAAACGTTTTTAATATTCGAAAATTCTCTCAAAATAATTTTGACGGCGATCAGGGTTCATTGTCGTAATTTTCGTTTAGTGAAAAACGCAAATTGATGCAGATTTAAATACTGATTGTGATAGCGAAATGAGATTTTCAAATAGTACTGCATTAAAAAATAATAATTTCTTGGCACTAACATGACAAACAGACTAGCAAAAGTATGCTATCCTTGCGGCTTAGTAACCTAATTGTTTTAAGTAAAAATTGTACGACAGTGAATTAGCGTAGAACAATTTACTGCTGACATGAAGAATTTAGGGTGACATTCTCAGTTTTGTACTGAAATAATTTTTTAAAAAGATATTTTTTAAAAATTGTTGAAGAAAACGTGCTTCGAGCTGTAGGCCTAGACTTAATCTTTCACCAGCTGTTTCTGCAAATTGCAAAGCTCTGACAAACCGCGAACAAAATATCAATATTAAAAATTCAAATTCGAAATTTTAATATTCAAAATTAAAATTCAAAATCTTAATATACAAAATATTAATATTCAAAATTCAAAATTTTAATTTTTAAAATTAAAATTCAAAACCTTAATATACAAAATATTAATATTCAAAATTTTAATATTCAAAATTAAAATTCAAACCCTAAATATACAAAATATTAATATTCAAAATTTTAATATTCAAAATTAAAATTCAAACCCTAAATATACAAAATATTAATATTCAAAATTTTAATATTCAAAATTAAAATTCTAAACCTAAATATACAAAATATTAATATTCAAAATTTTAATATTCAAAATTAAAATTAAAAATTTTGATATTCAAAATTAAAATTCAAAATTTTAATATTCAAAATTAAAATTCAAAATTTTAATATTCCAAATTGTAATATCCAAAATCCTTTAAAAAGATATTATATATTTGACGTCAATCAGGGTTTATTTTCGTAATTTTCCGCAGACTTTCAAATTATTGTTACGTAAAACAAGAAATAATGTTTATGCGCTAACGTAACAAAACAAGCAAAAGTTTGTTATTGTATTAAATACTACTACTACTAATTGCAACATATCCTTGCAGTTTAGAATTGTATTAATTAAGTAAACATTCTACGGCAGTAAATCCACCTAGAAAACGTTACTGTTATCCTCATGAATTTAGGGTAACAATCCCAATTCTGAAGTAGGAAAGATTAAAAAAAATCCAGAAAATAAACTTTGAGTTGTAGGTATCTTTCACCAGCTGTTTTTTGTCAGCCGCGGAATACTTGACGAACCGCGAACAAAGAGTTCAAAATTTTAATAATAAAAATTAAAATACAGTTTTTATATTCAAAATTAAAATTCAGTTTTTATAGTCAAAATAAAAAATCAGTTTTAATATTCAAAATTAAAATTCAGTTTTAATATCCTTTATACCTTAAAAATAATATATTTGACGTCAATCAGGGTTCGTTTTCGTAATTTAAAGTTCCTGAAAATGCTATAACTGACGCAGGTTTTCCTAACGTCACAGACAAGCAAAAGTAGCCTAATTGTATTAAGTAAAAATTCTATGACATTGAGCCTAACTAGAATATTCATGCTAACTGAAGAATTTACTGTGGCATTATCAATTTTGTAGTGAAAAAGATATTTAAAAAAACTGTTCAAGAAAAACAGCTTTGTATCCTTAATCGTTCACCAGCTGTTCCTGCCAGCCGCGAAATTATTGACGGACCGCGAACAAAGCGTTCGAAATTTTGAAGGATGAAACCGTCGCGCGCGACGTGACGATTCAATGCCACGGAAAACTTGCAATATATTTCAACGACGATGGTGCCCGGCACCGTCAATTAGCCTCGTACAAAGGTTATCCCCGAATATTGGCACCCAGCCGGTTAGACTGGTTCTCGCACCTTATAGCCTAAAATATCCAAACAAGTCTCATTTTAAAATAAAAACAAAAAAAAGGAGGGAAAACATTTTGAATTTGTGAATTTTACTGCCGCACTAAAGTCGTTAATTTTCTCTTTGAATTTCGTGCGCGCCTTTTTGTGTAAATTTGGCCATTAACACTTGAGTTCCCAGTGTGGTTTATTTATAAATCACCGGGAGAATTCTTCGGAGGCGTGCAAGAGTGACAGTGCATGTTAATTTATACGCTATACCTTTATGTATAGGCCTCCCACACCCGTTACACTGTAAGCCCGAGTCTACATTACAGAACTACTTTCTTCACTTCAGTTATGCGGTTATAGACTGTATTTTGTTTAGCTACAACACAAATCTCACAAGGTGATTAGGTTTCAAAGGCCTCTTTTGACATTAGAAACATTAAAATTTTATTTGAATAATTTCTTTTTTAAGATCCGCAACCGAAATGAACGCTTATATATTCGTGCGCGTGTCTAACTTTCTGTCTGTCGGTAATGCATCCCCACTCGTAACCGATCGCTATAAAATTTTGTCAAAATGGTCAATAGCGGCTCGAACCTAGAAAAAAATATAGGGGTTGACGACAAACCAGTATTTTCACAATTTAGTGGTAGTTAACTGGTAAGATCTTAAGGGTACACAAATTTATTGATCTAATGTGGGGATATCCTTTGAAGTAAAATTGATTCCGAGTAGGCTATATGGTTTTTATACATAACGAGCTTATGGTAACGCTGAGTTTTGGGGAGGGGGGTTATCAGTTTTGGTAATTGTTGTCACTAAAACGCCCAACATTAATAATTTAAATGTAAAAGTGCGGAAACAACCGGAAGTTACAAAAAAAGTGGCAAACATAACCTCAAAATGACTAACGCGCGAAAGTGGGAAACGTGTTTTTAATGGCGAAAACGATAAAATAAATGCGTGTTACTAATAATGAATATAATATAAGTTTTTTTAAGAACTTTATAACCTAACTCGACTCGGCTGTTTGGTGTTTAACTCAGTTGTTTAAAGTACAAAGTACTAACCTTTGTAAATAGGGTAAAGGAAGATAGTAAAAATTGACATCAGAATATAGTTCCGTAATAAATGGCTAAAAATCGTTATTTATCGTAATAAATTCAATCTTCCGCGGATTAATATCTCGCATCGAAATGTTATAACATTTAATAAAAGCAAAAAATTCCCGACAAGTCAAAAATACCGAGTTTATAAAGCCTCATGAACCACCTCTAATTTTTGACAGTTAGGTGAGAAAAATCTCCAAAATTTTGTAAACTAGTTTGGGTGAAAAAACCGTTTTCAAGATTTTTTTGCATATTTTTGTACTAAAGTACAGTAACGAAAGCATGTTTTGAAAAAATTATCTTCAACTTTTAGAAGGGTTTTCATAGCGATCTTCAGCAGCGTGGGAAAAAGTAATTTTTACGTTTGGGCATCGAATTTGGGACAGTTTCTGTGTTTCTGTGTGCAAAATTGAAAGTCGACATGTAGTGCCCGTTAACGAAACCTTTAGATCTTGTAAAAAAAAAAAATTTTCTGGCACTTTTTTGTGATAAAACCCTTAAAAACTTAAGAATTTTTCGAACAGAACCAACCGCTCTTAGGCTATTGCATTCTGTTCAAATGCAGTTTTAGTTTTAGATCGCAACTTATCGATAAAAACCTGAAAAACTAATCCATCGCATTGTGATTGTTGGTTATCCTTTAGATAGGCCTAACTTAAAGCGGTGAACCAATTTGGAATGAAAGAAATATAAGGTAATGGAGTGAAAATCGAAATGAACTTTAACTGCCACCAAGGTTATTTTGTTTTTTCCCGATTTACCTTAAACTTCTTTAGTTTCAATTTTGTTACATTGATTGAAGTAACAAATCTTCTGAAATGTGATGAACCGAATTTGAGAAATTAGGTCTTTTTTCCTAATTCTTAGCTTCCGAACAGTCTCTATTTCTGGTAAATAATTGTAAGTAAAGAAAGATTACGAAATTTTTGGCAAGTTTTATTTTAAAATTAGGCTAAAATGTGAGGACATTTATGGAAATATAACTTTTAAAAACTTTAAAAAAACTATTACAAAACCTACTAGACAAGTTAAATTGTCCTATAGGCCCTATACTGCAAAAAACACAATTTCTGAAATTGTCAAAGAAAGTCAGTAATGATCAGGCGAAAACCAATTAAAAACTGTCATTAAGTTAGTCTATATTTTAAACATATTAAAAGTTTTCCATTTATATCTAAAAATAACTAAAATATTTCACATTTTCTAATGTTGTACTATTCTGTTCTAACTGGACCAAACTTACATGTGTTTCCAAACATGCTCAGTCCGCAGTAACGTTTTGTCCCCAATAACCTTGGAAACGAAAGGTACGCCACCTCCTGGGGTAAAGGCAGCTAATATTTTGTCGGAATCCATTCAGCCTTTACTGGGAAATCTGTGGCCACACAAACAGAATGTTACAAACACAAGGAAACAGATTTACAAGGAACAAGGCAATTAGTCAAACAAATAATAGGCCACGTGAAAGTAGTCCATGCTTTTGTATTGTTTTACTAGACGTTGAATTAACTAAAAGGCTTTTTAAAACTTGAAATCGACATTATTTTTGATCGTTGCACCTAGATTCGAGTGCGTCCATTCGATTGTAACAATTTGTATCCAAATTTAACTAAAACCGTATTTATTTGTGGATATTTATTTCATTTAATTATGTTAATTGTAAATAGCCCATATTGTGTTTCTTAAATAAATATAAATCCGTGTTCTGAAACCGTAAATACTTAAAGCCCGTAGGCATATTAATTGAGACTATACTCTACCACTTACTTCGTTGAATTCATTAAGTTTTTAAATTGATAAAATCGTAAATCCAAAACCACTTTTCTTAAAGACTTCAAAGTAGTTTCGTATAATTTACACAGGCGTTTAAAGATTTTTTTGTCAAACGCTTTGTTAACCTATAGTATTTGGGAATGCCAGTTACTAGCAATATACTCTCGGACACAGTTATAAAAGAACGGATCACCTTGGGAAGAAGAGCAATAAGGATGTTGAACAGCATCGTATAGGATCAACATATCAAAAATAAATAAACGTAGAATATATAATACAATTAGAAAAAGCATAATCTCATATGGAAGCGAAGTATAGCCACTGAAACAAAAAAAAGGTGGCAGTCGCATGACTGCCGACAGAAGTGACTACTTATCACGGGCTATGGCTATATATTTTACACCACAAAATAAAATTTATAGTCGATTTTCAAAATCATGAGTACGTTCGTTTCAGTTTAATATATTTCTAAATACAATATTATATGATTTTATGTTTTTTTGCCAAGACATAGATTTTTGCTACTCGACACTAGAATAGGCTATAACTGACCATGGGAGAAGCACGGAGTCCCAAATGTATTCCTGCTACCCTTAATATCTGATCCTGTGACTTATTAATTGTCATTGTAAATGCCAACTTTAATATTCATTGGAAACTGCAATATTTTAATTTGGAAAGGTAGGTTGTTTGGAATTATAAGATTGTTTCAATTAAAATCATTGCAAATGTAAGCTTATAAACAATAATGTTATAATAAATAATAACAGGGATTCAGATTTTTAAAACGGGAATACATCTGTGTCCATCTCAGGTACCTAAACCACGTTCATTTTAAATTTCATCTCAATCGGTCCAGTAGTTAATGTGTGATTGAATAACAAACAAACACACACACATAAACTTTAAAATTAAAAATATGATATTAAGAAGTATAAAATATTATTAAAACGTCACTGTTGTAGCCTACAGTTAACACATATCACAAAACTGAATATTAAATAATTCAGTTGCACTGGGTAAGTAGTATAATGACATTTAATATTTATTATTCACACCTACCAATATATAATAACGTATAAAACGTCACTGTTACACAGTTAACACTTGTCATAAAATTAAATACTAAATAAAGTTGAACTGGGTAAGTAGTAGGCCTATAATAGCGTTTAAAATAATTTAAATATTTATTATTCACACCTCCCAATATATTATAAACGTATAAAACGTCACTGTCACACAGTTAACACTTGACACAAAACTAAATAATTAAGTTGGACTGGGTAAGTAATATAATGGCGCGAACATACAAATTTTCACTTCAAAAATACATTTTTTTAAAATATTTTTTCTCGTGCAAAACATACATCCATACCCCGCCATAAGAAGCAGTCACTTCAAAAACCGAAAAATGTCTTGAAGCTGCAGAAATGAACTATTGGCCGCAGGTCGGTCCAAACGGAAATAAATACAAAATGTAAGAATCGTGGATGTGATGTCGTTCATTGTAGACGACATCAAGACAAAACAACTTCTTGGTCTTGGTTTGCCCAAACGATGGACGAAAATCGACTTCCCAAACAGATTTTAAGACTGAAAACATATGGTCTTAAAAAAAGGAAGACCGAAACTTACTCGGAGAAAAGGAATTGATAAGAAAGTGACAGAGGGGATTGGATCAAAATCTGTGAAAAATGAAAGCTAGGAATCGGAAGACGTCGGAGAACGTTATAAGCCGAAAAGAAAAAGATTAACCTATAGGGCTACTCAGATAATAGGATAGTGAGTAACGAGACATAGATTCATTATAACATAATTGTTAGGATAATTGCCTCTTTACCCTATACAAAACTCGTTTAGCTTCCTTTCTCTATTGAATTAAAAGTTTTTGCAATTGATTTATTTTGCCTAATTTGGATTTCTTCTTCTGATGCCATCTTGTTATTGAAGGTTGATGATCAATCTGGCTACCTGTACTTCACAGACTATTGCCGGAATAACGTTGGACGCAACAAAACTTCCGAGTTTCCTCACCGCCAGATTTACAGCGCTAAATATGTATTACTGACAGATAGAGGACTGACTAACGGAATGAGACACATCTTCTGTTGGGATATTTATACGGATCAGAATAACAGATAAAGCGTTACACAAAAGTTTTTAGCAAATATAAAATTGTAGGCCTAGCCTTCGAAAATCTTAGATTGGAAACACACTATACGAAAGCAACAATTTAAAGTCCAAAACATTGTGTGGTCAAAAACAAATGGAAAGATAAAAGGAGTGGATCATCTTGATTTGATAGCAAAGGACCGAATACTGAAAACAATACAAACTAAGAAACCAAAGACGGTATAACCACTATACTTAGGCCTATCATTCACATAAGAAAAATAACAAAAATAATGTTGAGCAAAACAAGAATAATCATGGAACAACTATAATTTGGGTAAGATATTGGGTATGAAAAACGATATCACTTAATGTAGGGGGGGTGTAATTAAGATTTGTTTTGTAAATTTTAGCTTAACTTACGTAATCTATAATCTAACGTAACCTACACGGAAAGATAGGCCTACTTGGGAAGAAGGGATTCGGGAAAACGAAGAACATCATAGTTGAAGAACCTCATAGATTGACTTGACAAAATCTTTTCAAGACTGTTCAACAAATAGGCTACACACGTCAAGAAGAACCTAAGCTTAGCTTTTACGATTGAAAATTCACCATTAAGCTTTAAAGCTAAAAAGCCAGACATTTGAACTAAAAACAAACCTACACGTTCGGATATTTGATTTGTTTTTTCAACTAATAACGCGCTTCTAAAATTAAGATTATAACGCGACGCCTCCGCTTTTATAAAACCGCGCGCGCTCGCGCCAACGGACATCACGCCATCACGCCCACTACCCCTGCATTCTTCGCGAATACCGATATAATTGAAGAACAAAGAAGATGGAAGTCTATTTTTATCTCGCTAATGTTCGGATCGTTGTGCAATAGCCTCAGGTCGGCAGTAAGTTATGGAATTCATAGATGTGTACTGTTGCTCTCGTGAAGTGGAACAAGTATTGCGGATAAGATAAAACCTGTAAGTCATAAACAATGAAAGGTCTGCGCGTGTACAAGTTGCTCGCTTATTGTCTTGTTTTTGTTTTATCCCAATTGGTCAGAGCAGTCTTAAATTTTAACGACTAGTTCGAATTTGTCAATAGCCTATTTCGTTTCACGACTACTTTTAAAACGTGAAATTGTGCCACATTTTGCGTAGCATACAAACACGATTGAGTTAGATTTAATTTTGTAGCATATGCGTGATATGGCCTAACAAAAAAATGAAGCAGAAAAATGAAACAAACAAAAACGAAGGCCTATAACCCTATGTTATTTCTAATTATTTCTTTAGGCCAAGTTTATAGACTAGTATTATTGAAAATCATAGTTTACGTTATCCAATAGTGCATTGGGCAACTGTGTATAAAAATCCAGCATTCAATATGCCCTACTGGCACAATCAAACATTGCGGGATAGTGGAAATTATTGTCAACAAAATAATTATATTTAATTTCCATCTCAAGCAGTAGAGATGGAACCATAACATTGTTCGACGTGTTTTCAAAAATCACGTGACCAATTCGATTAATCGTACTCAATAAAGCGTGGCAACGATGCTTCGGTCCTGCCGCCAGGTACGTCGAGGTCCCGACATTTTGTAAGCATCCTCCGCCACCAATATATAAAGCCCCCTTCCTCCAAATATCTGGCGCACATATGAAAAGATTATTACCAAGTAGGCGGAGCATAACGGAAGGCGGGACTACATATGACGGGCCGTGAGCCAATCAGTGCACTCGTCATAAAGCATAACGCTCCTTGGAAGGGGAACTACTTCATACAATTCTAATTCCAGATTTGTTTGTTATCAATTCAAGTGTAACGTTAGTTTACTTTTGTTTATAACGTTGTACATGCTTTTCTGACAAGTAAACATTCTGTTTTAAATTCAGTCATTATTAATGTTCTGTTGGAACCAACGTGATGTTGTTGCTCTTTAATCTTATAAACTTTCAAAACCATCGAACGCCTATTAGCGAACAGGTTGTTTGTTTGTTCAACGTGCAACGGTGTCTTGAAAATTTAATACGTAACGAATTACAGTTTGAAAATAGCGTAGAAAAAAATTATAATTGTTTATGAAAGGTCTTGGCTTACAAGTTAAAGTAGTTTATTTTACGTTACGGAATTACATTAGGCCCCTATCTGTTAAATGTAAGCGCCATCGCGTAGGCTATTAGTATGGTAATTAATTTTGTACACTGAACTTCACGTAACCTATTGGCTAACAAGCAGTCTTCAAATTTAGCCTGAAATAATTTTTAAAAAATCTTTTAAGAAAGTTTAAAACAGTAATTTGAAACCAGTTTACTATATTTTTTAATATTATATGGTTATTATATTATGGTTATTATTATATGGCTAATCCGCAGGGGATGCAGACTAGCTGCACCTATTGAGAGGATTTAGACGTCTCTCGCGGTACCCAAGTGTAACACACACTTACACTTACAACACTACACTTACGACTTTAACACTTTACACTCACACTACATTTAGGGATGCGATAATAGCCTCAATGTGCTTTTCGCCTTAAAAAAAAATTATATGGCTATATTATATGGTTATATTATTGTATTATATATGGTTAATATATTATATAATAAAACCATATTTATTAAGTCTACTTTAAAATTATTTCGGAGTTTATCAAAAACCCCGGTCGCCAATCCATATTCTCCGGCGCCTATAATTACATTTAAAGAGTGCATTCCTAACTCACATCACTGTCTAACCTTATAGCCTACAATATAATTACCAAACATGTTAATTAAAACATAATTAATTACAACAATCACTTCAGTTTTTTGAAGCATAATTCATTCCACCTGATCAAACGCACAAACATTTCAATACTAACAAGAGCGGCAAGCAGCTGTCTCGCTGACGTGATAGAAGCGAATTTCCAAAAGTATTTCCCCGTATCTTACCCTTTTTAAAATTTTTCTTTCACCGTCAACATTTTGAACTACCAAATCACAATGAAAGTGCGAAAATGAGCCCTCACCGCCACAAAAATTCCTTAATTGCAACGGATTTTGAAAATCCAAAACGTCAGTATGTGCGGTTTTCAACGCTTCTTTTTTAAACTGTTAACGACCTCTTAAAAAAGATCTAGAGATCATGATCGGTGCCCATATCAAGGTATCGGGTCTAGGACTTCAACTATAGTCAAATACACACATTAACATTGTAAACGTAGGCCTAATTCTACTTAACCTACTTATAAGTTTAAAAAACCACGGCCACTATAAATTTGATATTGAGAAAATTGTCAAATACGTGTTTTTGCTGTTCAGGATAAAACCCACTGCGGTCCCATAGAGGTCGCGCTTCCAACAAATACAAAATGGCATTACTAATACCAGTTAATTGTATTTTAATTAGTTTTATTAACTAAGACAGTTAAACAATGACAACGAGACCAGTTCTACGATCCGGGAATAGGGTTTCTTATTATGGTATTGTAGAGGCATTGTTTTCCCTCTTCGGAAAACGTTTTGTAAAGCTGTGACGTATACGCTAGCTGAAACCACTCATCTTTAGGCCTACCTAAAAATTTTAATTAAGTACGATGAGGAATAGTAAATAACCGCTTCACGCAACTGTCTCGCTGACGTCATGGAACCGAATTTTTATCTTTCAGGAAAAATTAGCTTTGAGGTTTAAAATTACAATTTAAAAATACAAAAACGAACCCCGACCGCCGTAAAATTTATTTTCTGAATTTTAACGGTTTTTTAAAATGCTAATTTAAACCGGTTACGATTCAGGTTTTCTGAAACGTTTAGGCCTAATATAAGTTAGTTTTAAAAATGTAAAGACTACCATTTTGAAACTGTTTGACGGATTTTGCTGGTAAACGAACTTGTCCAAGCTATTAGGCTACCAATAGGCCTAATGCGATGTTTATAGGCCTACTAAGTTTATACAAATCGGACCAAAATTGAGGACATGAGAGTTCTAAAACACACACACACACACACACACACACACACACACACACACACACACACACACACACACACACACACACACACACACACACACACACACACACACACACACACACACACACACACACACACACACACACACACACACACACACACACACACTCACACACACAAATACAACATATTTTTACACAAAATTTTAATAACCCCTTCAAAAAGTGAATCAGTTCAAAAAAATCTCTGGTCTAGGTTAGGCCTATTACTACGATGGACGCTAACATGGCTCATTTTGCAGAAAGAAACATGAGAGATTCATTTTGCAACGGAGATTCGCTAACAAAACGAGCAATGATCAACGTATCTTAGTCCACCCGAAACGAGAGCGATGAAATGAAGAAAATAAAATTTGTCATACACTTCCTCGGGCCTGCGTCTCGTACTTGTTAAATTTAATTGCTGGCCATGTTGGATTTTTTATTACTTTTTTAACGGCCCGTGTACTTTGTGTCAGGTTTAACAGCGGGTTTTTATTGTTTAGAAATTATATTGTTGTGTGTATTCCCTAAAAAAAACGTAAAGGATAAGCAATTAACCGGATGAAGATGGATTGCCAAAACTGAGAGGCTAATTCCGAATTGAAAGCTCCTTTAATTTCGCAATTTTTAACGAAATATTGTGGACTTCCTTCGTCTTTCACGTAGAAATATTGTCATAGTCTTTCCCTATTGGCTCGTAAAGCAGACTAATAAACAAAACAGTTAAACATAACCTCAAAGTTTGCACAACGAGAAACCAATCGTAAAATAATTTAGCAATTTAAACTTTAAAAAAAATTGAATTATAATTTACAATAGTGTAGAAATACTTTAACAACTCCTCAAAACGTGTTCTAAAGGTCAGAATCGGTGCACATTTCATAAACCCGTGTCTATTGAAAATGTCTGATTTCTACCGTGCTGGTTTTCAATATTTCATTTTCCAATGGAAATTTAATAAAAAAAAGCCTCATTAAAATCGGTCGTGTAGATTCAATACCTGCTTGGGAATTGTCGAAAAAACTCTGTTAACGCTTAAGAAAATTGTTTTTTATATTATTTTTTGATAAAAGTCTAGTTTTTATAGTTAAAAAAATGCTAATACATATAAAAGTTTCATAAAATAAAGTAAAATATGAGTTTCAAAAAAAAAGATAGATTGGTTAAAATCGCTGAAATATTATCTACGGATTGACGAATTAAAACCGATTTACTAAATAGACTAACTTTTAGATTTAGTGTTAGTATAAAACTTTCTAGGCATAGAAAAAGAAATTAAATAATTCATAACATATACATTTTCTGAACGGCAGTTTCTTGAATATCGGTTTTTGAAGGATGACATGCCAAGAAGTAAGTAGGCTATAGAGGCGAAATGTGTAAATAAGATATCATAGATATTTTCCACGTACTCAATCTGTGCGTTAAATCACTTTGTGAGAGCTTAGCGTTAATTTTTTTCTCGCTAAACTAGTCTTTATTTCACTGCTTACGTAATATTGTGGAAACTACGCGGATAACAATAATGGCGGCCGATAACTGTCACGGCCTACGTAATAATTTGGACGGAGATTAAATTTGTTGAATATAGAGACTAACAACTCGAGATCTGGTTGGCATAGGTTGCCCCGATAATATCAGCTTTGTTGTGTACACATTGTTCAGCCCAATTACTTGACAAATCCAGACAATTGTATTGCCATCAATGCTATCTTACATAACCTCTAAAGCTCTTCTATACGATACGCGTTCAGGTCGATCCAAACTTTCTGATTATCGGCTAATATAATTTAGATTGCAGTTGAATTTTTATTTATAAAGCTTCGTAAGTGAATATTTTAAGCGGGGCAAGGTATTTTTTTGTTGAAGTTTTTGAAGTGAAAACCTTTTTAAACGCGCGTTGCACTTTTCGTACGAGGAGAAAAATAGAAATTCCCAGTAGCACAAATAACATGTGAAAAAAGCATCATGCTTAACCGTATACACATAATTAGTAAATCTATTCTTGAAATAGTACGGTTCAGTGCTGTGATTTTTTAAGTGAAAACTTTTACGGTCGCGGTTGACAAAACATGAGTAGGCCTATAAACATTTGCTTTCGCGTAACGCTTGATCCCCTAACCTCACAGCAACCTATGTAATTGTTCTTGTATGTATGTAGACTTGACATGCCTACTTCTAAACAGCTGATTTCACACAACAGCTGTTGCTTCATTATCATTTCAATTGAGGTTATGTTTATTAATGCAAATTTTAGAATTTGTTTACTTCAATTATTTAATTAGTATGACCTATATAAATTTTTGAATCTCAGAATTCCACTTAATCCGCCATTATAGCCAAGAACTTGTTCGGCCATAGCCGAAACGTTTGGCTATAGCGTGCTCGGTTATAGCCAAAAACTTCCATCCAGTTTGGCGATATATTAGCGAATTTCCATTGGAAAAATTAGCTATTGGAGCGGCCATCGTGGTAAGATCCAGAACCGGGTCTGTGAAATGAGCTATGGATAATTTTTTGTCGTTAAAATTTGTGTTTTACAGGCTCACGTTTGCAGTTTAGTCCGATTTGTTTCAAACTTGGCACGAAATTCTATAACGGAAATAGCTTGGACAGATTCGTTAACCAGCAAAAATTCGTTTCAAAATTTCAAAATGGCGGTCATTTTAAATCTTTAAAAATGCACAACTTTTAAGTCATAAGTATTTTTCAATAATACGATTTCATCGTCGTAACCATCGATAAAAACTAGCAATTTTTAGTTTCAAAATCCGTTGAAATTAACAACTTTAATTTGAAGGCGGTCAGGGTTTATTTCGTGTTTTCAATGCAATTTGATAGTTTAAAATCCTTAATGTGTGTGTAGATTTTAATGTTGCTTACGATGGTGAAATCAGAATTTCAAAATGGTAACATGAAGGAAAATACATTTAGAAATCCTCTTCTATCACGTCAGCGAGACAGCTGCGTGCCGCGATTATTTATGATACCAGCATATCTCATTGAACACAATGGACTTGCAACAAATGTGAGACGTGCGTGAGATCCATGGAACACCCCACCTGTTACTGCCAATACATATAGCCTATATTGTCATTTTGAATGTCGTAATGTTCAGCTGATGATATAATTAGGGGGGTCGCCACGTGGCGTGCCACACTCCACCCCTGCTGACCCGGAAACTGCCACTTACAATAAATCATTATAATTCTATCAGACGATACTAGGGTAGTTCGGAACGGTTCTGGAAAATTTAAATCCGGTAAGTCAAATTTGAAAATAATCGCGGCACCCAACTGTCTCGCTGATGTGATAGAAGCTGATTTCCGAAAGTACTTTAACTTATTTTAATTTCAAATTCTGATTACGCCATCATAATCATAGCATTTTAAACTTCCAAATTATATTGATAATTCGAAAATGAACCCTGACCGCCGTCAAATTTAATTTCTTAATTTTAACAGTTTTTGAAAATGCATAATGCTAATTTGTGCAGTTCTTTTAACGCTGATTACAAACAGCAAAAAAACAGTACATTTTTAAAACATATTACTCTCAAAACATTATATATTATTCTTAAAAAAAACTGAAGATATGTAATTTTTCAGGACAAAACAATTAACGAATCAAAGTCGGGAGTATGTAATAAAAAATCTGTTAGTAGACTAGACGAATGCAGGCGGTGCGATATTCGGTAAAACCGTTGAATATAAACTTACTCGAATGATAACACTTATGAGAGATGTGTGAGCGGATCGCTGATGGTAACTTATTGTTGCAGAGTGTTTTATTTTATTTTAAGGCGAAAAGCATATTAAGGCTATTATCGCCTCCCTAAATGTAAGTGTGAGTGTAAAGTGTTAAAGTCGTAAGTGTAGTGTTGTAAGTGTAAGTGTGTGGTAGACTAGGGTACTGCGAGGGACGTCTAAATCCTCTCAATAGGTGCAGTTAGTCTGCACCCCCTGCGGGGTGTTGCAGAGTGTTCAGCTACAGTTAAATACATATTAGTACTATTTTCTCAAATGTCTCTATCCCCTGTCCTTGCAGATTGCAGCGTTCGTAGTGGCAATTGCTTGGATCGTAGCGGCAGCCGTTAATATCGCACACTTTGTATAATGGTAGATGTATACTTCTAATACGTTTGTATTCAATGGTAAAACATTGCTTGCTGTCTACATAGTCTAACAACAAACAAATGCTTTCACTGTAAAAAAATGCCCGTTTTCAAAAAAATCGTACAGAAGTCAGTTATACAAAAATCAAAAACGTCTAAATGTGTGTTGATGAACACTTTTTTTTCATTTTTTTTCCTTGGTACCAGTTAAACTAACAGTAATGTTTTTAGGCACTTATTTTGATTATCTCCCCCCCCCGCATTATCTGCCCCTCCAGCACGGCAAAGTATATGACAAAACGAAATTGTATAAGCCTGGCACTGAACCACTACTGCACATGTTCAAATGCAACAGGGCGCAGAATGCAAAAAGTTAAACAATTTGTGTACCCCAATTGCCTATACTGCCCCTGACATCAGTCACGCATACTGTATTGCATTATTTTACCCTGAACTACAACAAAAAGACTACAAATGTGTCCACGAAGCAACTTTGGTTATACACTGGAAAATAACGCATGTAATGGATACATACCAGGTGCGAGAGGAATTATTTTACCGTCTGTCTTGTTTTTGACGTGTTTAAATGTTTTGTTAACTTTGTGGCGATCTCGCCGGATCATTTGTACTATGGTCATAATCCTAATTAATTAAACTTGTAGATACGTGACTGTGTTACAATAATGATACTGCACTAGTTTATCTATGGGCGTGGTGAAAAAAAATTTTTTTCAATCCAATCAATACTCATAGAAAAAAGAATTTAGTCAATTTCGTCTTTTACGTGAATCATAATGAGAAATCATTTAGATCAGTAACAATGATGATTAATCTTTAAAAAATTTTATATTTGAAGGTGTTATAATTATATATTAGTTTATCTATGGACGCAGTGAAAACAATCTTTCAATCTATCTTATAGAACAAAGAAATTAGTCAGTTTCGTCTTTTACATGAATCATAGTGAGAAATTTAGATCAGTAACAGTAATGATTAATCTTTTAACAAATTTATATTTGAAGGTGTATAATTATACTAGTTTATCTATGGACGCAGTGAAAAAAATCTTTCAATCCATGTTACTAATAGAACAAATAAATTAGACAATTTTGTGCTTTACGTAAATCGTAACGAGAAATCATTTAGATCAGTAACAAACAGTGATGACTAATCTTTTTAAAAATATATATTTGAAGGTGTTATAATTATATTAGTTTATCTATGGATGCGGTGAAAAGATCTTTCAATTCGTCTTAATTATAGAACAAAGAAATTATACAATTTCGTACTTCACGTAAATCATAACGAGAAATCACTTAGACTGTAAAGCATGATTTTATGTATAAATTATTTGTGTAAAAGACGTGTACAAATATTACCAGCCCGTTTACAATACGACACACTCTTAGCTAACCCTCTTCTGACTTTGCAACAGTTCGAAGTTCTGCGCCAGGCTACTAGGTTATGACTACGGCAGGGTAGGCGAGCTGGAATCATGTACGGGCGCAACATGGCGGTTGTGAACACGACTGTAGCTCGCAGCCATAAAGTAAATGTCCGCCCAAACGGCAGCGTGCTGATGAACGGCTCCAGTGCCGTCTCGATTTATTCCTATTGATTATGCTGGTCGCCATTCGCCATTGCTGCGCCATCTCGCTAAATACATAATTGCCAACAACACTCTTACTTCCCTCGCCTCTATTCGGCCTCCTGTATTTATTCGCTATTGTTCTACTTTTAGTTTTATTTGCGACTGGAAATGACCTATTGCAACCGCCTTTATGGTAACACCCAGACCCGGGTGATCACGAGGTACGCCGATTCTGACCTCTAGAACCACGGTTTAAAGGGATCGCTTAAAATTGTCATTTATTTGCACGTCTGTACAGGGTGATTCACATCTATACGGCAATCTCGCGGAAGTTGAAAATATGAAAAAGTTCATATAAACGTATATCTGAAACGCTTAACCCCAAAAGCGGCAATTTTGTTTTTTTAAATATTTCTCTAAAACTGCTACACCGATAAAGTTCAAACATAGCATATTTATTTACCTGTTTGGATACCTAATTGGAAAAAATAAGCAACTTCGTATATTTTGATCCGTTTTAAAATGGCGGACGTTTAAACATTTTAAACCAAAGTAAATCGACAACGGTAAATTTTAGTGACAAATGCCAAATACCTGTTTTGTAGCCTTTTTAATTTGCTATATAATGGTGTAACTTTCAAAACTGTACATGAAGTAAAGCTGTGCAAATTGGTCCGTCGGGGCACGACGTACGAATGCAATATTATATTTTTTAAATATTTTTACGTATATAATCAGGTCACGTTTAGTTACGACTCACCCTTTATATTAAGAAACTGAAGAAACCCAATACAAATCAGTACAAAAGTTCGACCCAATCGATTTTGTTAGTGATAAGTATTTACGTCCAGATATATCATCAGCAATTTAATCTATCGTTTTTCCATTTAGGTCTCGTCCCATTGGCTTTCGAAGTTCCTATGTTAATCTTATTAAGATTATTTTCTTCAATTTACCTGATCAGATGACACTACGTTCATTAACCGAGACAGTTCATAAAGTTCACCACAGAATGCAGCACTTGCAACTGTTTTTTTTTCAAAGGAGTTTACATTTGTGCTTACACAGATAAGATATATGACTTATAAAAACACTGTGGATCGGTGTAACACGTAAAAAAAATCAACTGTAATAACTAGATTCGAACCAGCGTACAAGTCCGATTTTTAGTGAACCATCTCATTACCGACGTAGTTACGATCTAGCATATGTTAGCAAATCTTTCACAATTTTGGTCCGATTTCATTCAAACTTGGTAAACAAATTGTATGTAAATGCTTGGACAAGTTTATTTAACGCAACGCTGTGTAATCGTTCAAGAGTTTAAGAATAGCGACCATAAAAAGTCTTTTTTTTGTCAAACCTTACACTATTTTGAAAATGAAAAACTTCTCTAAATACTTTAAGCAAATCTTTGTCGATGATTCATGAAAGATTTTTTAAAGAATAAACCATACAGACTATGTGTTTCACTAATTAGGCTAATTACTAGCCTGAACTAAAAAGACTTTAATTACAACAAAAATGGTATCGCGACCAGTAGAATTTTTAATTTTACTTCGAAATTAGAAACAATGAAGGTTAAAGGTTTAAATAAGAGCTTAAAGCATTATTCTAAAGCTACCTTGCCTGCATTGTTATGCACTCTCATGGGGACACTTTGTACTGCTCTTGAAAATTTTACAGACATTTTATCGGTTTTAAGTCGGTTTTATTTTATTGTGAAGCGTTAAAATGGGAAGGTATGAGTTTTACGGTGTTCATAAAATATTTAATGAATATTTTCATTAACATGAATTTAATTTGAATTTTATAATTCTAGTGAGCCCCTGCGATGTTTAGAATTTAATGGAAAAAAGAAACGAATAATGTACAACAATGCACGGCAAGAAATCTTCAGTTATGTTAAAGCAAAGTTTAAGCTATTTAATAAAATAGGATTTACTTTTTTATTTAAAACTATAACTTAAAAAATTAATGCCTGAATTGTAACTTAAATTGCAATTTAAATATTTACAAATGAAATATACTATAGGCCTAACCTTATTTTACATTACATACCAAAATTAAGCTACAGTATTTATTGTTTATTAAAAGCACAGTTTTATTTAATAAATTCACATATTAGAACTGGCTTAATATGTAAATTAAGCTGATTCTACTTGCAAAACTGATTCGATCAATAATTATTAAATTAACGATAAGGAAAAGACGTTAGGACGCCTTGTATTTTTATGAAATCGCTATCCGTAATTGAATGTCAGTATTTACTGTTTACAAAAGAAAGCGCCTTTTATTTAATAACGTATATCTTAGAACTGTCCTAGATTGTATTACCGATTCTATTTTTAAAACTGATTCGGTCAACTATTTAAGGGTTGGATGCAGTAACAATTTAAATATCATTTTCAGCAATGTTTTTTTTTTAGCAATCAGCTGTTATGGTACACACAATCAATTCTGTTACCTTGGCTGCATTGTTCTGCACTCTCATTGGGGACACTTTGTACTGCTTCTGAAATTTTACAGACCTTTTATCGGTTTTAAGTCGGTTTTATTACTGTGAAGCCTTAAAATGGGAAAGTATGAGCCGTTTTTTGTGTTCTGATGAACCTGTAAGTACCCTATAATGTAGTTTCTATAACGCAGTTCCTTATTTTTGGTAGGAAACCGATCGAAATGCTTAGCGTAATATATGAAAGATTTAATAGACCGAAATGAAAACATTGATTCTTAACCTCGCCTTCAAGTCACTACCGTCATTAAATACGTCACAATACCCTAATCACTTATTCAGCCTACTTGTGGTAATTTATGTCCTCACTAAACACTTTGACTTTAAAACTAACACATTCTTTCTTCCTTCAATAACTAAGAAACCTTTTCCAGTTTTTACTTTTATCTAAACTACTCGGAGATAGGTTCCGGCCTAAAGGGTTGCATGTAGACCAAGGTAAGGGGCAGTTTTTGTAGCGGGGAGGGGGGGAGAAACAGACACATAAATTTCAACTAATGTTGTTCTTTGTACAGAAACCATCGTAAATTGAAGCGAAGCTTGTAAAGTGGGCTTGCACCTCTCATTTTTATAGCGGGGCGTTCATTCAACAGATACCCGTCCCCTCCAAAACCTGTTCCCGGTTTTATGGTCGGCACAACAGAAATCAATACGGAAAAAAATAATAAAAGATTTTTTACCTAAGCTAAGATTTCGGTTCCAATCTAATATAACAGTAGGGTTTTACAACTTTATTCTATTGGTTTACTTAGTTTCTTTTATTCAAATAATCTTTAAAGCATTTAAATAATCTTTAAAGCATCATAGGCTATTTTTTAATAATTATATGTATAGTTGTTTATAATTTAGTCGACAAAGCAATGTTTCCCATTCATATGTTCACTTAAGAACAACAGATTTACTTAAAATCTCCAAATGCATTTTTAAAACGAGCAAAAAATCTGTCAATTTTACAGGTCACCTGTATACAGTCCAAAAATAAATATTTTACATAAAGGTTCAAAATAACTTTATATGAAACACAAAATCGACCGAAACAACTAATACGCTTACGTAATTAATGATAAAACTGAATTTGTCCAGCAGTTTCAAAATGGCGGTCGTTTTAAATATTAAAAAATATCGTAATTTTTCATCTTACACTTTTAAAAAATATCGTTTCCAGCATTAAAATATTAATGTACGCGATTTTAAAGCTGATTAAGATGATTAAATCGTACTTTCACGAAAACTGTACCGGAAATTCGCTTCTATCACGTCGGCAAGGTTATAATAATAAAGATGACGTACAATTTACTTAAAACATAACGCAAATACGTATTACACACATTTGTCAAAATCAGCTGACCTGAATAAATATCCCTTATCGAGCTGAGATAGAATATTTGTTCAGCCTCTTCCCTTACTTTACAACCCTCTCGCTTTTACGTTTTGTGGGAAAGAAAGGGAATTTTTCTTTGACGAAACAAGATTTTCTTCAAAGGTAACTAAACATTTCCACTTTCTTTCCAAACAAGGAAACAAAACAAAAAAGTTGACTGATTTTGCTTTCGCTTATCACTTCGAGTGTAGAATAAGAAAACAGGCCTTTTCGTTGTTATTCTAGTTTGTTCGCTAATATGGTCAAAAAAATTAAATTCATTGTTCATATTTCCTATGTATGAATATCCGGCGGAAGTAGCTGATGTTTTTAGCAAACACAATCTCACAGTACCTCGCTCGTAACCTTTTCCGTCAATTTAACCAATAATATTTAGAAAAAATATTACTGGACCAATTTTATTGGCATTTTTATGAACTCTCTCCGTGCAACAGTCAAAATAGGTATTGCCGTTCAGCCAGTATTACGGGAACCGGAAATTCTACTCATCATTGTTAAATCGGAGACCGCCATCTTGAAACGGAAGTGAATGTGGAAAACTCTTACACATACGTCGATTGGGTTTTATACAAGTATTGCCGTTACAAATTTCAAAACAATCGGTCATTGAGTTTGGTCAAAACTGCGTAACACAAACCAAATGCCGAAAGGTCGCGTTGAACCGGTTAGTTCGCTCCGCTCGGTCAAATAAAAGACAACTAAATTACAAAATCGCAAAATTAGACCCGTCTGTACAGCGCACCAAAGTATTTCTACCACTAATTATCTTCTATACAAAATCGCATGAAATGGAACAACAGAACTGTTTTAAACGTTCTTAAACCGTTAGGGACCAATAGTCATAAAGGTTTTTTCTTTAATTTTAACTAGAATTCAGTAAAATGATACCAGTATGAAAGCTCAGGTTTTTGAATTTACAAAGCCTGTCTTGATCGTAAATATCTACAATCATATAGCCTGCATCCAAACTCATTGTTACTTAGCTTTTATGTGTAATTATTTTTTGTAAAATATGCAGACATTATATTTATTATTATTATTTTAAGGCTAAAAGCACATTAAGGCTATTATCGCCTCCCTAAATGTAAGTGTGAGTGTAAAGTGTTAAGTCGTAAGTGTAAGTGTGTGTGTTAGACTCGGGTACCTCGAGGGACGTCTAAATCCTCTCAATACGTGCAGCTAGTCTGCACCCCCTGCGGGGTACATACATTGTAGTGTGAATACGTCCAACTATAGTAAAGGCACATTTATTTATTTATACTCCTTATATATATATATATATATATATATATATATATATATATATATATATATATATATATATATATATATATTACAAGTCGTATTGGTTTTTTTTCAGTTGCAGCATTGAGCAATCCTCACATAATGTTTTTGTAATTTTAAAATACGTTGCCTTCATAATCTGCCTTTTCGTCTAAAAGCAGTATTGTTTTAAACTTATATTTCGCACTGCCTACCAACCGCAGTCCAGCTGATAGGTTAGCCCGATAATTCAACAGTCCACATAAATATGAAACAATGCAGTACTGATAATGCTTTTAGCATGTAACATCGGGAGGGGTGCCAAATTTACGAGCTGCGTTAACCCATGGCGCCACATAAAGCTAAGGGAAGATCTGATAGTCTTCTGACGGATTCCATTTCGCATACAGTGTCCTGGTCTACATTCATCAGAACTGCTTCTACAGCCTTTTATTTCCTTCTAATCTCAACTGCCGGTGGCCAACAGCAACTTCTACTTTGTACAATCTAATTTGATGGTATTTTAAACACAGATACAACTTTGTCAAGACAAACACCAGCCGTCTGCAGATATTGTAAATTGGCATTATGACAGTTTCATATTTACACGTTGAAAGCTTCAACTGAAATTAATTATCCAGTTTTTTTTTTTTAACATCGATCAGCTTTTGAAGCGGCCATCAACCGTTTCAAAATGGCGACCGTTAAGAAAAATTTTAACTTTTTTGCACTTTTTTTGAAATCACCGTCGTAATCAGCGCGAGTTAGCATTTAAAATTTTCAAGTTTCATGGAAAACAAGGCGACGTTTTCACGTAACTTGTCTGGCATATATCTCCTATTCCTTTCTTCCATCAGTCAGCCACGATCTCGATTCAGTTTTCTTATTTTTCGTATCCACTTTCATCATCCTTGCTTGACTCATCCAGTGGTTCTCCATTCCTTTTCAAGGCTCCTTATTATTGTTTGTTATTATTGTTATTATTATTGTTTGTCCTCTTTTATTTTAATTACACTCCACGTTCGTAAATCTTCAATATTCCGCCTCTTTCTTTTCTATCTTTTTTGGAAAACATTCAGTTTTTGAAAAAAAAACTTCTGCAGCTTAAAGTCTGCTTATGCTTTCTTTGTATGTGACCAATTATCCGAATTATAGGCCTACAGTCTGATAATATAAGCTACTTTATCTCGGCTTCTTTTCTTAGATTCATTGTTATTATACCATCGATTATTAATTGTTATATCGTTTTGTATCTTCTCCTTCTGCTTCTTTTTCTGCTTCTTCTCCTTCTGCTCTTCTTCTTATTTTTCTTCTTATCCTTAGTTTCTTCTTATTATTCTACTTCTTCTCCTTCTCCTTCTTCTTCTGCTTCTTCACCTTTTGCTGCTTCTTCTTCTGCTTCCTCTTCCTTTTCTTATTTTCCTCTTCCTCTTCTTCTTCTTCTCCTTTTCACTCTTTTTCTCCTCTTTCTCCTCGTCCTCGTCTTTTTTTTCTTGTCCTTCTTCTCCTCCTCTTCTTTTGCCTTTTTCTCCTCTTCCTCCTCCTTTTCTTTTTCTTATTATTCTCCTTCTTCCATACTACAATTCGTTACTTTTCTGGATTTTGATTTGTACTCTTCTTTCTTCTTCAGTACTTTGCTCCTGTTTATCCTTAAAGACAGTAATTGGACAATTACTACAAAACACTTTATTCAAATGACTTTTGAGATAAGACAGGAGTCTATTACTTTCAAAAACAGAAACATTCGAGCCCATTATCGCCGGCCCTTAGCAGGATTAACACTACACCACCCGGAGACTGTTTTGAGTTATAAATATTTTTTTAAAGCTACAGACGTGCTGTGTAAGTGCTCAAGCTCGTTCGCTATCTTCTCCTTCAACATCAATCGGACGATATTCATTTCACTTTTTCTTCTATAACATTTTTATAGAAATAATAACAATCCTCCAGACAGCGTCTCCAAGAATGCTACTAATTACGCCCCGCTCACATAACTAATCAGAAAACGAGAAGTAAGAGAGGGAGAGAGAGAAGAAGAAGAACCGAACCAAATATCAGCCGTTGCCTGCATCCCACTAACGAGAGCTTTTATCCAAACTCGAGGCGCTTTTTATCTATTTACAAAACCCATAAATAAAAGATCGGCTCAAATAGTAAATGATTGAAAGACCCCGATCGCGGTGTATTATTTAAAATATATAATTAGCATAAACAAGTCCGAGTAAATACTTTGGCATCCGACGGACTTAATGAATTGTTATCATGGGTCGCGAGTATATGAACATTGTTATCCAATTTATAACGGAAAATTAAAAGAAGAAAAAGAAAAGGATGCATTAAATGTTACATGTGACATGGACGGCCTCATAAATATGCATTAATTCTTGCTTTATCGAAGTAAGAGGCCGGACTTATTTATTTGACCAAGTGAGCCGGGGCTGGGGTATAAATCACTGCGCCACTGCGCATGCGCCTACAACTGTTCACTTTTAATTAACGGACAAAGAGAGAGAGACAGAAGGTAGCCGATATTCCACATGGCTAATCGTTGCCATCTTATGCGCTCAGTATGCGACCTTCCCGTCCTCACGATACCGGATTAATTAATCCACGTAAATTTATAGTTCTTTGCGTTTAAAATTGCGTTTTTCGTAAATTTCTGCCTTACAGTCGGTTAGTATGCGGTACATCACAACAGTTTTGAGGTTAGAAATGTTCTCGCCATGTTTTTTTTTCTTGTAAAAGTCTTTAATGGTACTTAGCACTTCTTATATAAACACTTTATCCCACTTGTTTTGACTAAGGCCTACATAAAAACCTATTTAACAGTACATTTGATCAAATATTAAAGAAATTTAACTCAAATTTTGATACCTTTTAATCTACCTAAAATTTGTATAAAACTGTACTGACTAATGAATTTGATCCTTTTATTCTTTTTTCCTTCTTCTTCTTCTTTTCCTTCATATTCTTCTTCTTTATCTTCTTCTCTTCTTCTTCACTTCTTTCTTCTTCGTTTATTTTCTTTTTTTCTCTTCTTCTTTTCTACTTCCTTCATCTTCTTTCTCCTCTTCTTTTTCTACTTGTTGTTGTTGTTCTTCTTCTTATTATTATTATTCTTATTCTCCTCCTCCTCCTCCTTCTTATCTTTTTTTCTTCTTTCTTCTTCTTGTTCTTGTTCTTCTTTTGCTTCATCTTCTTGCTCTTCTTCTTCTTTTCCTTAATTTTTTTCTTACTTTTTTTCTTCTTCTTCAGCATCTTCATTCTTCTTCTTTTGCTTCATGTTCTTCTTTTTCTTCATTTTCAATTTTCTTCTTCTTCTCTTCTCTTTTCTTCTTCTTCTCCTCCTTCTTCTTTTTCATTTCTTCTTCTTCATCTTCTTCTCCTTTAGATTTAGTCTCAATTTTGAAGATTGGCTATCATCACCTATTCGCGCTTTTGATATTGAGATCTAAACAGTTGGCTAGCGTTACAGTTAAACCAGGCTAGTAAATTTTTCATCCCCAAGTTTCGCTTTCTTCCAATACTTTTCTTTCCTTGAATCTTCCTTATATTATTACCCTGTATGTCTTTTCTATGTATGTTGCAGTTTCATTCCTTTAACATTAAACATCACTTGTATCTGTTTTCTTAAAATATATCCGTTTTAAGATATTCTTAAAATTAAGTTTCAAAAGCTTCTAACGTTTCATGCCTGTTTTTCTGACATGCTTCCATCGCATACAAAAGTTCAGATAATAACGTTACAGGTTATCAATCCAGTTTTTGATCTAGGCTAAAATATCCTTTATATTTAAAAAAAATTGCCCTTCCTATACAATCACTATTTCGTTAAACAATGACACAAAATTATGTTTTATTTAGTAAAGGAAAACTGCGTCTTAAGATTATGAAAATATTTAATATTTAAAAGTAAATCTTGAAATAAACTACTGTTTCCTGTGACTTCAAACATTTTTCTATCGTTTAATTTTGTACGCTTATAATAAAATAATAATTTATTTTCTATACCCCCATTAAAATCTTTACAGTTAGGTTAACGATAAACTTGCTCTACATTTTGGAAGGTTATTGTCGCGTAAGGAGCAAAGTAACCAGTTCAAAAATGAAACACGGGATTAATGAGTTCATTTTTTAGAATATTAACATTTCACAGTGTTTTAATCGAAATTTTGATATACATACGCACTGGTGAGCGGAATTCAAGTTCTATTTTTCTAAAATATACTCATCAAATAACTTTGTAGTAAGGAAATTCTTCTATAAGTTGAACAAATATTGCGAATACGCTATATAGAGATTTTAACGAAAAAAGTATTCTTCAGTTCCGGAAAATGTCCGTTTAACCTAAACTCACGGAAAAGCCAACCGGATTCAACAGTGGCTCCCGTAATCACGACTAAAACAGCTCATTTCCTTCTGGAAACTCGCTAACAACTACAATCAGATTGTATTTTCCAATGTAATAGCGTAGCAGACGCTAGGGGGAACAAGATGGGGGGGAATAAAGACGTTATTGGTGTCGGGTGTGTAAATTTAATTAACAAATACTTGTTTCCACGTTGACTATGATAACATCACTTCCCAGAGGCCAGAGCTCCGGCTGATGAATGCGTCTCGGGCCGGGTATGATTGCGTGAGATAGCCCTCGCATGAGGACTATACAAAACTTATCATATATTTAATTATTTTTTACCACGAATACAACTCCTAAGCAAATAATTAAGTAGATCTGCTGCTAATTGCCGATGCAACGGTCGTGACATTCAAATCCTCGGCGGAATGTCGCGAATAAAAAAAAAATCACTGCACGCAGCTGTCTCGCTAACGTGATGGAAACGGATTTCTTTTATGCCCTGTTCAAAAATCTAACTTTACAACCACAATAAGAATTAAACAATGTATACATTAAAATTTTAAACTTTGAAATTCCATTGAAAATTAAAAAACGAACCACGATCATCGAGAAATCCATTTTTTAATTTCAGTCCATTTTAGAAATTCGACAAATTTATGTAGAACGCTCAAAAAACTGTAAGTTGTGATTACTTAAGGATTTGAAAACGTAAAGCAGAATTTTCTGGTCAACTATCTCGTTGAAACGAAAGTTTTAATGTTAGCTTTGGCGAAAGGAGTGAACAGTAAAAGTGTTCGCGAACCATTTTAATGAAACGGAAACTAGCAAACGAATTTCGCTTCTCTATTTCTGTCTCTCTTTTTCTTCCTCATTTTCGATAACAGTACACGCGTATTATACGAAAACGTTGTGTTGCTTTAGTTTCGGTATTTTTCATTAGTTGAAGAACACGTGCACGTTGTAACCGTTTATAATACGGTCGAAATTAATAAAAACGTTTATAATAATTGTTGTTAATATTGCTAGTTTTTAACAACATAACCTGAAACTTATTACAGCCAATCAGCTGTTCAATGAAATCAGCTGATCGTTACGAATTAATATAAAACAGCTGACCTTTCACTATAACTACAGTAATATCTAACCTAGGTTCACGTATTTATTTATTTAAGTAAAACAAAATATTTGTAAAGAAATATATCGTTAACAAACTCTTCGCTTCTGACGGTAACTCCTCGAGTTTCACACGTGTGCTTTTTTTAATTACAATCGATTTTAGGAAATTGGAAATACCAATTTATGTAGAACGTTAATTGCGACGGTGAAATTGGGTTTTCAAAAAAAATTATAAGGAAAACAAGTTGTGGTTGTTTAAGGATTTGAAAACGATAACGGATTTTTCTGGTCCGATTAAAAATTAACAATTCGATTTTCGTGCCAAGTTTGAATCGAATCGGACGAAAATTGCGAAAATGGCATTTACACACGCCGCTCTAGTACCTCTTTTATCTTTCGAAATTTGCAAAAAAAAGATTTTCATAACTTCAGACATACTAAGCTTTATAACCGAAATCATTTTTGATAATTTGAAATGAAAACAGTAAATAGAATGGTAAATAAATGGTTTCTAGTGTAAATAGAAAAATCAAAAATAAATCATGACCACCGTCGGGGTTTTTTTCATTTACTCTTCAAATATTTTTTTCAAATTTGTTACACCTGCTTAAGTTACGACATAAAATATTATAAAAATTAAACAATGCGTGAATGTTTCTGTACAACTGTGTCATATAAAGTGTTTGCTAATATTCAATGATTCGGGAAAGGTAATTTATGTACGTGGGATTGGCAATACTGCAGGACACGAGAAAGGAGGAGTTGCGGGTCTCTGAATCAGCATCACGGACATTATCCCTCGCTCAATTTGCTGATCCCGTAATATATCTCGACACTTTCTGATTCACGATTTATTGAGGTGGCGACTGTGGCTAGTGAACCCCGGACATGCCGCGGTGCAGTGGGGTTGCATGTCTGAACACGTCCGAACTATCTTTGTGGCTTTACAACAGATCGTTGGTCAGTTTGTGATACCATGTTGCAATGTGTGGCACGATATTTTTTAAAAGTGTATGTAAATTTTTGACAAAATCTTGCTGAATTGATGGGAATTAATTTCTTAAAATAATTTTTTACGTAATTTTTTTTTAAATCTAATTCCACCATTGTAATCAGCACTCGTATTCATTAACTATCGTAGTAAATTACAATTAAAATAAAAGAAAATTTCTAAACGCGGTTACATTTATTTCATTTGAAATTAGAAACATTAAAATGCTGATGTATGCACGTCATAACGCTGATTACGACGATGAAATCAGATTTTTTTAAAACAATTAAGATAGAATGCCCCGCAATTTTAAAATTTTTGAACGGGTTTTTTGCAACCTTGCCCGAAATGTTATCAAAATTGATTTTTGAGCACGAAGTTTGAATTGAATCAGTCTAAACTTGCGAACATTAGAGTGCTAATACATTAAAAACAGTTTTAACGGCCCATACAAAAGTGATCTAGAGGTTAGAATCGTGTCCCTACATGAGTGATCTACAGGTTAGAATCGCGGTCCCTGTACAAGTGATATAGATGTTACAATCGTGTCCCTACAAAAGTGATCTAGAGGTTAGAATCGTGTCCCTACATGAGTGATCTACAGGTTAGAATCGCGGTCCCAGTACAAGTGATATAGATGTTACAATCGTGTCCCTACAAAAGTGATCTAGATGTTAGAATCGTGTCCCTACATGAGTGATCTACAGGTTAGAATCGCGGTCCCAGTACAAGTGATATAGATGTTACAATCGTGTCCCTACAAAAGTGATCTAGATGTTAGAATCGTATCCCTACATGAGTGATCTACAGGTTAGAATCGCGGTCCCTGTACAAGTGATATAGATGTTACAATCGCGTCCCTACAAAAGTGATCCAGACGTTAGAATCGTATCCCTACATGAGTGATCTACAGGTTAGAATCGCGGTCCCTGTACAAGTGATCTAGATGTTACAATCGTGTCCCTTCAAAAGTGATCTAGAGGTTAGAATCGTGTCCCTACATGAGTGATCTACAGGTTAGAATCGCGGTCCCTGTACAAGTGATCTAGATGTTACAATCGCGTCCCTACAAAAGTGATCCAGAGGTTAGAATCGTATCCCTACATGAGTGATCTACAGGTTAGAATCGCGGTCCCTGTACAAGTGATCTAGATGTTACAATCGTGTCCCTTCAAAAGTGATCTAGAGGTTAGAATCGTGTCCCTACATGAGTGATCTACAGGTTAGAATCGCGGTCCCTGTACAAGTGATATAGATGTTACAATCATGTCTCTTCAAAAGTGATCTAGAGGTTAGAATCGTGTCCCTACATGAGTGATCTACATGTTAGAATCGCGGTCCCTGTACAAGTGATCTATATGTTACAATCGTGTCCCTTCAAAAGGGATCTAGAGGTTGGAATCGTGACACGTACAGAAGTGATCTACAGGTTAGGCCTTACCATAATGACCGCTCCAAAGTTCATTTTCCACAGGCAATTCGTTAATAATGTAGAGGAAGTAATATAATGTATAAAAATCTAAATGAAACTTCTAGCGATCTGTAATTTCTGTTATGAGGTTACATAATATATGTTGTTTTTGTAGTCGTTTAGAAACGTCCGGCCGTACTTTCTTTAGACATAATACAATGTTTGTTACGCCTGTTATCATCGTTTATTCGTTTTTTTTTTTTTTGTTATTTTAAGGCGAAAAGCACATTAAGGCTATTACCGCCTCCCTAAATGTAAGTGTGAGTGTAAAGTGTTAAATTCGTAATTGTGTGTTGTAAGTGTAAGTGTGTTGTGTGTGTGTTAGACTCGGGTACCGCGAGGGACGTCTAAATCCTCTTAATAGGTGCACCCCCTACGTTTATTCAGAATATTGCATATAGAAACAATACAAGACGTTACAAAAGTACGGATCAACTTTCGTTCTTCAATTTGATGTTTTGCGTTAGGAGAACGAAGTTGATCTCTCGAAATATCTTGTATTATTTATATATATATATATATATAAATGACGGCAAATTCCAGGATAAAAAGCAATATTCCATCATTAAGTAACACATTTTTAAATTAAAATGTCATGTTTGGTAATTATTTTAATTTCAATTTTCAACAATAATTTGCAAATTTGTGGAACTTTTTCATTTATTTTTTCCAGACTTATTGTTAACCAAATAACCGTTTCCTCCTGAATTTAAGTCCTAAAGGCTCATACGTTTTGTTTGGGGACTGCACTACATAAGCCTCGTAAACGTATGTTCGATAAAAATATAAGAATGTAGCGAAACATTCTGATTTTCTAAAAAAAAAACAACCAATATCCATAGTAGTGTTTTCTTTGTTCAAAGTGTTCATAAAAATCCCGAAATAATGTCTTATCTTAAAAAAAAAGTCTATCAACATAATTTTCTTTTCCGATCGCTGTTTTACTTACCATTATTAGATCTTAACAGAACGCGGCGGTCACACAGCGTGGGAACAGCGCCTCCGTTGTTAATGTCTTTTGAAACCGATTATCACAAAACAGAGTATTGGTGACCGGAAGCTCATTGGATGTGATTTTTACGATAAACGAAACAGTTGTGTATTGTGTTCCTACCTGGTAGATGTAAAGGGTGACAGTTATCAGGCGCGATATGATCTCGCTCAATAATCAATAAGGTTCGATTTTTTACAATGATATAACATAAAAAAGCCTCTTCGATATAGATAAAGATTGTAAGCTACACTAGGACGACTATAGAATGAATAAAATTATCTGTTTTATTGTTTCAATTAGCGCACATTTTTTTCGAAAAAACGAGCTACTGAAGTGAACCATCGTGGTAAGACCCAGACCCGGGATCTTAAAATGAATATCGATTATCTATATTGAGTTTTATCGTTAAAAATCTATTTAATCCTATTTTGCGAAGCTTGGACAAGTCAAAACCATATTCGTTAAACAGTTTCAAAATGGCGGTTATTCAAAATCTTTAACTTTTTTTAAAATCTGACTTTACTGTTACAATTAGCGTTATAATCTGCATAAATTTGACTGAAATCGTTACAACAGTTATTTAATGTTTTCTCTTCTTTTTTTTACTTTAATTGCGATAATTTGTTCGAAAAAACACGACAAATTAGCATAGGGTATACGTTTAACATAACCTGAAACTTATAGCCTTTCAGCTGTTCGATGAAATCAGCTGATATTTACGAATTAATATAAAACAACTGATCTTTTAATATAACTACCAAAATTAAATTAACGATTCATTTCGTATACTTTTAAATCTGTCATATTTGTTCGTAGTTTCCGTAGTGTAGTGGTTATCACGTTAGGCGTACTTTCCTCGGTTAAATCCCGGTCGGAAACAGAAATTTTTAATTTATAATTAATTTAATGTGACACTTGCATCCCGCAAAATCCAACATCAAAACCAGCTCTAGAACACGATACACGTTAAAACTAAATTTACAAATACTTGCATAGCGTCACAGTTGGCCAAAAAGGAACGAAATGTTAAACGTTTACCTGTTTTACACGGTTGCGCCTAGGCTTTGTAGTAAAGTATAAAATTCACATTTCAAAAACATAAACCCATTTCAAATGCGGTCTAGCCTCCAACCAAAGATTTCAGTTTGTTCAATACTTTCCTGGTAATTTATAGGTTTAGGTTCCGAGAACAGGAAAGGTCGCTTAAAAAAGTTGAGGGGGGGAGGAACGGCGCTTTGTCCTCTTCAAAGTTCTTTTGTGGGATGACAATTGTCGTGTGTTTATTGTCAACCCGAAGATCTCCTGTTTCATATCCTTGCGTCCTTCGTTTCAAACGTTTCATTGAAATTCTTTATTATAATAAAAGATAGGGCGGGAAACAAACGCGGAGGCCAAATAATAGTTTTTCCTCTTTGGGAAGAAAAAAGACGCTGTGTATTTTTCCAGGCGAACGGACTTGTCAACGCTGCCGACCAATAAAGTACATCCACGACAAACAAGTACGTATCGATGGACGTAATGAGTCAGAACAAAAAGGGAACGACATGTTGTAGATAATGGCAATGTTTGTGTAGCAGGGTCTCGAGGATTATTCCGGGCTGCCGAGTTGTCAGTGGTGATGATGGCCGGCCGGCGAGACGAGCGACAAAATGAGATTTAAGAACTCTTAGGCAAGTCTTAAGGTATTCGTGTTGTTTACATTTACCAGAGATCAAGCGTGACAGTGTTTGTAAAAACCAATAAAGGGTGTTTTATTATTAAAAATAATGTTGATAATAATAATAAACATTTAGGTTATGAATTTGAAACCCCTTGGCCTACTTAAATATGCTTTTATTGACGCAGGATATGCTTAAAGTAGTTGTGAAACATTAAAAAGGTTTGCATTATTTTGTAGTCCGGTAATAATGTAAAACTGTATTTCATATTATTTTTTTTATTCTGACCAATTTATTAAAATTGGTCTAAGAACTTACAGCTCTTCTTTACAGTAATTCAAGCCAGAGGACCCGTACGGAATTTCCCACTATGGAAGTTTTAAGTAAACACAGCGTTTTAAAAATATGTCATCGTCTGCATTAGCCCAAGGGTGCACAATAGTCGGACGTTAAACACAAAAAAATGTCATTTTCTTTAATGGATACAGACATGTTAGTTGATTTAGTTACCCTTGAAAAGGCTACATACAATTTGTCCGTGAGTAAAGACGGCATTTGGTAAATACAATCCTGCTCTTTGAAGTGTTTTCCTTGCGACTTGTTTATAGTGAACGCAATTTTAATATGTAACTTGTCCTCTGGTCAATTGATAACCTCTGACTGTATTTTTACATAATTGTACTTCGTATTTTATGATGCACGATGCGATGGAAGGAGAAATCACGTTGTATAAAAACAGTGTCCAAAACATGTGTTTGCTATTCGAAATGCTTGTCCCGGCTTGTACGACGAGCAAAGACTGACAGTAAGGCCACGTAACCTGTACGTTTAATGACTTTTAAGTAAATATTGAAATTGTTATAAGCATGTTATACAAAAAAGAGGCATTTTAAATGGGTGATTAATAAGTTAGCTTAAAATGAACAAAGTATTGTCTGATTTGTGATGCCGCGCATGCCTATGCCGTTTTGCTTATTACAATTAAAAGTATCTTTTGTGTTAAAATTTTCCACAAACAGTAAGTTTTAGCGCAAAATAGTTTTGCAATGTCAGAAGCTGGTTACAAAAAATCTTTGTAAAGATACCTCACTTATGCCTGTACGAGTACCTGTGCTGAAAAAAGGGATGTTGACTCGAGAAATAATATATATGATTTTACTGATATCTCGATTCAATAATAAATCGATTGTCAAAGTTTATACAGTATCGTGTTTATTAGATGGCTTCCCCGTAGTTTTGATATAATAATAATGAAAGTAATGCTTGAAAAACGTCTTAAATTAATATAGATTTAATAAAATTGTCTAAGGCCATCTAGTAAACATTTTTAACGTCACATTTCAATGTGTTCAGTATAACGATATGCCTTCCCTAGCTTCGTCAATTCTACTTTCGTTGACGCGTTTCGGAGAACCTCCATCTTCAAAAACTATATCTATACGAGTATAATGTCTCCGAAACGCGTCAACGAAAGTAGAATTGACGAAGCTAGGGAAGGCAGATCATTATACTGAAGACAGTGATAATAATCCTAGCAGAAAAGAAGAACTACTTTTATAAAAATTCAATTTAATAAGGTTTTAACGGTAGGAAAGTACGAGGTTTCTTTAAACTTTACACGCCGTAAATACCATTGTGCAAAACAAGTAGCCTAGGCGTGGACTACAAGAAACCAAAAACTACTTAACAATTTGAACAAGTAACAATAACAATAGTCAGAATGCCGTGTAAGGAATGTTGTTGGTCATGGGTTAAAATGTCGGAAACTCATTAAATACGTTGCAGCTATTGTAACAAGGTTATAAAGCATACGGATGGGGGTCGGGCGGTCGGGGGTGGAAGTGAGGGTTGAGAGTTAGGGGTTGGCAGGGTCATTTAGTGTCCAGTGTCCTGCTGGACAGTCGTTCTGAATATGTCATGTCCATAAATTGTAACAGTCATAGTGTGAACCAAGGCTGGCTCTCTGTGGGACCTCTCCATTATACAGGGCTTCCCACAATTCCTGACATTTAGATTTATTTCGAAATCCTTTCAATTGGTCACGTGCCCGCTAGGCCTGGTTCGCTTTGAATTAATGTGTTTTAGTTTAATTATAGACGCGTTTAGTCGGGACAACGATTTTATGCAAATAACGTGGAACACGAGAATCAACGTTAGGTAATTAAAACGTAAAGTAGACATTTTCACTTGACAGAAAATACAGAACAGAGAAGTTGTTTTCACGTTACAGGCAAATTATGTAGCCTCTTAATTAATTTTTTATTTTAGGATTATGTTACTGTGTTCTTATTTACTTTCAATATTTCTTGAACGTAAAATCAATTTTAATTTAGTAATTCGAATATTACGCTATTAAATAAATTTTAAGAGAAAATCGTTTTATTAAAACTTTTAACGATTGGAAAGCAACGAAGTTCTTATTCTTCTTTCAACGTTACAGCTACATATAGGCTGAAGACATTTCTAGACATGAAATCTAGAAGTCAAAACGAAGCTTTTAATGTTAGTTTTGACAAGTGGAATGAATAGAAAAAAAGTGTCTCGAACTTTTTTTAATGTAACGGAAATATGAAACGGAAACGAACAAACGAATTTCGTCTCTATTTCTGTCTCTTTTTCTTCCTCCTTTTCGATAACGCGTATTGTATGAAAACGTTATGTTGCTTTATTTCAGGTTATGTTTCAGGTTAAAAACTAACAATTATTGTAAACATTTATATTAATTTCGAATGTATTATAAACGGTTACAACGTGCACGTATTCTTCAACTAAGGAAAAATACCGAAACCAAAACAACACAACGTTTTCATATAATACGTGTGTACTATCGAAAACAAGGAAAAAAGAAATATACAGAAATAAAGAGACGAAATTCGTTGCTCGTTTCCGTTACATTAAAAAGGTTCGGGACACTTTTTTTCTATTCACTCCACTCGCCAAAGCTGACATTAAAAGCTTCGCTTTAAAAAAATTAATAATTCAAGCATTATTAAAAATCAAAGGGCCTTGTTTTCGCAAGTTTTTTGTCTGAACAAATTAAATATTTAGTTCTGTAATTGTTATAGCCTGTAAATAATTTTTAAATTATCAGCCTATTCGGCGAATAATAACGGAAATACAAATCAGCCTATACAAAGTGGAAAAGCAGCAGTTATTTTAAAGGCGATAGAACTACTGTAAACCGTAGGTCTACAGTTGCAAACGGGCAGGATGTAGGCAGATGTCCACTGCACGGTGCACATCCACTCCCACACCCAGCTCCCTTCTAAAGGCACACTTCACTTCTTATAAAGGTATCAATAACAATGCGCCAGTTGTTGTAAATCGTGTGCCTTCACAATGCCAAAGCGCCTAGGTTCTACACTCTACACCGCGCGCCCAGTTCATTAGCAGGGGCGAACACAGAAATAACCTAAAAGGAAAAAATCTAACGTGACAAATGCATTATGTGGATTACCAACGCAGGCGGGTTCACTATAGACTCACGCACTATAACAGCGAATCAATAAGTCGACGATGGAGGTTATCTGGGGCAAATATTATTTTCTGTGATTTGTTCAGATGAAATTTATCCGGAACTTGCCTATTCACTTATGGGGAAAAACTTTATTCGTATACCAACGTTAAATTCTTTTCGTAACCAGTTATTACTGCAAGTCAAAAATACAACACAAGTTAAACTATTGAACTGTACACGATCGTGCTAGCAACCCTTAAATAAATAGTAGAGTTCACCCCACTTCTAACTTCCATGAGTCATGCCGCTGAAAATATATTTTGGTGTTGAAACTTTTCCCCATTTCAGAGGATGCGATAAATCACTACATTAATATGTTGGTATTGTTTAAATTAAATACAGCATTAGACAAAGAAAGTATTAGACTGTTTTTTTAAAGTCGTTTTGCCTAAATGCCTGTTAACCGTAAATGCCTAACGATAGGGTTATGTGTGTTCACCAATTTTATTGAACTTTATCACTTAAAAATATAATTTGTTAATGGTTTTGACAATTTTATTACCTAAAGACCTAGCCTATTATTTTTTTTTAATTATATCTAAGCTACACTGGCTCTACTCGACATACGAGTAGACTGCTTAGAGAGTTTCAAAGAGATCTTAATAGCGAATTGTTTTTAGGAAATTTTTCACGTAAATGTAATAATCCTGTGCATAGGCTATATTTAGATATTATTGTAGTTTTTTAACCCAATTTTGTCATTGTAAAAAGCTTTTAAAAATTTACAAAAATCGGATTTTTACGAAAATGGTTCTAACGATTCTGATTAAATCATGGTAAAAAATACTAAAAACAATAACCTTGCGCGCGCGCGCACACACACACACACTAATATATATATATATATATATATATATATATATATATATATATATATATATAGACACCACAACACAGTCATAAAACCGGAGGTATTATATGCAAGCGAGACGCTAGCACTCCACACAAAAGCTACCATGGGGGGTATTTTGAAGGAAGAACGCAAAATCTTGAAGATCCTTGGCCCGAGATTAACAGAAGATGGATACAGGTTGCACTCCCGGAAGACCACAGAGAAGATATCGAACCTGGCAGCAGATATCAGAAGAAGGAGGCTTCGGTTCTATGGACACATCAGTAGACTCCCAACAACGAGACTTGCCAACAGAATCCTTAAGTATATACAAGGAGTCAAATCAACAACGTCGTGAATCGCACAAGTCAGAATAGACCTGCATGCCGCAGAAATAGACGCAACAGACGTTGAAGACAGGAACGCATACAGGAGAAAGATGCTCGGTTGGAAGGTCCCAGAGAATGAAATCCCAAAGAGAGCAGGGGTAAAATGGACGGAGGAGCGGAAGAGGATCCATGGGGACAGGATGAGGGAGGTGTGGAGGATTAGAAGGAACAAGACATGAGTCGGAGTGCTTTGCGTGATCCAACAGGGTCTATACGCAAATAATAATAATAATAATAATATATATATATATATATATATATATATATATATATATATATATATAGGCCTATATATACACGCTATTTTGTTAATGCTGTCGTAATGTAAATTTTAACGTCGATTAAAAAATAGTGAAAAAATTTCAAAAAAATGTGGCAATCGAGAAATTAGCCGACAAAAGAGGAAATTTCAGAAAAATATTCAATGTTCATTGTTGGCTTTTATTAGTTCTATTACTGATCTTATTGCTCAAATTAAATTATACACAACTGATATTTAAGAAAATGTACACTTATTTAAGAGCCTACATTATAATTACACAAATATAAGACACCAATATATCAAACTACCAATGCTCTTAATACTGATGGTTGGATCGGGTATGTAGTATAACGGCGTTCGTTAATAATTTAAATATTTCACAAAACTATACAACGTGCAAGATACATATTTAAGTCTAAACAATTTTCCGCTAAATGGGTCGGTTAAATAGCATAATGGCGTCAATTATTATAATTTAAATATTTATCACTATAACCTATTTATAAACATAAGGTTAAACAAACAGTAAATGTAAAAAAGTTTAGTCGGTAAACTCAAGACCATTGAAAAAAAATCAAAGCACTAAGTCTGGAATGCACATATCTTACTACTAAACTGAATATAGGCCCTATACAGAAGGATAAACTATATTAACTAGCTTGACAGTTCAAATTTACAACAAAAGATCGCGCAGTATACTTCATAAACAGATTTGTTGCACTGTTACAGACGGAGAGCAGGCGACCTGGCAACACTGCCCAGTGTTCTGCTACAGTGGCGCGATCTAGCGCTGTTAAGCGCAGATCGTCGATCTGACTAAAATAATTTTTAACGATTCCTCAAAAAGTGAATTATAGGTTATAACGGTTCTTTTTAAGTTCCTCGGTACTGGTCTTTCCATGATGGTCACTCCAACAGCTCATTATCCAATGGAAATTCGCAAAACGTGCATTAGAAATTATTTAGTTGTTCTAAGAGAATTTATTCGAACTGTATTTTAAACTTCTACGAAACAGGACATTTTATTTAATTTACACTTGATTTTTTTGATGACATTATTCCTAATTGACGAACACTATCGTATTTCAGATTGTTCGCTTCAGCTCATATCCGGTATTGGACATGTGTTTGTACCGGCCACAGGACTGACTGGTGAGTAGCGAGTGCTGTAAGAATGTCCCCCGACAGGTTCATTAGAAGAGAGGCCGACGATTAATTTAATACGGATAGACTTCGGTTATTTCCGTAGATAGCTAATTGTACCGAGGACCGGATGTGGCCACACATGGTGGTCACCGGTCACTTGGCACGTATATTGTCTGTGCCGTTTAAATAGTTCGGACGTTTGTGTCGGGTCACAACAGGTTAGTTCAATTTGTGCTACATATAACTACATAATCGCATCGGAATGGCAAAGAAAAGGTTAGGTCTTACTGGTTCGGTTAGGTTAGGTTAAACTATGGATTCTCGTTTATCGTACACTGCTCCTAATACACTTCCAGAAGACTAAGACGTTAGGCGTAAAATTCGACCAAAAGTTTAGGTTGTTTTGATTGACTGAAGGTATGTAAGGTTAGAGTTTTATTTCTCTAAGTCTTACACTTGGAATATCGACTTAGAATACAAAAAAAAAGGGTTTGGTCAGGTTAGGTTCTCAATGTAGTAAGACAAGATTTTTCTTCCTGTTTTTCATTGTTGCTCAAAAAATGCGAGAGGTAGTGGAAAATTATTAGGCTTGGTTTTACTGGTTCAGTTAGGTTAGTTTAAGCTAGGGATTTTTTTCCCGTACACTGCTGCCAATACACTTACCAGTAGACTATAAATTAGGCATAAAAGTTTGGGTTTATTTTTATTAGGCTAGGTTTTCATTGGGTTAGGACAGAGTTTTGTTTCTCTAAACGTGTGCTTACATTTGTTTCTCTAAACTGAGCCTTACACTTGAAATATCGGCTTAGAGTAAAAGAAGGATTTGGTTAGGTTAGGTTTTCAATGGCGTAAGGTAAGATTTACATTCCTGTTTTTCATTGTTCCTCAAAAATTGCGGAGGCTAGTGGAAAATTATAGGGGGGGGGGTGAACGTTTTCAAGGAGGAATTAAATACCGTTTATTTAATAAAAAGGATATGTTACGCTTACCGAAATATGCTATTGGAATTGAAGAAAGTAAAATTTTTGAGCCTTTAATTTTTTTTTCTTGGTGTTTAACGTCCGACTATTGTGCACACTTGGGCTAATGCAGACGATTGGATGATTTATTAGCGTATGAAAATGCCAAGCCCTAGCCGGGAATCGAACCCGGGTCCTCGGGGTGAAAGCCTAGTACGCTATCCACTAGACCACCGAGGCGGCTTTGAGCCTTTAAAAGACAATAAACAGTAAATTTTGGATTTTTTTAAAGTCACGTGGGCTATCAACAGCAAGAAATTCTCTGCTGAAACCGGATGTTATTTAAATTGAACCTTTTTTTGTTTTGAGGCTTTTGAAAGGCTAATAATACTTCTACGAAGAATGTAGTATGAAATATTTATTTTTTTTTTTTATTTGAGCTTTCGTTAATAAAATTTCAATTCATTTCAAAACCAATACATCCGTTCAACAATATATTAACATCTTACCAGCTAAAACAGTAACAAGTAACAGGGCCTACAGGGATAAAAAGGAAGGAAACGTACGTTACATTATAGGAGAGTCGAGGGAAAATAACACGAAGTTACGATATTAAATGGATATTTATCCAGCGGCCTGGACGGGGTCAAAATGTTTATGTACGACGCAAGGCGCGGACGGGGAAGATATTAAAAGTTGCAGCAATAAGAGGGTGACACCAGTAGCAACCCTTAAATAAATAGTAGAGTTCACCCCCACCCCAAACTTTCATGAGTCATGCCGCTGAAAATATATTTTGGTGTTGAAACTTTTCCCCATTTCAGAGGAAGCAATAAATCACTACATTAATATGTTAGTATTGTTTAAATTAAATACAGCATTAGACAAAGAAAGTATGAGATTTTTTTTAAACAGTTGTGGTTTTGCTAAAGGCGTATTTGTTTTCACCAATTTTATTGAACTTTATCACTTAGAAATATAATTTGTTAATTGCTTTGACAATTTTATTACTTAAAGACCTATTTTTTTTTAATTGTATCTAGGCTGTACTGTACTTGAAGTAGACTGCTTAGAGAGTTTTGAAGTAATCTTAAAAAAACATAATAGTGAATTGTTTTTGAGGAAATTTTTCACGTAAATGTAATAAGCCTGTGCACATAATAAGAAATTATTGTAGTTTTAAAGGCATTTTTGTCGTTGTAAAAAGTTTTTAAAAAATTTACAAAAATCTGATTTTTACGAAAATGGTTCTAACGATTCTGATCAAATTATGATCAAAAGTACTTAACAAAACACTCAAAATAATAACCCTGTACACACACGCGCACGCGCGTTCACGTTCGGAATTGTAATAAGGTTTGATTCAAACTTTACACTCAAAAATCGATTTTGGCAATATCGTGAACACGAACATTTACCAGCAAAATTCGTCAAACGGTTTCAAAATGGCGGCCACTTCAAATATTTTCAGATTTATAACTTTTTTTTGTCTTGAACATCTTTTGAAAATTAGATTTCATACAATAATCAGCGTTAAAATCTGCGTGAATTAACATTTCGAATTTTCAAATCCGTTGAACATTAAGAAAAAAATAATAATTTGTCGGCAATCAGGGTTCGTTTTCTTATTTTCAATGTAATTTAAAAGTTTATAAGTGCTGGTATAAAGAGATTTTAATTCGATTCTGACGGTGAATACAGCCGCGTTTATTTTAATCAGTTAATTTGCCGCGAAAAATTGGTACACACGTTATTCGCGGGCACACAGCTGAACGGAAAACCATAAAATCAATAAAAACATCTTTCCCTTATAATTGCTCAGTCTTCAGATGGCTGTTTTTAAAACATCGTTTTACCATTGTGAAATCTAACACGTATATTTATAAAACAATAGATTGTTTGTACGCGCAAATTGTTATTGCATAAGTTCGATCCCTCTTTAGCTTGCTTGGCTTCCCAATTTTATCCCTAACCACCCTTCCATCTCATCCTCGCGTTACAGCGTTAATCATCGGGAAGCCATACATCACCGGAAGTGCGGGCCTCTTCACAATAATTAGTATGTTTCCGTCGCATATTTGTCCTATTGTAGTCCGTGATATTCAATCACCATTCAATTCAATTTGAATCCAATCGGATGCAGGGCTGCGCGGCTGATATTATTTTTATCTGATCGTGAAACGGCCTTGAATTTGGTCTGTCGCTATTTCAGCTTTTGTCTGTTTAGTTCTGAAACGAAGATTTCAATGCGCTTTTGGGTTTTGTGTAATAACGTATTTTCAAATTGAAATTACTGTTTTTAGCGAATTTTAATTGGAAAATGAGCTATTTGAGCAGCCATCATCGTAAGAAGATCCAACCCATGACCTTGAAAGGAACTCTTATCCTGACCTCTATAGGGGTGTAACAAAACCTAACCTTATTTTTAATGTAATTACGATCACTGAAAGCGTAACAGAACCGAGCGGAGTCAAGCGGCGTCGATTAACCTGTTAAAAATAACAGGTTCATTTGTGAATACTTATCAGCTCCGCACTCAGCCTAAGGAGTCTAACAGTTATTATTTAACGATCCTAACGAAATCTCAAAAAGTAACTTGGATAACAGGATCAGCGATCAATTCAACGTCTCGGGTTGGGACTTACCATGATAGCCACTGCAATGGAAATTAAACGAAGAATTAAAACGTCACTTTTTACGTTGCTATCGTCCCTAAAAAATCGAAAACAAAAACACCAAAAGTCGGCCTAATTTTTGAAATTAGATATACAAAATTGGATTTTAACAAAATTCGAGTTACAAAACTAGATCTTAGATCCCTCAAAAATTGATCTAAAGTTGAGGATCTAAGGTTTCGGTTCTGGGATTTACCGTGATGGCCGCTGCAATGGAAATTAAACAAAACATTATTTTGTATGTTGCTATCGCAAAAAAATCGGACAAAAACACGAAAAATGTACTAATTTTTTTATTTTTTCACAAAATTGGATTTTAACAAAATGTTTAACGACCCCTTCAAAAATTGATCTAAAGTGTCCCTGTTCTGGGACTTACCGTAATGGCCAATCTAATAGAAACTAAACAAAGAATTAAAACATCGCTTTGTATGTTGCTATCGCCAAAAAAAAAAAAAATGGACAAAAACACCAAAAGTCGGCATAATTTTTTGAAATTCGAGATACAAAATTCGAGTCAAAAAACTGGATTTTAGACCCCTCAAAATTGATCTGAAGTTCACGATCGGCGCTGATATCAAAGATCTGGGACTTCGTGATGGCCGCTGCAATGGAAATTAAACCATTAATTAAAACATCACTTTTTACGTTGCTATGACCCTAAAAAATCAGGAACAAAACACGAAAATTCTGCCTAATTTTTAAAACTCGATTCACAAAATTAGACCTTAAAATGTTTAACGACCCCTCAAATATTGATCTAACGTTCAGGCTCGGTGCTGATACCAGTGTCACGGTTTGGTTACTTACCGTGATAGCCACTGCAATGGAAATTAAACCATTAATTAAAACATTACTTTATACGTTGTTATGGCCCTAAAAAATCGGGGACAAAACACGAAAATTTTGCCTAATTTTTAAAATTCGAGTCACAAAATTGGATTTTAACACAATAATGGCCGCACCAACTGTACATTCACTAACAATATTCACCGCTAAAAGCCCGATACAAAAATATTCTTACTATTTCACCGTATGAAGACGAGACGAAGCGAGGCATATTTCCCCTTTGATTCTATATCGCATGTTCCTCCTTTTCACCCCCGCCGAGATTCTCCAATTTCCTAGGGTTTAGAACAATAAAATATGCAGCCAGAAAGTGTGCTGGATGGGAGCGGGGTAACCCTACTTCCGCCCCGCGCTATGTTTGTCTAAGTAAATCACTTTTTCCATGAAAGAGGAAACTCGGCTGTGACTTATAACCTACGCCTGCCGCTGAAGTCTTCCGTATGCCGCACTTAGACAATTAAAACGATTTCACACTTTTTGTCAGCGATACAGTCTCGGTTTCGCTCGTCTTCTTGTGGAAACACGTGGCCATCTTCTAAAAATAAAATCCTTTCCCTCGCAACGAAAACATTGCATTAGGCATTTTTAAAACTAATTATTTTATTTATTTTTAGCTCCCGTTTTTTGATGGAAAATAAGTAATTTGGTCGTTTCCAATAGTTATATGTAAAGACGTGGTTAAGTAAGAAATGTGTGTGTGTGTGTGTGTGTGTGTGTGTGTGTGTGCGCGCGCGTGCGTGTATAATTTTTTTAAATTATTTATATTCAGCTCCCATTTTGATGGAAAATAATTAGGTCGTTTCCAGTAGTTTTATGTAAAGACGTTAATTTAAAATTTGTGTGCGCGCATGCGCATTTTATTTAGCATGCTCACGTTGCAATTTTAATTCTATTCGATTTAAACTTGGCACAAAAATCGATATTGTTAACAGCTTCGAAAAGGTTCGTTACCCAGCGCAAACCGTTCAGCAGGGTCAAATCTTAAGCATATGTTTTGCCGCCGTAATAAACCTTAAAATCTCCGTAGGTTTGCATCAAAATGTTTTTAATAAATTTAAATTAAGAAAATGAATTTGCTTGTGGCCAAGGGTCATATTCATATTCTGAATATTCTGAATGTAACCTTCAAGTTAAGGTGGGATAACATTCATGGTCATTTCCATAGCTAGCGCCTCTTGGGTAGGTACCTTATGGAGGTCTTCGAGGGGCTGCAAAATTATTGGGCAGAGCACAACTCAGGAAATCAGGGACTGTGGTCTGAGGGTGCACATTAACAGGATAGGTATGTACTATGGAGAAACCGTGTGAAGGTTATGCAGTAAAGAGGAGGAAACTGCAGGATACATAATTCATGATTGTGAGCACTTGCTAGCACAAGGCTAAGGGTTTTTTCCAGAACTCTAGACACTCTCATCCAAAAGGATGAGCTTGTCAGTTGATTGCTGGAACTTACTAAAGGTACCAATCTGTTAAACCCTTAGTAAGGGGTTAGTTGCCCCCAACTTCAGAGATTTAATTGCACAATAATTGATCGCATTGCCTGGTATTTTATAATCTCTTCCTCTATTACCTAAGCTTCAAGTTTACAATATTAAAAATGCTGATTATGATCGTGTAATCAGATCTTCAAATGATTTCGCGATAAAAAAATAACTATAGAAATTCTTGTACATCACATCAGCGAGACAGTTGCGTGCAGCTAGTATTCAGATATTCACAGTCTAATGGCACATACGATTAGTGATGGAATACCAAAAGAGAGCATCGATACTTTACTAGATACTGACGCGCGTGTGCTTGTTGAAAAATTCGTTCAACAGTTTCAAAATGGCGTCATTTCAAATATTTAAAAATTCCTAATTTTGTTTCTTATTTTTAAAAATTATACTTCACCATAATAATCAGCGTTAAGAACTGCGTCAATTAGCGTTACGAATTTTCAAAATCCGTTCAAATTATTTAATTATGACAGCGGTCAGGGTTCATTGTCGTATTTTCAGTGTAGTTCAAAATGATTTTTAAAATTCGCTTCAGTCAAGTCAACGAGACGGCTGCGTGATTATTTTCAAATTGAAATTCGCTGAAAATAAAGTAAATATTGATATAATTTTTTTTCTACAAATCGAATTTGTGTAAAATCTGTTCTTGGGTGCAGACTAGCTGCACCTATTGAGAGGATTTAGACGTCCCTCGCTGTGTAAGTGTAACACACACTTACACTTACAACACTACACTTACGACTTTAACACTTTACACTCACACACATTTAGCGAGGCGATAATAGCCTCAATGTGCTTTTCGTATTAAAAAAAAAAAAGTTCTTACCGCTGTAGTCGATATATCATCCACAAAAATGTAAAACTTGAAAATGGTTTGAAATAAACTCCCCCTTAACTACAATTACGATTCTGAAAGTCGTACTGTACCGAGACTTCGAAAATATGCCAGCCTCACGAGAATCGCTGCATTAGCGACGCATAAACAAACCCATAAAATCCTTTTATCAAGTATTTTACGGCTTATTATAATAAAATTTAACGTTAAAAAAAACAAATCCAAACAAAAAAACCGATGCGTTCCGTACCGTACCGTATAAATCTTTTCACAACTCGCCCAATTAAGGACCTGTCATAAAAAATGCAATAAAACACAAACGAAAATGTCCACGATTTATGGCGGCCGTTAAAATGTTCTGTTTGAAATTTGAATAGCGTTTTACGCGGTGACAAAAAGTCATAAACTATAAAAATATGCAAAGGCGTTTGTATAAAAATGTCACTTTTAAAGTCGACTAATGATGAAATTGAATCTGCGATTCGGACGGCTGCCAATAAGTAATAAATTATTACACGGTACTTATCCTGCCCGTATTGTACAGCCTACATGACTGTATAGAAGCATCCATCGATATAGAAGAGGTATTTAAAACAGGCCAATAATCATCCGCTACGATGTTGCACGAGGCCATAGTCCGGTAAAAATACGTAAAACGTCCACAGGCTTTCTCACGTTATTTATTTGCCCGGAAATTCGGGTACGGAAGAAACCGGAAATCTTCCTTGTCGTTTTGACTATTACTCGTTACAAATTAGTCATTCTGGTTACAACGGGGGGGGGGTTAGTTAGTGACCGACATTGGGGTTAGTTTCATTTTTTTATATTTACTAATGCGCCCGTGCGACCTTTCGCAATTAATGGGGAAAACGAATAACATACGACAATGTACAGCAAGAAGTTGAACAGTTTATAATCGATTTATAAGCAGTAGCATCGATTTATAAGCTATGACCCATGAAATATGTGGCAATCATAACTTCCCTTGTTTGTTATATGAACGAAAAGGAAAAGAGGTCAGGAGGTTTTTTCAATTGTAATTGAACGTAAAAAAAGCATGAATTCTGTAAATAAAATAGTTCAAGTAATAGCGTTTGCTTGTACTGAATTACTATAATACACTAATATTTAATTAAAAACTTGTATTTTAAGATTACTGTACATATCTTCCTAAATAAAATTATAGCAAACCCTTATAAGCCTACTATTTCCTGTCAACTTCTATTAAAATATACGTTATTTATATGTAATACTTGTATGAGCTGTTAAACAATGTCATACAATAGGCCTAACTTTGTTCTACTTTCGTTATAACCCATACAATTTATGACTGAATTCTAACATTGTACCTTACTGAAATATTTACAAATACTACCTACTATAACCGGATTTTACATTACGTACGTAAATTAGGCTACAGTATTTACTGTTTACTAAAAGCAAAGTCTTTTATTTAATAACAATTACAAATGGCCGAGATAGTCTTAACGATTCTACTTTCAGAACTAATTCGGTCAATAATTACTTAAGTCTTGGATACAGTAATAATTCAAGTATTACTTTCAACAGTGTTTTTTTAACGATCAGCTGTTTTATTACACACAAACAATTATTTGTCACATATGCCTGCATTGTGCTGCACTCTCACGGGGACACTATACTTCTCAAAAATACACTATATACCCAACAAAATCGGTTTCAAAATTTCGTCTTAAAATTTATTCACTTAAATATTTTTGAAAATGTGTTTTCACCATCGTCGTCAGCATTAAAAACTGCATTATTTAGCATTTTGAATTTTCAAAATCCGTTTAAATTAAGAATTTTTTACGGTATTCATTTTTTTTTATTTCAAGTGTAAGTTGAAAGTTTAAAATGTTAATAAGCGTGTATTTTAATGCTTATTTTGATCGTGAAATCAAAATTAAAAAAAGGGGAATATAAAGAAAAATACATTTGGAAATTCGCTTCTATCACGTCAGTGAGGCAGCTGCGCTCCGCGATTATTTATACGTTAAACAAAGCGACGAAAATTTGCAACTTCAAACACTATGAATAGAAAGGTCGAGCGGGGTTGGCCTACGAAACGGCAGTGCCCCCAATTACTATATATATATTTGTCACATATGTCAGCATTGTGCTGCACTCTCACGTGGATACTATACTTCTGCAGTTTTGTTTACAAAACTTTTATCGGTTTTAAGTCGGTTTTACGTCATTGTATTACTTAATACAGTATTGCTATTTCCATACGATATGAGATCACGAATTCAGAAAAGTTTAAATAAGGCAGATGTGAAGGGTTGGGGTGGGTGATAGTGGGGTGGGGGAGTGCGGAAGTAAAGGATCCAGGGGCACGCGTCCTCTGATTTAATACAGAAGCCTGCGTCTTCTCTTTTCCAGATTTTAAGAAATTCTTGTGGATTTAGACTCGCAACGCTGGGGATAGGCCGTGTCATGTGGATGTTTTATAGGCAACCATTTGTCTTCCGCTACCCCTATCCGTATAAATATGTCAAAACGCGCCGAATATCCTCCAACCCCCCAACCCTCCGCGCACGCGTCGCCGCTTGTCATCGCCGCTAATGATGCCTCGAAACTTGCAACTTATCTATTTTCGGTCTTATTAATAACTAAGAGGACACCAAAATTAGAGTTTCTGTGGAAAACATTAACCAACTCGTGGAGGATGAAAAGATTCGAAGATTTGCCATTCTGCCCTTCGTACGTCAGTGAAATAACTAAGTATGTTATTCGCGATTTTCCACTGGACAAGGTATCATGGTAATACCCAGACCCAGACCCAGGAATTGAAATGAGCACCGATCCTGGTATCTAGACCACTTTTTCAGGGATCGATAAAACGTTTGTGTGTGTGTGTGTGTGTGTGTGTGTTATTACGTTCCCGTAATAAAAATTTGGCAAATCTTTAATTGTTTGCTAGCTACAGAGAGAGAAGGAGTGTGGGCCATAGCTAATTTTGTATCTTATTTTAATGAACCATTTGTTGAGCGCCACGTTGTCTTTAATTTTAAGCTAATTTATACCCCATTGTTTAGGCAAGACAACGAGAATGCCTGTGCGAGGTTACAATGCTCAGGGTGACCAGAGATCAAAGTTGTTGCTTTTCAAACTTTTATAATTATCTTGTTTTTTTTAACTTGCCACATTAAAATTAAAAAAAGAATCAAGTAGTGACAGGAAAACGTATTTAAATTAATTACTCCTTTTGAAATTAATTGAAAGGAAAAAAATAATTAAAGGAAAGAACACTTATAATGATAAAGTAGTTCAACTGTCAGCAAGGCAAACAACAACAAAAATCAAAACTAAACATAAACTTTAAATTAAACTATTATTGAATCTTTACCTTTTGGAATATAACTATAATCTTACGGATGTCATTTATCTACAAAAACAAACTGAACAAAACAAAAGTAACTCTTGAACGAAAATATATTCTTCTAGAGAATAATTGGTTTACTAAAAGTGAAAAAAATGCTATTAGTGACGTCACTATAACTAACTAAAATAATACGCCAGGGCCCCTTACAAAAATATATTAATGAAAATAAAGTGAATTATAGATACAAACTTTAATGTTATATTAACGTATTAAACAGATTGATTGTTTTTTGCAGCTAATCAGAGTTTAGTGGTTCCCCCCCAGGTTAGACGATATTTATTTTCTTAAAAACGGAGCTACAAAATCGGTGAAAACACCCAAGTTCGCACTGTCAAACATTTTTTATAAAATTCTCTCCTTACTGGCACTACAACCAAAAAAAAAAAAAAATAATAGTCTTTCCGCATGAAATTTATGACGGTTCGCGTGTTCACGAGAATGTTCTATAGGCCAAAATCACGATGCACAATTTCACCTATCTAAGCGCAGTAGCCTTGCGCGAACTAGCCTTAGCCTCACTCCAGAACAGAGGTCGGTCGTCTCAATCGTTCCTTCCGAACAGCTGTTTATTTAGCGTATCATACTTATTGATAAGCTTTAATAAAGTAATTCAACTTTATATTCAATATCTATTTGAGGATCTGAGATGTTTCATTCCACCCCTTCCTCGAAAAGAAAATTGGTTCATTTTCTTGTTGTTCATATTCTTCACGGGAAACATAAATATGAGGCTTGAGATCCTGCATGCCATGAGGTCTTTTATCAAAATCTTTAAGTTCATAGGTTAAATGTCCAACTTTTCTCTTGATGATGTTGGATTATGATGATGATGATGATGATGATGATGATGATGATGATGATGATGATGTGATGATGATGATGATGATGATGATGATGATGATGATGATGATGATGATGATGATGATGATGTGTGTGTGTGTGTGTGTGTGTGTGTGTGTGTGTGTGTGTGTGTGTCTGTGTGTGTGTTTTAGCACTTTCATATTAATATTTATTAGTAACCTTATTACTAGTACTGATATTAGCATTAGACTACAGTATCGAAAACAATACTGGCTATCGAAAGAGAAGTATCGATATCATACTGGTATCGGAATATTGTTTCGTCCCTATATGCGATTTGCTTGAATTTTTGCGACCCGTTAAATAGAACCAAATAAAATAATGTTTTTTCGTATAAGTATGTCAGTCACACTAACGCGCCAACAACTGCAAACATTTGGTGTCCTACTAAATTAACCTAAAACATTTGTCATCAGCCACAAAATTTCTTTAAAAAATTAATTATTAATATCTTATTTAAGTTATTTGTTTGCCTACCTTAATGCAATCAGTCGTTAAGGAGTTTGCTGTTGAAGAACACTCGCAGCTCAGCCAGTAGGATAACGGATTGCACTAGGACCTGTCGCAGGTTCGAATCTAGTTATTTGGCTGTTTTCGTGTGTTGCATGATTCTCTGTCTTCAGCAATCTAAATGGCATAAAAAAACGTTATAACTAAAAAAAACATTTGCTACTATTTTTTAAATAAATTATTAGGAAAAATATATAAATGAAACTATATACGTTTAAAAATGACCTACTGGAGCGGCTATTAAGGTAACACTCAGACCCGAGGCCTTGAAATGAGCGCAGCCGCCTCGGTGGCCTAGTGGATAGCGTACTGGGCTTTCACCCCGAGGACCCGGGTTCGATTCCCGGCAAGGGCTTGGCATTTTCATACGCTATAAATCATCCCATAGTCTGCATTAGCCCAAGTGTGCACAATAGTCGGACGTTAAACAAAAAAAAAAAATGAAATGAGCGCCGATACTGACCCATAGATCACTTTTTGAGGGAGTTAAACTTGGCATAAAAGTTTGACAATTGATTTTGGTAGTAATGGCATGGACAAGTTCGTTAACCTGCAAAATAGGTTCAACCGTTTCAAAATGGCGGTGGTGGTAATTTCAAAACTTAAAAAAAATCATAACTTTTTCTACAAAGTCTGACTTTATGCTTTTACATGGATTAGCATTTTGCATCTTTAAAAATCGACTGAAATTTTAAAAAATATATGTGAGGCCGGTCAAGGTTCATTTTCGTATTTTCAATGTGATCGTAATTTGATAGTTTAAAAAGTAATACATGTAAAATCAGCACACCAAAGAAAAGGCATTTTTAAAAAGATTTTCAAAAAAGATATGTAAAAATATTTTTTGGAAATTCGCTTCCATCACGTCAGCGTTCACAATTATTGTATTGTATTTTAGTGCAAGATAGTGCTGTTTATTTTTAGCTGCAAACGCAACGAGCCGGTTCGACACATATTTGTAAAAATACAAAACAAAATTCAAAATGAAACGTTCCTTCCTTGACACTCATTCATGTAAATTGAATATTCTGTAATTACGTTTTTATAAAGAATTCCGCATGCCCCTTCCTTTAAGAGAAGAGGTGAAGCTCGTAACTCCTGCATTGCAGGTAGTCTATACGGCCTAGGTCGGGCACATTTTTATTTACTTTACTTGTCATGGACTTAAAAAGAAGGATACAAACGAGGCAAATAAATTCTTAGAAAACAAATTCATAACATACGACAAACATCTGACATGATTTAAGTGAGTTTCTTAAATTTTTTCATCATTTCCTTTTTGAAAATTTGGTTTTACAGTCATAATCAGCATTACAATATGCATATATTAACATTTTAAACTGTACAATTAGTAAATACTAAAAACCAAACCTTCACCGTCATATAGTTAATTTTCTTATTAATTTCAGTCGATTTTTAATCTCAAAATGCTATTTTATGTTGTTTTTAACGCTGTTTAAGGAGGTGAAAACAGGTTTTCAAAAACGTAAAACAATTTTTAAAGATTTGAAATGGCCGCCATTTTGAAACTATTATCTCGAAACTGTCGACGAACGTGCTCCCAAATATTACCAAAACAGATTTGTGTGCCAAAATTAAATCTAAACGTATCCAAATTACAAAACTAGATTACTAACACACACACACACACACACACACACACACACACACACACACAGATTTTTTTGTTGTTGAAAATAAACAGATTTCTCGAAATTTTAACATTGATTTGTTTCATTATATATATATATATATATATATATATATATATATATATATATATATATATATATATATGGTTTCGAAACCTTATGTTTCATCTTCAGGCCGTAACAAAATGTTCCTCTTATTTATGAAAAAATTGAAAACTTTATTTATGAAATTGAAAACCAAAACTATTTTGACATCTAATTTATTTACTGAAGTATAAATTAGTCGCTCAGATTTGAAGGAACCCGTTAAATAGATGCAAAGCAAAAGACCACAAAACATATTCCCCAGAGCTTCTGTAACCGCTGGCCAGCTGTACAGCTGTACGTAATGTGTCGATAATCTCCTGGAGGGATCTGAGCTCTTATACAATATTTTACATTCCGATAATCCCCGATGAAAGGAGGAGTGTTAAAGAGAGAAATTTTGCAATTTTCCGGCTGGCAAGATTCGGCAAAGGCTTTGGGAAGCAGCGGAGCATGATGGGGTGACCACAACAAGGGTGGATGTCCGGCACCGGCACTTCGCGTCGCAACTTGGAACAATCTTTCCGCATTTTAATCTGTTCTTTTCCCAGATTCAGTCGGCAGTTCTATTTGTTATTTAATATAACGATCTTTATTCAACAAATTTTGTTTTAAATTTATTTATTACTAACTGTACCAGGCCACGCCGTACTGTGGCTCAGTCTGGTTTGATTTAACAGTGCAATCGAAAACATTGAAATGTAATAGTAAAGTATTTAAATAATTAGGATGATGACGTATTTTTCCGTCTAGTGGTCTACTGACTGACCTTCTAAGGGCTACCGCGGTTTCGAAACCTTACTGTTTCATCTTCAGGCCGTAACAAAATGTCACATCCCTCTGTCGAGATCGTCACAAAGTTAAACAAAACATTGAAAACACACGTCACAAACACTGAACACAATTACACGATTAAAATACACACGATAAAATTTGGTTTGGCCAAATGATACGTGCAACTCGTATGTCACTACACTCAGGTACGTAATGTTAACTTTGGCCTCCAGCGAATTCATTTTTTAAAATTTAAATTTATTAAGAAATATTTATAAATTTCTGCGCGGATTGTAAGAATTGTTAAGGGAAAAACTGTTAAGAAGAAACTGCGCGGAATTGTTTAGGGGATAAAATTAGGTTTTCAAAAAAAATATTTTTTAAAAGATTTGACCTTATTAACAGGATTTTGCTGGGTGAGGAACCTTTTCAAAGCTGTTACAATATCGATTCTTGTGCCATGTTTAATTCAAAAATTACGAACTTGAGCCTACTAAAACACAATTTTTATTTATTTATATATTTGGTGTTAAATATTTATTGTACTTGGTAAAAAAAAAGAAATACGGAAACAGGATCGCAACTCTTGTTACCTATAACGATAATTATTTTGGACTGTCAGATTCAGTATTGGTGTAAATAGTGTAAGTTAGAGCAGTAAACGTGTAAAGAAAGTTGTGCAAAATCTAAAGCTTCTCTGAGCTTTTATTTCAGGAAGCCGTTTTTATTTGTTTTGTTGTATAGATTTAAGTTAAATGATCTCAAATGTATGTTCATTTGCAATATTATATTCTAAAGAAAGAAAGCATAAAAACAAACAAACAAATTCTTTGCGAAATTTTGAGTGCAATATTAAGAAACTCTAGTTGGATGGACAATCTTACAAAATTAAAAAAAATATATTTTAGTTAAAAATAATTATAATTTTTACATATTTTAAGTTAGCATCTATGCTTAAGTTAGAACCATTGCATTATTATTAAATTAATTATTATAAGTTAATATACTTTTTTATACAGTCTGTAAAAATATGTTTCAATTTAATTTGGCATGCTTACTGATTTTTTTTAATCTGTGATTAATTTTAATTATTAGTTATTTCTAAATTGAATTTATTTTATGTAGAAATTAAATTTTAAATGCAACCTTTTTTTATTTACTTTGACAATTTAATTACAATTTTAAATTAACATAACGTTCTTTTCCAAAGTAAAAAAAATATGTTTTTTTTTTAAACATTTTAAACATTTTATTTTATCATTTTTATTTTAACAATTATTAAAATACTTAATTTAATAAATATATATATATATATATATATATATAATATGTATATATATATATATAGGCTTTTGTTATTGTCACCGGTCACTAAGTGAATTACTTCCAAAAGGTCTTCACACATAATATGCAAATACTATAAAAACAAAAATTATAAATTACAATTTGTTTTTTGTAATTTTGTCCAATATTTTATTAAACTGCTGTAATAAAACATTACGTAGGTACTTGTTATTTAATTTAACTAATTCTTCTGTTAATTAATTATGAATAATTAAAATTAAATTCAGTGTTATGTCAAAAAAAATTATTTTTCACACACACACACACACACACACACACACACACACACACACACACACACACACACACACACACACACACACACACACACACACACACACACACACACACACACACACACACACACACACACACACACACACACACACACACACACACACACACACACACACACACAACACACAATTAAAACGTATTAATATTTTGTTTACAGCGCCCAACGATGTTTAAAATCCTCGTTCAACTTTCTCAATAAATTCGCCACTGATTTTTATAAAACCAAAAGTTTTCACAACAGATGTTATGCAAGCGTCTGATATTACCACGGCTCGATCACTGGGCAGAATCTGATGACAAAGCAAAAATTATCAGATAAAAAACGAAACGTATTTCACGGTTGAATCCTTCTCATTGTTTCGTGGCATTGGAGCGCTCTCCTATGCCACTGTAGACTGGCAGCCTTCATCGAAGGATTTCTTATAGAAATTTGCTATTAACGTAATTATATCTGATCGATTCTTATAACCGTTAAATTAAAATTAAAGAAAATGTTTTAGAAAATAAAAATAAAGTTACACTTAATGTATTTATTAATTTTTATGCCTACTTTTATACCGACGTTTCTGCTCTAACATACATAAATTACATCAATACCGAAAAGATACAATATACTGTAATATTTTCATATATTTTGTGTTTGCAGATTTTTTTAACATGTTAACCAATTTTACGTTATCACTATGCGAAGTATAGTTATCGCGCTTTTTCAACTGTACCGTATAGGCTTTTGTATTATTCTATCAGATGTTACACGCTTTTTCAAGAAACGTCATATTTAAGCCTATGTTTTTGATATTAAAAGGTTCATTAAGTTTCTTGAAACTCCAAAAAGTCCACTCAAACTTTATTTTTGACCGTTTGCTTTGAAATTTGGTACTGCCTTACAGCCAGAAAGAAGTATGTGTACGATTTTTTTCCAATCAACTTCCATTTCAAGATGGCGGCCTCTGATTTAAAGATGACGCGTATAGTGCTGGCCATTTCCTGTAATACTGACTTATAATAACTTTGACCGTTTTATGAAGAAGAGCATAAAATTTTCAATGAAGCTGGTTCATAAACATATTCTGTAAATATATATATATATATATATATTTTTTAACGTCCGACTATTGTGAACACTTGGGCTAATGCAGACGATGGGATGATTTATAGCGTATGAAAATGCCAAGCCCTAGCCGGGAATCGAACCCGGGTCCTCGTGGTGAAAGCCCAGTACGCTATCAACTAGACCACCGAGGTGGCTTCTGTAAATATAACGGTTATCGGGTAAAATTGGCGGGCAAAGTTACAAGCTATCTCAATTAAAATACCACAACAACTCTCGTAACGTTTCCCGTCATTTTAATCGGTAACCGTAATATTCAAAAGTCACTTTATTGGATCAGCTTTATTGGAAATTGTATGCTCTTTCTCCACCAAGGATAGGTCTTGCCGTTCAGCCAGTATTACAGGAAATAACTAACTACACTCTCAATGCTAAATCAAAGCGGAAATCTTCGGTTTTTATACAATGTACCGAATTTCAAAACAATCGGTCAATGCGTTTGGCCAAAACTGCGCAACAAACACACAAACCAAATGCCGAACGGTCGAGTTGAAACAGACCTCGCTTCGCTCGATCAATTGGACGATAAAATGATAAAAATACTTCCTGAATGCTGTAAAAATACTTCGTATTGTGAAAACGTAAAAGATTGTTTTAAAAAAATCTGAAAATAAAAAATATGTGAAAAATATTACAGTGTATCTTTTCGGTATCGATATAATTTGTTTGTTAGAGCAGAAAAGTCGATATGGAAGTAGGCATAAATATTAATAAATAAATTAAGTGTACCTTTATTTCTCTTTTTTAATTTTTCTATCTTTATTTAATTTTTTAAAATTTTATTTTAATTTTTTTGCCACACATTGTGTTTATAATACAAGAATTAATGATTAGAATCTTTACGAGAAAACTTCTGCCAGGGGCAGTATCTGCAATTTAGATACACCAAAGTTTGACGTTTTGCATCCTGCGCCCTGTTTAATATTTAAACACTATTATGTCCGTATCATGCGAATTTACATTTAGAAATGTATTGTAATAAGATTGGAGATCATGTAATGTGCACCGATTGTGACATCTAGAATGCGAAACAAGCTAGAAGAGGAGGTATTCAAGCTCTTTGTGTCCTTAACCGTTTGCGGTTATCATGACAATTTTGACATTGTCGGCGGTAATCCCGAACACTTCTGGTGAGCTTTTATCAAACCAAGATCTGAAGCCATCAAAAGCGAGATATTCTATTCGTACCTCACTTCATTTCGCATGATTTGTCCAAGGTTTGCAGTTTTCGGCATTTGATAATAGTCGTTATGTCTATCTCTATCCCCTTAAAACTTCGACGTTGTAATGTCCAGAGGATTTTCAAGATTCTTCTACATTGAAATCACATCTCGAATGCATGTGTTTCATTGAATACAAACGCACTAGAAGTACAGCCTCCATTATGAAAACTGTGCTCGTTATTAACGACTAAAGTCCAAATAGTTGGACTATCTACCGCTAGGAATGCTGGTAGGCTGCAAGGACAGAGGTGGAGACGTTAAAAAAAAATAAACAGTACTATTTAACTGCAGTTGAACACTTTGCCGCAAGATACCAGCAGCAGGAAACGCTCTCAAATCGTATAAGTGTTATTATTTTTATACGTTTACATTCAATGGTAGCTTCTTCGTGTTGGCCTCATTCAAAGTGCAAGACTCAACACCGTAAAAAAACAGATAAGTGAAGAGAAAGCACCACAAGAGCTTAAGTTTTAAATCAAGAGAGAGACTTTGACGCTTAAATAAAGCGCTCATTTTATTAAAAACGGATTTGGCTTCTACTATACGAGATTTTGTTTCCTCCATGCTAATCATCATTCAAGATATTGCCCAGATAGTGTAATAGCGAATATTTAATATAATATTCAATAATAATATTCAAGAAAATTATTTTCATTAGAAAAAATGAACTATTGGAGCGGCCGTCATGGTAAAATATTCAACCTGGGATCTTGACCTTTTTTTGAGAGGTCGTTAAAATTTATATTGTGTTGTTTGTTTGTGTTTGCGCGCGCGCGTTTCAATACGCGCACGTTCGCAATTTTGGTCCGATTTGATTCAAATTTGGTACAAAAATCGGTTATAGTAGCTTGGACAAGCTCGTTAACCAGCGAATTCGTTCGACAGTTTCAAAATGGCGGCTATTTCAAATTTTTAAAAATTATTTAATGTGCACAGATTATTAAAAATTATTAAAATTATTAAATTATTCAAAATTATTAAATGTGCAGAATTATTAAAAATTCTTAATACTTTTGTGTCTTAATGTTTTTTTTTAGAAAATCCGATTTCACCATCGTAATCAGCGTTAAAACATACACAAATAAGAATTTATTTCACGGCGGTCAGGGTTCATTTTCGTTATTTGAAATTTTAAAATCTTAATGTAGGTTTGCATGTTTTAACGCTGATTATGATGGTGAAATCATAATTCCAAAACTGGTATGATAAAGAAGTACTTTTGGAAATTTCTCTTATCAAGTGAGCGATACAGTTGCGTGCAACGATTATTTTTGTTTCTATAGCGTTTTTAAAATTTTTAGATTAACCTACTAAAAATTATGAAATCGACGACCCTTGGAGCTGCGATCAAGAATCCCCCTCCCCACTACGAACCCGTAAATCTCGAAAATTGCCCTTTTACACGACTAATGTTAAATTGCCGGCGGTTCACTGTTATTAAAGTAATTTGAAAGTCTTGCCTGAGTGGTCTCCGGTTTCACGCCCAACTCCAAAATGGCCGATCGCGATTTGTCACCTGTCATGACCCCCGATGACAGACGTCATCCATGAACGGTTCGGGCTGTTTAGTTTTATGCATGATTTAATAAGACAGATTTGACGGCGGTATTCTTTGAGTTATTATTGCACCCATCACGGTCTGTCGATCGAAGATGATCGTGCGCGCCGAATCGAAATACAGTGTAAAATATGCAGTCGCGGTCGGACCCCCGGACCACCGGACCACTGGTGCATGACGTCAGTGGGAAGTCATGCTTTAACATTTATTTCCGGTTCTCTCTACTTCTCATCGATTCGTAATAAATTATTTTTAAAACCAACAAGTCATCGATTTTGGTCGGATTGAGGAGGGCGATTAAGCGAAGCGTTCAGGAGGAACCGGGGGCGGGCGGGGGGAGCTGTGAAGAATCAAAGCGGCTGACGGCGGTGAAACAATTTGGTTTTTGAATGTTTTACGTTATTCTTTTATTAACAGACAATCGTTTGTTTACTTTTAGTACGATTCTTGAGCGTGTAACAAAAGTTACGTTTCGTAAAACAAAAAATCACTAACGGCACGCAGCTGTCTCGCTGACGTTATAGGAAGCGCATATCCAATGTTTCACAGGAAAGACGAATTCTTCTTAACAATATTAAAAATCATGGCACGCAACCGCCGACACGCTTATCTCTTAATTAATTTTTTTTTTTTTTTAACAAATTTTATTGTCGTAATCAACGTTACTGAATACGATTTAAAAACACGCGCACGCGCGCACGCACACACATACACACAGTGCATAAATATATGCATAAATACCTGAACACTAAGGTAGGTTATTATATCTACCTTCACATATTAGCTTTTAATCTTTCAAATTACATCATAAATACGAAAATAAACCCTGACCTCTGTCAAATTCATTTTCTAATATCGATGTATTTTGAAAATTCGAAACGCTGATTACAATGAAATTGAATCACGTTACGGAATTGAATGAATTGAAAAACGTTACGATCATAATAAATTGAAAAACGTTACGGATTTTCTTAAAGATTCGGAATGACCGCCATCTTGAAACTGTGCATTTGTAACGAATCATTCAATCTATACGGAAATCAATTTTTGTGTCACGTTAGCGAAAAATCAATATTTTAAATTATCAAATTTCAAGCATTTTTTTTATAAACCTTTAGGTCTACGTCGAAAGTGCGAAATAAGAAAAATGAACCCTGACCGCGCTTTCCGTTACTGCAATCGAATTTAAAGATTTTAAACGTCAATAACAGATATTAATGATGTCACATAATTTTTTAACAGTGAAATCGGATTTAAAAAACAGGTAACAGTTTTGTCCAAGCTGATATCAAAATCAGTAAATCAATTTTGAAAAAAAACTGTGAAGCAATAATATTTTTCCCATCGAAAAAGTAAATTGTTAGAAAAAAATGCTACAAAACCAACTTCAAACATTTCTAAAACGCCGATAAACATTTCCTTCCACCATGCCGAAACAGCCTGGCGAGAAACGCGGCGCCAGTAATATGGCGATATGAATTCATAACCGGGAAGCGAAAGTGCGGGATTGGTTGGCAACACTGTGCGCCGGCGCTCTGCCAACCTCTTCATCATACCTCTGTCATAACTTGAAATTATTTTGCTCGTGCGCTCTTCTGAACCAATCCCATTACTTTGCCGATAATGCGCGAGCTATTGGTTAATGCGCACGGATATGATACAAAACTCGCCGGCATTAGGTGAAAACACAAGACCAATACGGTTTAATTTTTGTCTAACTTTCAACAGAAATAATCACTGCACGCAACTGTCTCGCTGACATGATGGAAGCGAAAAAATAACAACATTATTTTTTCATTTAAAATTTTGATAATCTGATTAAATTTTCAATTTAATTTGAAACGCTAATTTTAACAGCGTTGATAACTTACATTGTAAGTCAAATTTTCACAAGATAATAATTTGTTTTCAAAGAATTGGAATGGCCGCCATTTTGAAACGGTTACGCTAGATACCGAACATACCGAAGGTAGCCTATTACCAATATCGATTTTTGTGCTAAGTTTGAATCTAATCACTGCCAATGCGCGCATACATTCGCAAATATAAAATTGTTCTAGAGGTTAGGATCAATGCTCGTTTTAAGATCTTACCATGACGACCGCTCCCGTATTTCATCTCCAGAAATAAACATACCTTGTAATTCATATTCTAACCTATAACCTATTTTTTTTTTTTTTTTTTTTTTTTTTTTAACGTCCGACTATTGTGCACACTTGGGCTAATGCAGACGATGGGATGATTTATAGCGTATGAAAATGCCAAGCCCTCGCTGGGAATCGAACCCAGGTCCTCGGGGTGAAAGCCTAGTACGCTATCAACTAGACCACCGAGGCGGCTTTCTAACCTATAAAGCATGTAGCCTACTGCAACATAATATCACGTGACAAATTGCTAATAAACTTTGACACACGGCTGTATTCACCTTGAACAAAAGACCAGATCATGTGGACTAACTGCTCGCTTTTCAAATTTTTATTCACAGACTAGTGCTGCCCTCTGTATCGATATTTCGAGGCAAATGCATAACACGATTTCATACTTCACATTTTGATTCCGTGATTGACCCGTTCGCGTACGCAAGTAATATTGACACAAGTTTAATCGTTCCGGCCGGTCTTGGCAATGGCTGACGGCCGCTAAAACCGTCCCGTGTCTAATAGTATCGGAATGATAAGCACGCACAATGCGTAACACCTGCGTTATGCGTCTTCATTCATAGCCAATAGATTAGTCGTGTCTATTTTATCCGTGTTGTCAGGCCAACAGATACATTACATTAGCCCATTGCAATATCTGTTGTCGACGGCCGTTAGACGATGTTATTCATATGGCCGTTACAATTACAAGTTCTTTTTCGATCTAGTTGGTCTATTTCATCTCCGTAAGATGTTGTTCACAGCTGTACGAATAATTTAATTTCAGAATTTCCCTTTGAGAAACATATTAACAAAACAGATATTTACTTCTTTTTTAAGCGTATTATTTAAAATGTATGCGTCTTCTACTACAGTTTTAACACGTGTTTTAGGGCAGGTTGTGATGGATTTTGCGGGACGCGTAATGCGAGGAACATGTTTATATAGATATACAACAGTATATTTTACGCGTCGCAAGTCTGTTATTGAATTAATTAAAATTAAAAATTACTCTTTCCGTCCGAGATCGAATCAGGGACTTCGCGTTTGTGATGACCACTACGGGAACTTTGAAGAAGTTTGACCGATTTAAGTACATGAAATGAGTCGTTAATTTAATTTTGGTAGTTATATTAAAAGATCAGTTGTTTTATATTAATTCGTAACGATCAGCTGATTTCATTGAACAGCTGATAGGCTATAATAAGTTTTAGGTTATGTTGTTAAAAACTAGCTATGTTAATTTCTCGTTTATATCAGTTCGTAACGATCAGCTGATTTCATTGTACAGCTGGTAGGCTATAATAAGTTTCAGGTTATTTTGTTAAGAACTAGTTAATTTGTCGTTTTTCGAACAAATTATTGTAATTAAAATAATAAAGAAAGAGGGGGAGGAAGGAGGAGGATGATACATGATTTTTATTTTTTGGTTCAATAACAGAAATTTTGTTTTCGAGTTTGCTTACAAAACATTCGGGATTGGAGCATTTGGACATGCTTTGCCTCCCAATAGGTAGCAACTTGTGCGGAGACTGGAAGAGTCAGAAGTAGATGTTGACACTAACGACCGCTAATCACTTTTGAACGACATTCAGCCGACTTATCTTTTCCGGAAACGACAAAGAGGTAGTTCCTTTTCGTCCCCAAAAACTTTTATTAAACGCATTTCCCTGTCATTGTTACGTCGATTTTTTCTTCACTATAATTTCTGTAACCATCAATGATTTTTAGTCGCCATCTACTTTGGACTTTAATACTTATAAAACACTGTCGTCACTTCACTGCCTACTACGTCCTTCTTTTCCCGTCTAAATTTGAAACTCCGATCAAACTACTGGCCGTAGAAGGTTATTTACTAGCGCGTAAACATTGGGATGAACTCTTGAGATCAATCTGTTTATTTTTTGATGCCACCCTTTTGAGACGTTATTAGTTCGGTGGCGCCTTCCACATACCTCTTGGCATAAACTCGTTGTCGAACCAGTGGTGTACTCGAGCATTAACTTTCTAAATGTTCAATACTAAAACACTTCTTAGAATAATTTGGGCTGTGTATAAAAATATCAACAAATTGCATCGTTGTACATCTATTCATATTTCTTGTGCCTTCGCCTCTTCTATCAATGAGAATATTCCACTTTACTGTGCTCAACTGTCTTGTTTTATAATCGTATATTCTTGATTTTTCTTTCTGTCATACAGACGCTAAGCTATTGTTATTTAATAGTCTACTTGCTGCTTAAGTTCAATCCTTTCCTCCGAGATGTTTAAAGAAATGCGTGACTATAAACTTCTAAATGATTTTTGATGAATTACGAAAAATGAAACACCATTAGTTTTCTCATGCGCGAGAAGAAAATTGTAACATGACTATTGTCTACTCTACAGCTATTGAATATTTCTTCCGGCGAAAAACCTTTAAGGTTATCATCGCCGATGCTATTGAATATAAACGAACTGGAACAGCTCTATATCAGCGGCTGAAGTCCAAGTAATTGAACTATCTGCCGCTACGAACGCTGCAAGACGCAAGGACAGCCAGCGGATACGTTTGAGAAAATAAACAGTACTATTATCTATTTAACTGCAGTTGAACGCTCTGTCGCAAGATGCCACCAGCAACGAGTGCTCGCTAACGTCTCAGAAGGGTTATAACTCCTAGGAAGTTTATATTAAGTGCTACTACGCATTGCACGAAAACAGTCAGACTGTAAGATAACAATCTGTCTTCAAACTAACGCGGATAGTTTTACAGAAAATGGCGATGACAGAAATTAACGGCAATGATTAGGCTACAAAATCAAGAAGTGTAAAACTAAAAGTGATATGGGATTGTATTTTTACTTACAGCCGTCAAATGCGCACGCGCGCGTGGTCCGAGAGAGAGAGAGAGAGAGAGAGAGAGAGAGAAGTACGTAGATATGAAATGAACGCGTAACGTATTGATTGAGTGTTGTTTGGTTAGAGCAGAGTCTCGCCTCACAAGAAACATCTGTTCCTCCCCGTCGTGTTTATTTTATACACTTTAATAACGACATTTATATTTACATTAAAGTTAACATTTAGTTTTCAGCCGGAATATAAATATAGTGTTGGCATATACAGAGTTGTGAGTTAGGAATGTTGGAGATATATTTGATACAGGCACAGCCACAAGGAGTCGTGCCTTTGTCTTCCCCATTATTTAGCCAAACTAAAAATAGCATTATGACCAGACACATAACACAAACCTATTCCTAATAGTAGGAAATGTTTCCACTCCCATATGTCTTTCAGTCGGGGTCCCGCTTTAAACAAAGTATTGTGATTGCAACGGAGAGTGTTTTTTTTCGTATATTCGCGAACTCAATCAACTGTTGGAATATACAGTGTGTCCACACGCATGTGATCCTCCATTATTTTCTAATTTCTTCATTGATCATTTTAAAACTATACATACTTTTTAAAGAAGATACCAGTATGTAAGAATTGTATCTGGTTGATGTTTGTGGAAACATGGCGGCCAAAATAAAGTATAAAACTGATTTTGTTATTTGTTTCAAACAAAATTTCATTTTTTAAATTATTTTAAAAAAATTAATTAGATACAAACTAATTAAAAGAAAACTAACTAGTAATGAACATTTGATAAATCAGATCTATTCAAACTGGAAACCATCCACAGCTGTTCAACAATCTGATTTAATACTGTAGTACAGTGAAATTTTTAAGAGGGATAGAATTTATTTATTTTGGCCGCCATTTTGTTTCTACAAACATCAGCCAGATGCCATTCTCACTTACTATTTCTGATACCTTTTTTAAAGAGTATATATAGTTTCAAAAATGATCAATGGAGGAATGGGAAAATAATGGAGGATCAAATGCGTAAATCTCTTCGTGGGACATACTGTATATTCTTACATTACCTTATGACTGTCGAGTAAAACCAAATTTAATCTCAGATTCTTTATTACTTGCAGTAAAAATGTAAACACAAGTTATATTACGTTAGAGAAAAAAACAATGAAAAGTTTCGCGTAAAATAAAATAAATTCAAAATAAAGTAATAAGCAAAAGGAATCTAAAAAAAGAATCAAACTATTAATTATAGTCATGCAATAAAAAGGGTATTTAGATTATAAATTAAGAGGAACATATTAATGTGTTTTGCGAATAGAAAACGCAAAATATATTTGAATGAATGATTTAAGAAATTCGTTGTTTTATTGTTCTCTTATGAAAGCGTTTTAAAACTTGTATTTCTTTTGTTTTAGGAGAAAGTTCAGTTTCCGGATCCGAGGACGACGGAGTCAGCAGCGGCGGTCTAGGAGACAGCATACGAAGACTCGACGACGAGCCTGTCTGCGAACACTGCAACGCCGAGTTCCAGTCCGTCCAAGAGACGATAGAGCATAGGAAAGAATGTCCTCGGCGGAAAGAAGTATTAAGAAGTCCTCAGTCTGTCGATAACGAAGATCTCGCTTCGGGCGAAGAGGACGATGACTATGGTAGTATACCGGAAGAGGGCGTTAAAAGACAAGAAGAAGTCAGAAGGCAAAGACAGGACGCGGAGAACAATAACAGTGTCGAGGACGGAGAGACGGAAGGCGAAGGCGAGATGACGGAAGGAGAACTACCCTTGGGTTTTCCTTTCCAACTGCCTGCAGCGGCTGCAGCCGGTCACGTGACATTAGAAGCTTTACAGAACACTAAGGTAGCGGTCGCGCAGTTCGTATCTACCACGATGGCGAACAACGCCGACAACGCTGCAGCTCTTCAAGAATTAGCCGTACTCCAGTCCACACTGTACACGCTGCAACATCAACAGATGATGCAGTTGAATCTGATCCAACAGCTCCAACAACAGTTGCAGATAACTCGACCTAAAGAAGGCAGTCCTACGTCACCTCCTCCTCAGTCCTCTATACCTCTACCTATCTCACTACCTGTCCAGCTCTCGATGCGACCCCAAACTCCTCTACCTCCGCCTCCCCCGAAGCCCAGTAGAACTCCAACGCCCGTCAAACACGAAATACCTCTCACACCTCCTACAACGCAATCCGTCCCGCCTTCCCATTCTCAAACACAAACTCAAACGTCGATTCCGAAACCTTTATCTACGTCGCCCCCTGTGCAGCCAGCCAGCCTCCCCCCGTGTTCAATATCATCGTCTTTCGCTTCTTCTATTATAACTAATCTAGATCCACCGTCACCGAACGAACCTAACAATTTAGAGATGCTCCAGAGGCGTGCGCAAGAAGTACTAGATAACGCTAGCCAAGGTCTTCTAGCTAATAATCTTGCCGATGAACTAGCGTTTAGAAAAAGCGGGAAAGGGTCCATGTCACCGTACGATTCCAAGACAGGGGGAAGAAACGAACCGTTCTTCAAGCACCGTTGCAGATACTGTGGGAAGGTGTTCGGAAGCGATTCAGCACTCCAAATACATATCAGGTCGCACACAGGTGAGCGTCCTTTTAAGTGCAATGTTTGTGGCAGTCGATTCACTACCAAAGGAAATCTTAAAGTACATTTCCAACGGCACACATCCAAGTTCCCGCATATTAAAATGAACCCGAATCCAGTACCTGAACATTTAGATAAATATCATCCCCCTTTGTTGGCTCAAATGGGTGCACATCAAAGTTTGCCTCCTGGTGTTCCACCGCATCATCCTCACCCTTCACATCACTCTCAGTTTCCTGTTAGTCCTCCTTTTCCGCCCACCGGTCTACCTCTTTACCGTCCTCAAGGACCGACACCGCATGATCTCGTTCTACCTTCTCATCAGTCACACAACAGACCTCATGATTCGATCGTTAAACCTATGTTACCCCTTCCTTTATTTGGCCCTCGAGAACAGGAAATGCCAGAAAACCTCAGTAAACCGATCCTATCTTCTACACATTCCTCTCCTCCACCTCCATCAGAACATAGCGACCGATACAAAAAAGAGCCTCCAGAAGAAAACCAACCGATGTCTCTGTCAGTCTCGGAATCAGGAGAGCCCATGATCAGTGATGATCGTTTAACACCGAAGCGAGAAATGGAGATGGAGGCGGAAAACGATCAGGAACCTGAACGATATCCATCGCCACCGTACGACGAATGCAGCCTGGACAGCAAGTACAGCAACGAAGATCTTCTGGGAGATCAAGAAAGCCCGGGAATGGAAAAACAAGAGGACAGTCTACAAGAGCAGCCGGAAAACCTCTCAAATAAAAGTACGTCTGACAATGGACCTTTTACTTTATCAACTGATCAACGCTTACCTCCTTCATTACCATTCCATAACATGATCACATCACCTCCTAGTAGTACATCCTCCGGAAGTATTCATACCTCTGGAGGTTTCCTCTACACCCCTAACGAAATAGACCCTTCTAAAGATCCCGCAATCTATTCAAACCTCCTACCCCGTCCTGGAAGCAATGACAATTCTTGGGAGAGTTTAATAGAAGTAACTAAGACCTCTGAAACTTCTAAATTACAACAATTGGTTGATAACATTGAAAACAAGCTAACTGACCCTAACCAATGTATAATATGTCATCGAGTACTTTCTTGTAAAAGTGCTTTACAAATGCATTACCGCACACATACAGGTGAGAGGCCCTTCAGGTGCAAGATTTGTGGTAGAGCTTTTACAACTAAAGGCAATTTAAAAACTCACATGGGCGTTCATAGAATAAAACCGCCTATGAGGGTACTTCATCAATGTCCAGTATGTCATAAGAAATTTACCAATGGTCTTGTCCTACAACAACATATCCGTTTGCACACAGGCGAGCCCACTGACTTAACACCAGAGCAGATTCAAGCGGCCGAGATCAAGGATTATGTCCCTTCGGCTGGCTTTCCTGTGTCAGACAGTCCTTTCCTTTCCCAGGGGTTTCCTCAACCGCGTGTCCCGCCTCCCGGTATGCACGTAGGCCTTAAGCCCGACCAAGACGACAGACGAAACAGTTTTAAAGACGATATGAAACCAGATTTTTTAGACGAAAGTCAAACAAGTAGTAACAGTCCTATACCTTATATACCTTCTTTCTCTACCTCATTAGCTGCTCTTGAAAATCAAGTCAGAACAATAACCACCATGGCATCCCAATATCCTTCATCAAATGTAATTGAATCATCTGAGGAATTGTGCAATAACAAAACGTTCACACCTATTCCAGTGAACGGTGAAAACTCTCCAGGTTCCAGAGGCATGGATAGTCCTAGCGGATCCGAGGGACAACTGACACCGTCTCCCCATCACCCGTCACACCCTGTCCATCTTCCTCGCCCACTGTCGTCGCAGCAGCCAGCCAGCCCGTCCGCAGCCTCCGAGTCCAATTCTCTGGGCGCTTTGGATCTGACGCCGCGAACTTCTGGTCCTGGGTCCGGCATCTTCTCCGGGTTTGGTCTTCTGCCTCCCTGTTCCATCACGTCGGCGCTATCGTCTCTGACGTCATCAGTACTAACGTCAACGTCTTTCAGCCCCATCGGATTGGCAGTGGGACCTGCAGGTATGGCCTGATTTCCTTTCTGTTTCCTACCTTAACCCTCGGCTTGCGGTATGCCTGTCCGTGCGGAAATGTAACCCGACCCGTTACACTTTTGCTACGACGGGTTTACCATTTCGGTATTTGTTGTCTGTAGTTAGGTATTAGGCCTATAGTTGTCGTGACAGTAGACATATATATGTGACTGCGAGACGAGCACATTGGCTTGCCTATGTTGGCAGCTTATCAAGCATGCACGCACTCGTTCTATACAGCACAATCGAACTGTCGTTTGAGTAATGATATGCATTGACATTTTAATGCGCAGTACATCGTCCCGCAGTTAAATATAGGCAATCGACATGGACACAGTTAGACCTTATAAATAGATCGGACTTATCCGTGGCTCTATCCCTCTATCGCACCTGAAATTTATTTTCATCATTGTCATTCGTTGAATGCCCGGTGCAATTTTTTATAGCGAGTTTCTATAATAAATGAGGTTGCGATGACGACACTTTTAGAAACTGCCATGATGCCCTTCTTCCGCTGCCAAAGATATATCGACTGACGACGCGATAATCGATCTTAACACATAGTCTGGAATTCTCGCTTCGATTTTTGTTCGTTTTAAATTTCTGGCAACAACCGTAATAGCGAAGTCCTTTCGACCAGATCGCATTCTAAATAATCGGACAAAGACACGTGTTGCGATTCGACTAGACAATGCGTTTCAACGTAAAATACTCAATTTCCCGTACGAAAGTAGCCTTTGCTTGTTTTCCCACAGTTGTTTAAAACTGGTTAATTGAATGTTTATATTTAGCGGCATGCTCGTGAACTTTGTAAAGCACTTTTCTGTAATCCATGTCTAAACGTTATTTTACTAACCGGACAGATATTTCAGGTTCTGTTATGTCCGCAGTGCGAGGCAACACAACGTGCAACATATGTTTCAAGACGTTCGCCTGTCATTCCGCCCTCGAAATCCACTACAGAAGTCACACGAAAGAGCGTCCTTTCAAGTGCACAATCTGTGATCGTGGATTCTCAACCAAGGTAGATATCAAATCTAACTTAATATGTGTAATTCGATACGGTATTCGATATACCTTTAAGATAATATTATAGCAAATACATTGTTTCTACGGGGAAAACATAATTTTTATTAAATTAATTTATTTAGCAGAAACATATCTATGTTTCGTGTGGCAGTAAGAAGACAGAACTTGGCACAATTATGGCCAACTGTTTATAAATAATTATCTGTTTTTTCGAACAGTCTCGAACACAATTCTTCTTGAAGTTGAACATCGAGAAGGCTTATTATTAATTTCAGAAATTAAAGTAAAAATAATGGTTTCTTTTACTTACTAGATCGAGTAACGTCTCCAAAAGTACTAAACGTGTGCAAAAAGTTTAATTTTGTTTCCAAAAATTGAACCAACCTGAAATCAAAATTCCCTCTATCAATGGTGTATTGACAAAGTAACGACATTCACTTTTGAAAAAACATTAAGTAATTGCTAGACTAATGCTTCTAGGCCAGTGGTCGGCAAACTTGTCATCCAAATATAAATAACAGAAAATTGAAGTTTATTCAAAGAGCCATTTTTTTAAACTGAAGCTTTGTTTTAGTAGAGACATTTTTATAGAAATAATTAGAATTAAAAGTACACTCTCGAGCTTGCTTTTGCTAAATATGTATTAGTTTAACTAACGGTACAGTAAATAAAACTTGGTACCACACTTATATAAAGGTAATATTTATTTAAAAATACAACAAGTTAAATAATATAAAAGGTTTCCTTAAAAAAAACTACAAATACTCCACTAATGTGAACAATGGTCTTGCATTTCCTTGGAAAGTAAGGGTGTCAGGTTTGTATGTTGTCTCTAAATCGGTATAAAGACGCTCGAATTTTGAGCTCCACAATTCTTTATTTTTTAAATCCAGCAACTGCATTTCAAAGTTACCAATATCAATATTAAAGAGCGAAAACTTTATTTCCGTTACCGTGGCGTTCAGAGGTTTTTTAACAAACTAACGTCGCGTTGCTGTTTTTAAAGTCTTTGAACTTGAGAAAAGCGTCCTTCATATTTAACAGTGATGTTCTGAAATAGCAAATGTCAATATTGGACTTATTTTCTCGACAATATTTCAACAGGCATGGAAGTGTATTACAGTTTCTCTTTCAAAATCTTCGGCAAAACGCAACAATTTGTTTTCGAATGAAATTACTTCTTCCAACATCGAACAAAATTTCTGTAGGCTTGCGTTTGAAAAAGTTTACTCATCTCTTAGAAGGCAAGTTAATAAATAATATTCCGTGCCTGTACTAAAGATTTCGTGTAAGAGCCGCAGCCAAGGAATCAAAGAGCCGCGGTTTGCCGACCGCTGTTCTAGGCCTGTAAAACTTACAAGTTATGATTTTTCTACATCCATACGTTATACAAGGTTAGCCTAATAACGTCGGTGTTACTGGCAAGGGAAACTTACTATCGGATTTTTTATTATAGACCACCGACTGATTGGTTGTTACACACAAACGAAAAATAATGTATTTACACGGTTATCTTAATTGTTTTATCCTGAAAAATTACACATATACAATTTTTTTAAAGAATAATATGTTTAAAACACTTTCTTCGTAGCCTTTTTGCTGATGATGAACTTTAACATTTTACCAGGCCAAGAGTTTTAGGGATAATAAAATTTCTTTTGCAGCAATTGAATACAATACTGTTATGAACAGAAATTGGTATTTTTATGTCTAATATTTGCCTGGTTATTCAGTGTTTTTGTGAATATTGCTTAGCATTATAGTTATTGACTTTCTTGTCATAAAAAACCTGTTTTTAAAGTTTTAAATAACAATTCATTTTTTAAAAAAACGATTTTTGAAATAACTTATCACAAGCAAAGAATTTTTTTATCCCTAAATCACTTGGCCTTTAAAGTTCAATAACAGCAAAAAGACTCCAAAAACCGTGTTTTTTAAATATTTATTTCAAAAAAATTTGTTTGTGCAATTTTTCGGGATAAAAATTCAGATAACCGTGTAATTACTTTGTTACATTATTTCCGTTTGCTTATAACAACGAATAAAAGTCAGGTCTGTACATAAAAAATCCGATAGTAACTACAGTCTCGAACACACGACCTTGAGGTACGCATGTTCGTAGAAAACCTAACAAGATTCTTTAAAACTAAACATAATTTTTTACGATTTAATAACAGTAATAATTAAACCAGAGTCTAAACATTGACACTAGGCTTCGTAATTACGTATGTTTCACAAATCACTTAACGTCTAACGTTTTGAAAAACAACACGCCACCTAGGTTTCCCACAAGAACTATTTGCCACGCATACTTAGGAAACCTAACCTAACTCCAAACATGTCCAGCGCTATAATAGCAGAAGGCCAAAGAACGCAGCTGCAATTAAATACCTGTATATTGTCCAGTGATTTATGCCGACGCAGGCCATTTGCATTTTTGCAAAAAAACAATAAGCCCGGCGATTGCGCAGTTAACAATAGCCATCGAACATGTCTCCTACTTTCACATAACTTGCTACTTACGATTAATGAATCATTGTGATAAAGGGAACACGCTCAACGCCGTCCGCCATGACTAATTAAACAGCATAACCTCAAAACTTTATTAAATTAAACAGCGCGCTAGTGACTGGCGCATGTCTGCGCACACAATTTATCACCCTAACTTTGTAAGATTTCCGCCGATACAAGCTCGAACCTTACGGTAAATGGCGTTCTCTCCTTTTTCGTTCCGCCGTAAATAATCTAGCTGAAATTATCATAAAAGTACTGAACGTAATTACTGTATACGGCGTTGTGAGTTTCCTTTCATTACTAAACATGCAGCCTATAGTTGTTAGGCTATAGGCTAACATTTATCTGTTCTATGTACTTGTAGAAATCTTTTTGTAGGCTATTTAAAACTATCTTCCTTGTAGCCTTTACACTATTATTTACAAATGTTGGTCATTTATTTGGTAGCTATGAATAATGTTTCAGTCACTACACTATTTACTTTTACATGACACAGGGTACTCACTTTATTGGACGAATGTGTTTAACAAATAGGCTATAATTTATGTCACACACACACAACACACACACACACACACACACACACACACACACACACACACACACACACACACACACACACACACACACACACACACACACACACACACACACACACACACACACACACACACACACACACACATTCTTTCTGAAACTTAATTAGGTATTTATTTTAAAATTGCTATTTTTTTTAGTCCTCAATGGAGCGCATTTAGTCAATTTTGGTTCTTTTGGGCCTTCAACTTGGTTCTTTAGGTTTTTGAGATTCTCCCAATACTTTTTCAGTCTTATAGATCTCTGTAGTCTAACTTCCTCCGAGTAAAAGGCAACTCTTTTTGTTCATTCATTAAATTTTAAGCTAATGTTTTTATTCCTAAGGATTGGTTTTTCCCTTCCTTCTTTCAGACGTTCCTCCGTTATCCCTAATTCTTTTAGGTCCTGTTCCACTTCCTTAAGCCACTCATTCTTTACTTTCATCTTGAGTTGGTAATTTAGGAGTTTCTTCGTCAGTCTTTCTTCTGGTAGCCTTATTACGTGTCCATAAAAAGCCAGTCTCCTCTTTCTAATATTATCTAACAGATAAAATATTGCTATTTATATAAAACTATTTTTAAATTTTCAAAACTAAATAAATCCAAACATACTTGCGTTATTAAAAAAATCTGGATTTTGTATTTTGGTCATATATTTGGTCTATTTAAAGAGGAGATCGGGAGACTTTGTTACCGCCATATTTGTTTAAAAACCAATTAAGGCCCTATAATAACAGTGTTGCCAACTGGTGGGTAATTACCCGATTGAATCTTATCCTATTCTACTTTCTTTTACCCACCTGGAAATGTAAAGGGCGTAAAAAAATTTCTCAAGTTGGTAAATTTTCCAAAACACGGTTTTGTTGAGGCCCATAGGTACAAAAATATCAAAAAATCCCGAAAAATACGATTTTTTCATCCAAACTAGATTTATAATCTTTCCTAGACCTGACGTGAAAATTAGGAGAGGGACATGAAAACTTGAAATTTACATGCAAAAACTGTATATACACGAAAACAGTATGACTTATGGTTTCAAATAATACCCATCGCTAGATAAATAGAAATAAAAATATTCTGTTGAACCAAATTTATTTTTCATGTATCATGTTTTCTCTTCCATTTTATTTTAATAACGATAATTTATTCAAAAACACGACATAACCTAAAACTTATCAGCTGTTCAGTGAAATCAGCTGATCGTTACGAATTAATATAAAACTTTAGTATATCTTTTATTAAACTTTATAGAATCTTTTATTGTAACTACCAACGTAAAAATTAAATTAACGATTCATTTCATATATTTAAATCGCTGAAACGACTGCGTAGTTTCCGTAGTGGTTATCACGTGCGCCTCACACACGCAAACAAGAATTGTAATTAATTTAATACGAGACGTGACGCGCCAAATATACTGTTATATATAAGTATAAATTTGTGCACTCGCATTAAGCAAAATCCAGCATCACAACCAGGTCTGAAACATGATACATTTAAAAATACATTCACCCCTTAACTACCCCGCAAATATTATTTGCCTTAACTGCTTGATTCGCGCTGCTATAAATAATATTTTAGCCAAATTTTGTAGGCTAATGATCTTTTCTTATGGGTAAGAACAAGTTACTGACAGACAGACGGACACTGTGGAACTTATAAGGGCCCTTGATTTTGCCTACACAACCTTGTAATTGAAAATACATCTAAAAGTAGCAAAAACAGTGTACACTTTACAAATGTAATTGCCTAGGCATTTATTTAGCCCGTTGGCTACAGAATACATTTTTATTGCGTTGTAATTCGGCACGCATTAAATTCACCGGTAAATTTTTAACACGAAACTATTCTTATGGACAATTTGCGAATTCATTCGCCCTAAAAAAACCTGAAAGGAAACAAGATTGTTTCAAACTAACAAAGAAACAATTTATCGGTCACGCATGTGAACGTCAATTACAACCGAAAGAATTTTAAACCGTTCTAAACAGGCCGTGGCCCACGCCGACCGCACTCGCTAATCTAGGAGGCACGTTTGAATGAAACATATATCCAAAGCCCGGTACAAGAAGAATCTTGTAGTCAGATCACAATGGCAGTATTTGTTTATTGAAATGACACATTGCAATATTGGGACGAACAGTTTATTTCAGGGACCCTCTGAAATTAGCCACATTGCTTGGACCAGGCCCAAACTATGAGTGAGTGAAAGGACGGGCTCTACAATTATTTTTCTCTCGCTGACGGGTTTATTTTAGAGGCAGCAAATCTTTTGTCTTCCTAATTTCACGCGTACGGATTACTCCAAACTAGTCTGTAATAGTTACAGTTTGGATCCTAATTTGTAGTTTTTCTTTCTATAGCTTGGTATTTTGCTAGTGTTACATTTATTGCAGTAATTGAAGAATATCAATTCAATTGTAGGCTATTTCAACGCTGACGATTTGGATGTTTCTAACCTACAAAAAGTACGCGTGTGGAACTCGGCGAGTTACCGACAGAAAGGCTTTCGTTAATGATATCTGTGCTCAATATACAATTAGTTTGAAAATATGTTTACAAATATCTTGTTTTATTTAAATAAATAAATACGTGAACCTAGCTTGGATTGTTGCAGTAAAAGATCATTGGTTTTATATTAATTCGGAACGATCAGCTGATTAAGTTTTAGGTTATGTTGTTAAAAACTAGCAATATTAACAACAATTACTATAAACTTTTATATTAATTTCGAATGTATTATAAACGGTTACAACGTGCACGTGTTCTTCAACTAAAGAAAACACCGAAACCAAAGCAACACAAAGTTTTCATATAATACGCGTGTATTGTTATCGAAAAGGAGGAAGGAAAATAGACAGAAATAGAGAGACGAAATTCGTTTGCTCGTTCGTTCTTTGGAAACAGTAATTTACATTTATTTTCTCCAATTCCTTCAAGTTTCGAATGATTGTGGGAATTTTACGTTTGGAAATATACACGATTGAAAGATTTTACTATATTAACAGAAACTAACTATTTATACGAAAATAACAGTTATTTATCATTAAAAAAAGATAAAACATCAGATGCTCTTGAAATAGGAAAATTACTATTTTAAAAGTTTTTGGTAACATTATTAAAATCAAAATTATTGAATACTACTTTCCATACATTATTTTTGACCGTTGAGGATTTTCTTGTAGTAAAAGAATTTCAGCTTTTTTCAAAAAAAAAAAAAAAAAATTCGAAAACAATTTAATAATAATACTAAATAAGACCACTTATTTCGGTTTAAATAAAAGTGAAGCTTTATCACCTGACAATGTATTTTAATATCATTATTTATTTGAATTCTATTAAATAAACACATTTCATTTTATTAACAATAAGAATTCATAACGGTACGAGAAAGTTACTGATATTTATGATTATTTTCTAATTTCAATTGGAAAATGAGCTGTTATATTAGCTATGATCCTGGGACCTTGAAATGAGTGTCGGTCCTAACCTCACTTTTTGTAGAACGACCCTTCAAGAAGTAATCTAGAGATCAGAGGATCTGAACTCAATTCAAGATTCCGCGGTCTGGGTCCTTATCACGATGGCCACACCAATAGCTCATTTTCTTATGGAAATTTACTAATTATACTGTCTAATAATCGTTTCAAAACAGAAGTCAAGTTAGGTAACCAACACAACTAAAACATGCTGACAATTTCCTTCCTTTACTCTGCCTATATATTTTTTTTTTTTTTTTTGTTGTTGTTATTTTGAGAAAAACTTTCTGATTTTGTAAACCCCTAAACAAAATCTGGCAACTGAATATTTTATTATTTTATATGATCAACTTTGATCATAATTTTGTTTAAAATATTTTTAATAAATTTAATAAAATTGAAAAGACCTCAGTTAAATTTTTAAACAAAACTAGTTTTAAAATCAATTCTGACTTGGCACGATTTGTAACTACAAAGTTTTGAAAATGTTTATTAATCAACTAAAAACAGTTTTTTTATGAACTGAGCGATAAAATATTCCGATTCCCGTTTGCACTGATCCCCATATAACGATAAACTTTGTTTTATGACCGCTAACTCATAAACACCGGGTTTATTCAGATTTCCGGAATTAAAATATTTCCAACCAATATTAACATTTTTATCCTACAAGTTGATGACATTGGAAGAAGTTAGTGCCAACTAAGTGAGAGTAGGCGTCCGAAACCTTCACAGTAAATTATATTTGTTAATGCTAAAGTACTTCTATTTTTAAAAACACTAATTTCTGAATATTATTAAATTTATAGTGTCTGGCGGTTGAAGCTCTCATGTGTAAACAGACATATTGGAAGGATGAGAAGAAGGAGAGGAATATTCTTTCAAATAAAATTTCTTTCGGATACCGTAAAGTGTTAACAATAAAACAGTTTTTATCGCTAGACAGCAAAAAATCAAACTCATAACAGTTTTAAAGAATTAATCATATTTTATTTTTATTTCCCTTTATTGCCAACTTAAGCCTGCAGAATACTTACTAACATTTAAAAACAAGAACAGTTTTATATTCCTTTAAATAAATTATACAATTTTTAGGGCTAATTGATTTTACATTATATTACGATACTGCACTTACTTCTATTTTAAAAATTGTCACTTAATGATTGAATATTTATGTTATTATCATAGTTATTATTACATTATTATTATTTTATATTATGATAATAACATATATTTATATGTTATTATCATAATAATATAACATATATTTATGTTATTATCGGACATTTGCTATAGTAAAGCAATACACATTTCGAGAGTATGGATCAACTCTCAAGTACCTAACTTAAAAACCAGAACATGCAACTAGAATATAAACTATATCCTAAAAAACTAAGGAAAAACACTCAGGACAAATACCTGAACGGTCAAACTAGAACATGCAACTAGAATATAAACTATATCCTAAAAAACTAAGGATAAAGACTCAGGACAAATCCTTGAATGGTCAAACCAGAACATGCAACTAGAATATAAACCATATCCTAAAAAACTAAGGAAAAACACTCAGGACAAATACCTGAACGGTCAAACTAGAACATGCAACTAGAATATAAACTATATCCTAAAAAACTAAGGAAAAACACTCAGGACAAATACCTGAACGGTCAAACCAGAACATGCAACTAGAATATAAACCATATCCTAAAAAACTAAGGAAAAACACTCAGGACAAATACCTGAACGGTCAAACTAGAACATGCAACTAGAATTTAAACTATATCCTAAAAAACTAAGGATAAAGACTCAGGACAAATCCTTGAATGGTCAAACCAGAACATAGAATATAAACCATATCCTAAAAAACTAAGGAAAAACACTCAGGACAAATACCTGAACGGTCAAACTAGAACATGCAACTAGAATTTAAACTATATCCTAAAAAACTAAGGAAAAACACTCAGGACAAATACGTGAACAGTCAAACCAGAACATGCAACTAGAATATAAACCATATCCTAAAAAACTAAGGAAAAACACTCAGGACAAATACCTGAACGGTCAAACTAGAACATGCAACTAGAATTTAAACTATATCATAAAAAACTAAGGATAAAGACTCAGGAAAAATCCTTGAATGGTCAAACCAGATCATGCAACCAGAACATGCCTTATTATAAAAAACTGAGGAATACTCAGAGGCAAATTCCTGAATGGTCAAATCAGAAATAAAACTAAGACTTACATGTGAACAACTGCCTGAGACCGGGGTTGAAGAAAGTTATTACCCTAGGACAGTATGCAACAGTATTCCCAGCTGAAGTAATGGCCATTAATGACTGTGTTCAGAAAAATTTGGAAGGGGCCTTAAAGAAGACTTACATTCATATTTATACTGATAGTCAGGCAGCACAAAGCACTTGGCTCTACTAGTCCAAGCTTGGTCCAAGCAAGTCTGGATGTGTCGGGAGAACCTCACTGCTCTGTCTCTGGATAACCGAGTTACTCTTCCTGGGTTCCAGGGCATATAATGAGGGTTCAGGGTTGAGGGTAAAGAGGAGGCAGACCGACTGGCTGAGCTGGAATCTGTACCTGAGTTTATTAGACATGAATTGGCTTTAGGGATTTCTCTGTCATTGGTTATTAATAGGTATATTAACAAGCAACAGTAGACAAGGTGGTATAACCTTTATGGGCATTCACATAGCAAGTGCCTTTTGGGTAAGGTCCCTCATGGAGGACTTAGAGGGGCAGGAGTCTTGGGCAGAACGGAACTCAGGAAAATCATTGGGTTTATTACTGGGCACTGTGGTCTGAGGATGCATATGAACAGGATGTGTATGTACCATGGAGAAACTGTGTTTAGGTTATGCACGAAAGAGGAGGAAACTGCAGGACACATAATTCATAATTTTGAGGTTCTTGCTAGTAGGAGGCTAAGGGTTTTTGTTTCAAGGACCCTAGGGACCTTCAGCAGGAGGCATTAGTCAGTGATTGTTAGAATTTAATTAGAGCATCAATCTGCTGAACTAATGCTTAAGAGGTTTAGTTGCTCAATAGGTCCGTTGATCGCAATGCCTGGGGTTGTATAATCCCATCCTCTATTTTTCTTTGTTTGTTACTTTAAGGTGAAAAGCATATTGAGGCTATTATCACCTCCATAAATGTGAGTGTAAAGTGTTAAAGTCGTAAGTGTAGTGTTGTAAGTGTAAGTGTGTGTTAGACTCGGGGACCGCGAGGGATGTCTAAATCCTCTTAATAGGTACAGCTAGTCTGCACCCCCAACCTCTAGTTTCTAATCTTAATCTTATATGTGATCAGGAAACCACAAGTCACCAAGAAAATATAAAGAAATGCTACATAAAATACAGTATGAGAAGAAGGTGTGTACAAGACCAGTTTATGTACACAATGAATTGAAGTAATGAAATACTTCATACACTAAAAACAATCATTCTTTCATGTATAGTAGATCCTTGATAATCAAACATATATTGGACCAGATACGTTTCAGATTATCAAATATTTTGGATTAATGGAATCAGAATTAAACAAAAAAGAAGCTTTTGGGGCTATAAAAAAGTAAAAAAATTCTCACACAAGATTGTCATTTTAGTGTACTCATTGTATAATATTTCACTAATTACTTTAATACACTAAAAATAGTACATATATAGGCTACATATATGGTAAGTATACATATTTACTTCATTGTAACTATGATATTTACTAAAAATTTGTTTTAATCTTAAAGAGTGTTTAGATTTTTAATTTTAAAAGATTTACTACTGCCTTTTCTTGAAGAGTTTTTAACATTAAACGTTAAAATACCAAAAGTGTTTGAAGCCAGATGCTACTGTAATTAGGACAGAAACACATGATTTAGTCACTACAACTTTAAAATCCTTAATTTCATAAATTTTATCACCTATTTTCCTCTGCTTCATTGTTTACTGTCATATTTGCACTGGAACTTGATTTCTTAAATAGCCTAGATACAATTTAGTTATGCCACATTATACAGAAACATTTGAAAAAACATGATTATGGTTTTTACATTGGTTCAATACAATAATAAAACATTTTATTGATATCGTTAATTCTTAATAGCACTAACAGCTAATGTATGTGATTGTATGTGATTTATGTGTTAAAGTTTAATTACTACTGTATACTGTAAGTGTTTTAGACTTTTGTTAGTAGCTTATGTTTTATTTTACAATAATCTATGCGACTATTTTGCTTTATTTTTATTGTTTGTTTATACTATTATTATTTATAAATTATTTACTGCTTTGTTTTTATTAGAATATAATTAACATACTTTATAACAGTGAATTGGTACCTTATAGTAACAGGTGTTTCAACTTTACATCATCAAAATGTAAATTTTAATATATCTTTCACTGGAGGATGGCATTTAATTTGTAGTGACAAAACAGCTGTTGCTACAAGACAGACCTGTTACAACTGATTTACATTAGATATGCATTTTTATCGACCGTGTAATATTTAATATTGATGTTTTATTCATATTCTTGTTCCTATTGACACTTTTACTAGCGATAATTTTATTTTGTTTTATTCAGAAATTTATTGATATTATTTTGTTACTTTTCTTTTCCGCCTACTCCAACCCTTAACCGATTACAGTATTTTATTATCAGCTTCTGTTTTTGTCGTTTTGTAATTTCTAACGTGGCTTACATTTAAGTGACAAACCAAAATATTTAATCAGTGGACTGCATGTATTGCAGGGGAACATGAAGCAACATATGTTGACTCACAAAATCAGAGATATGCCGTCACACCTCTTCGAACAGAAGTCGTCGCAAGACGAAGCCAGCAACGCTAGCAGTGACACGAGGGATTTACCTAGGGCACTGTCCGTCGAACCCAGTCATACTCCCATCCCGATTCAACCTCCGCAACTTCCACAGCATCAGAACCAACACCAGCATCACCATATACAACAACAAGCTCTGCCGCTTAACAAAGAACAACCACCGCCTATCAAAAGATCACCACCGGAAGGGGAGTCGGTTTTGCCCATTCCTAAACGGCAGCCGAGTAAGTATGTTTTGCTAAAGTCATAAGTGTGTTTTTAAATAATTATTTTTTACTAAAGTAACAATGTACGTAATTAGAGCTATTTGTGTTTAAGCTTAATTAAACATTTTGCTGCTTTATAATTTATTCAAACAATTTCTTATACATTCAACAGATTAGAAAAAAAGAAATGACCAAGCCAATTCTGTAGATGATACAAATTATTACTTCATTACATTCTCTAAATATCTCCCTTCGGCTTCAAAAAACTGACAAAGCAATTTTTTTTCTTAAAAAATAAATTCACATACTCTTTTTTTGAAAATTTAATAAGTATGGCATTTTTTATTTTGAATCAACTGCCAGTACATAAGAAATGTCTTAAATATTATAACTAGTGATCCCAATACTTGTAACTGATCAAATATCCTATAAAATATTTCTAAAAGTCCTTTTTGTATTACACAAAAAATGACTGCAACTTCTGTTACATACATATTGAGTTCAGTTAACTACCTATTTACCAAAACAAAACAAAAAACAGGTCATATTGATTAGTATACAATTTGAACAGTAAAATCAGGTGCAATTAAATAATTACCGACACTAAATATCTCACCTACAAAAACTGATGCAAAATTCTAGGAAATGTTACAAATAATTACAAAATTCTTGCTTGCCTCTAAATAACATAAATGCTGTCTGGCTGCCAAACCCCTGTTTCTAATAACTTACAATGCTGTATAGAGTTACACAATATAATTACTAATAATTAATTAATTAAAACAACTAATTATTACAATCATTTTAGTTTGTAATCCCAAACATATAAATATTTCAATATTTCAATTAAAATATAATTATTTTAATAATATATTAGTTTTGTTATTATTTACATTTTTCCTAAACAATGGCAATAAACATAACCACAGATGAAATACTATCAAAGTAGCAGTTGTGGTGTAAAAACAGCTGTTTGGGTGAACATTACCTCCATTCCCCACATTACCATAGGATAATTTCTTATTTCTTGTTAGACATTAGGATTTTACATTTTTAGAATAGATCCATATATTCCATATATGCTTTAGACATACTTAAAACTGTTTCTAGTTCAGTAATTCTACATGTAATGTACATTTAATTATCAAGTATTTTCATTATTTCCACAACTCAACTGAAAAACTTTCCTGTACATACAAACTTGATTATAATGTTTTACTGGTCATTAAAAAGCTATATATTCCATTTGATATATGAACACATAGATATAAACAAACGACATTTATAAACCCTTTTTTTGTCAAGCACATTTTAAATATAATTGTTTGGGCTGTGTAATCTTATGTACCAGTGTAGGTCGCCTAATTTGTATGGTTCCACTAGCCGTCATAAATTCAATATAAAAATTTGTTTAATTATGAAAAGCAACATTATATAATCGTATTATACAACATATTGTAATTACAACATTATACAAATTGAATAAAAACTTAAATGTATGAAGAACACAGTGATGACAGCATAAGAACTATTGAAGTCCTCTATCACAATTAGGAAAAAAACAAAACAAAAAGTTTTTATGGAAAAGCAGATATGTGTTTAATCCTTATGGTTATTCAATAACAATGCACATCTTCAGTAGGGTCGAAACGTAAGTCTGATTGTACATTAAACCATTGCAAGTGTAGTGGCCACCTAACCTAACATAACAGTATCAGAGGAATGGGGTCACTTCATTTGCAGTAACTTTAAGCCAGTTTTGAAACTCCTCTGAAGTTAACCTTGTCATAAAAATGGCCATAGTGTTTAACAAAAACAAACATTTTGATTTTCTAAAAATTAAATTTAAAATTTGAGTAAAGACTGTGAATCTTAATGGCCCTGTTTACACCAATACCTGGGGTTGACTTTAAATAAGGTTGATGACTTGTACTTACCCTCCTGTTTGTCAATTTTATATTACATTACTCTCAATTTGATTTGACTATACCTTCCCTCTACACAACTCACTCTCGTATTTTTCTTTCTATTCATGTATTCTTTCCTTTTATATTACGTTACTCGCAATTCGATTTCACTGTAACACAAAAATTACCTTATCGGGCATAAAGATTTTTATTTGAGTTATTTTCGTTTATTCTAAATGAAGTAATTCATATACAACATTTATTATGCAATTTAAGTACGAAATGGAATATTTCATTAATTTGACTACTTTAACGTAATTCTATGATAATATAAAGTTACCGTGACAAAAAAATTGCTAGCAGAGAAATATTCAAGATGTTTTCATTGCGTTAATGCACCTCATTTGACTTGCTTGACATAAGACAAATGTTAGAGAAGTGTAGGCCTACACTAACTAAGTAACAGGAAATATGCTATAGGGTGAGAAGAACCTTGTTAACTCACATGTTTATGCTGCTGACATAAATTGAGTTTTGTTACCGATGACTATAATATTGTGGTAAAACAAAGTTTATACAAATATTTGTTTCAACATTTATATACACTAATAATAAAAAAAGAACATTTCAAACTATGTGTTAAAACAAATGCAACCTTTACGTATATTTTAGACACAAGTCTTATGTAGGTCCTACTGATGACAAACTATTATTTTTCAATCTACAATCAATCTTTGCAAAAAATTTCAAAATAAATTTGCTATTCTATCTCTATGACAGGCATTTATTATTAATGCAGGTTATTTATATTTATTATTTCAATGATTTTTGTTAATTAAAAGTGACAACTATATAATTTAATTTCATAAATTAAAAATAATATAAGTTTGTTTATCCATTTACAGTTACAAATCACTATTCAGTTGCAGAATAGTTTAGATACACTTTAATTTCAGTTGGTACAATTTTTCTGAAAATCTGAAAAGACCAATCACTGCTATTCACTTAGAAACTGGAAATTCTGACAAAACAAACAGAACAGTCGAGCAAATTTTTAGAAAATGAAATTTTAATCTTTAAAATGTCTCAACTTTAATCAAAACTATATTTTACAGAGCTGAAGAGGCTCCTTTCTCTACTACCTTTAAAATAATAAAAACTATACATTTTTAAAAATTTGTATCATCTGTCTTACTTGTATCATTGATTCGTTTTCTAGCTGTTGACTTTTAAACATGGATTTTTTTGACTATTGCATTAAAAATATCATTTTCTAAATTTATTGTTAACAAATTATAGTAGCAATGGTAAGTTTTTGGTCAGGTGGTTAAACTAGTTCAAAATGTCAAAATTCAAAAACTAACTGCTTACAGCTTCTAACATGCTTTTATAACCTGACTGTTTGGTACTCAGTGATTTGGCAATCCTGATTGATTTTCATAAATCATTTAAAATTCTCTAAACGCATATTGACTATAAAGTTAAAATGATAACATTAACTTAACATAATGTTTGTGTAACATAATCCAGTGTGTTTGCGAGCATTTAACAGCACGCGACGCTATTGAAGTATGCGTGTGGTGTGTTTGCAGGCTTGCCAAAACACTTGTGCCATGTATGCAATAAGAACTTCTCATCTTCGTCAGCGCTGCAGATACACATGCGCACACACACGGGCGACAAACCCTTTCGATGTACAATCTGCCACAAAGCCTTCACGACTAAGGGCAATCTGAAGGTAAACTACTTATTTTTCAAAATTCATTAAACAGCATCACCAAAATATATTTTTATAACATCGTAATACAATTTTTGAGCTGAATTTCTGCAAGTTATTATTTTTTAAATGATTTTATTTATAGAATTTTACATAAGTAGTTAATATTAAGTTTTATTAATTTAAAAATATAATTCAAAATACTAATGTAAAGAATGTTCAGGAATGACATAGCAATTCCTATTTTGTTAAGATTATGATTCCCGACAAAGCAAGTATTAAAAAATACTATTGTTACTTAGGAATGTTATATTAGAAAATTTAATTCAAGGTAATATTCCAGTTTAATATTCAGTATTTTTTTAACATTGTTTTTCAAATAGTTTTTGATACTATATTAGGTACATTTCACTGATGGTATCTATAAGTTATTTACTTTTGAACAAAACACATTTTTGTTATGGCATTTGTCAGCTATTTGTAATTTTTTTGTTTTCTTTGTGATTTTTCATCTCTGATCACACTAAGTTTTTGTTTTTATTTTTGGGTAACAGCCTTGAGTTCATAGTTTTTAATATTTTAACATAAACATCTATGCTAAAGTTCTTGTTGCTAAGTTTATGTTTTACGTTAGATTCTTGAGAATGAGAGTTGATACATACTCTTGAAACATTGAATTTTGTTTCCATATTCACAAATGATGACAAATGTCCGATTAAAGAATATTAATGATGGTAAAAGTTAAAATTGTCAAGAAAAAATCCAAACCTAAAAGTGTGTTCAAAATAATAGTTAAACAAAACCTGCTTAAAGTCTACAGAATTCTAAGAAAAGCTCTCTGGAAAATGAATTACTAATCCAATATATCAATTTACCTTTATTATTTAAAGATATATTCAATTTCTAATGACTGAAGTGAGAAAATAATCAGTATTATCAATTGATCACATCACTATTTTGATTAGTAACCACAAGTTTTATGTTCTAAAAATAGGAAAAAAAATTGTAGGGAGTTATCAAGGTAATATATGTTTGTTTTCAATACAGTAACCGTTTCACCACAAATAATAATTTATTTTGTTTATTTCTAGAAGAAATACACAATTTTTTGGCTTAAAAAAATCAATCTTCGTGGGTCTAATCTTTGGGAAAATTTTACATTAATTTGATAATTGTGTATAATACAAGCCATATGAATATTTACTTAAAAATGTAAATTATAATATTAAATTCAGTGCAAATGAATAACTGAGTTGTATAAGAAAAATAATCCTAAATGCCAATAACTTTCTTATAATGAATTTGTATTATTAAAAGAGATTTAAAAAATGTACCGATTGAGCTTCGCTTTTATATTTTATATATTTAGTATGAATAATGATTTTCTATGTTTATATATTATGCAATGAAACATAACTGAAAGGTTTTAATTCATCACAAGATAGTAACATTCGTTGTATATGATTATAAACATTGATAGTCATTAAACATGCTAATTATTTCACAAAATTCCAAACAAAATTGCCACACAGCAAAACTTGATACTGTCATCTCTATATGGCCAGTAATTAAAAAAAATTAACAATAAATTTAAATAACTTCAAATCATGTCTAACTCAATACATTAATAATTATAAAACAATCTGTTCAAGTTAGTAAATAACAAGAAAACTAGAACAAGGTTATGACATTAACTGCTTTTCGCTAATGCTTGGTTGAGCTAGTGCTTTATTTAATGATTGTTTACGATCTTATAATGAGAGCTAGTTTAGTTTTACAATTTACACTAATCAATCAGATATATTGCTCTTTTTTATTAAGGAGGCTGACTGTGAACAACTTCAATGGAGACGTATGTGTTTGTTATTTATTTGAGAAACAAATTATGTTTGGGGAGCGGACTTTAATTGCAATCATTGACAATTAGGTTAATCGGTTTTACTTTAATTAATTGTAAGAATTATTAGCGAATTTCTATTAGAAAAGGAGCTAGTGCAGCGGCCATCATGGTAAGATTTAGACCTAAGACTTATATGTGCATTCTTACTGTAGCAATTTTGGTACAATTTGATTTACACTTGGCACAAAAATTGATTTTGGTAATTAGCTTGAACAAGTTTATTACCCAGCAAAATATGTTCAACAAAATGGCGGCAATTTCAAATCTTAAAAAACATCATATTTTAGCTTATACATTTTTTTGAAAATCTTATTCCACTATCGTAAGCAACGTTAAAGTCTGCATAAATTAGCATTAATTTTAAAAAATGAATTTGATGGCAGTTATTTTTCATTTTTATATTTTAAATATAATTCTAAAATTGAAAATTTTCTAACTTATGCAGACTGTAATACTGATTAAGATGGTGAAATCAGATTTTTAAATAATAGTAACAAAAAAAAATTGTACGATATTCGTTTCCATTACATCAGTGAGATAATTGCATGCATGATTATTTTCACTGACACTGTGCTGAATGAAAGCATTGTAACAATATACAATAATGGCGAGCCCCATTCTTCAACTCTAGTTTTATACGATAACAATAATGGTCTTTAACAGCTGTTAACAATATGTTGGAAATTATTGTTTTATGAAATTTTATGATATATATTCAGTAAACAAAATATTGTTAATGTCTAAATAACACTAAGCAACTAAACCATAGAACACATCCAATAACCTGATTACCTTAAAGGTTGAATGAATGTTTTCAATGTTTGAATGACGAATGAAACATCTGACAAAAAGTAAAACTCACATTGTAGAGGCTAGAAATGTTTTCACAAAGATGAAACAATTACTAACTTAGTCTCAATCTATGGTTACACCTTGTTAGATTATATTTTTCCAATCATATTTTACAAAATGAAGGGATGGATCTTGTTGGACCTAAGCTGTAGAAAAATTGTTGGACCTTTAACCCACAGAGGGTGCAGACTAGCTGCACCTATTGAGAGGATTTAGATGTCCCTCGCGGTACCCGAGTCTAACACACTTACACCACTACACTTACGACTTGAATACTTTATACTCACACTTACATTTAGGGAGGCGATAATAGCCTCAATGTTCTTTTTGCCTTAAAATAACAACAACAAAAAAATGACCTTCTTCTGCCCACCTATGTTAAATTTTCAAACCTCAGCATGACATTGATTTGGTTGTATATCATGTGCTTTCACACACACACACACACACACACACACACACACACACACACACACACACACACACACACACACACACACACACACACACACACACACACAGCATTTCCTTTTATTAGTATTTATTATAGAGGAATACTATTTTTCAAAACTTATCGCAATAAATCACATTAAATAATTAAAAAATAATTAGAATTAAATTTATTGGAAATCAAATTTGGTATCAAACTAAATACCAAATATGATGTGGTACTTCGTAGAAAAATGTAATAAAATATGTGTTTGTGTGTGTGTGTGTGTGTGTACACACACACATGTGCATGTGTGTACATGTGTTTGATTGAATTGCTTAAGTATTAAATCATTAGTAATATTTGACTTTAATTTAACAATTCAGATAACGGAATTATGTGGAAACATTTAAAATAATTACTTACAAATTAAAGACCTGTAGGCTATGTTAAGCTTTGTTTTTTGATTTCAGGTGCATATGGGAACACACATGTGGACCAACGGAGCTTCTCGCAGAGGCAGACGAATGTCTCTAGATCTACCCCCTCTCCCCATCACACCCAAGGACTCAGATTTTCTACACCGGAGGCCAGATCTTTTCTATCCTTATCTTCCAGCCCCATTCCTTAATGGCATGCAACAAAAGGTAATGATTATTTTAATATTATATTCTACAAAAAGCTTTTGAATAAAATAAATTTGAAAATGAGAAAAGAGGCTGCATGAGATCACCAAATTTGTAAGGAAAAGGGTGCTACCTCATGGATTCCCTTGGTACTGTTATGTCAAAATCATGCTTGTGCATGTTAAAATTACCAGATAATCACACAGGCTAGCCAACAAAACAGTGAAACTTGTATTTTTCAACCAGTGAAATTGTATGTTCAAGGAAATTGTTAACATCTGCAAATTGTTGACTAAAATTATAAAAAATATATCTGCAAATTACTAGTATTTAATAACATGAAATGCAAAAATCAGTATCTGTAAAAAATATGTAGTATGTGTTCTTTTAAAATTAAATAAAAATCCAAAACAGAAAATGGTATAACAGCAGTTAAATTATATTGAAGTAGGCTATTGTATTACATTTATGTAAAAATATAGAATTAATTTCCTATGTTACCAATAAAGTCACTTTGTGTCAATTATTTGTGTTTTCTTTTATTATGAAAAGCTTTATTATATGAATCGATTTAAACTTGAAAGCAGCTATGCTAAAAACTTTCTTGTCTAATATTGCCAATTTCATACAAAGTAAAAAGTGTTTTTACAGATTTAATGCAAATTTATTTTTACAGTAATATGATTTTTGTAAAAGTAATCAAAGAATGGAGAAGTTGAAGCCTTTTACAAACACAGGACCTAATTATAGATTCTTACTGGTAGACTTTTAATAGATAGCTGTTGTACAAGTTTTATTTCTTATTCGTTCAAATGGATTATTTTTGTTGAAATGGATTATTTTCAACAAAAATATTTTGGATATGCCAAAATAATGTAGTTTTTACAAAAAAAATTGATTATTTCAAATTTGTAACATATTATCTGTATTAATTTTAATTATCTTTTTTTATTAATTATTCACTTATTATAAACATATTTAAAAATAATTTTTATATGAACTGTTGTTTCAGTTAAATGAAATTTCTGTGATCCAAAATGTGGGAAATAACATGAGCAACGGACTACTTGGTTTTGGTGCGTACGGAAGTGGTACAATGGCTGGCGAGATGAAACCAAACTCACCAGTATCTGATAAGCAACCATTGTCACCTCCAAGACATCGAGTGACTCCGCCACTTTGGGATTTACACTTCGATCGTAAACCTCAACACCCTCCATCCGATGAACAAATGGAAGTATGTACATCACCTCCAGCACCGAGTCATGTAGCGCCTCCTCGAGGGGAAGGCCTAGCAGCATGATGGCGTCCATTAGATTTTAATTGAATCACCACCTAATCCTATTATACATATCTTGCCCGATTCTTTTTGTGATGTGTCTTTATATGCAGACTAAATACTGTTACGATGGAGTTTTTAGTTAACGGAACCTTCCAGGTCAAGTGTGGTTGCAATGTTCCTATTTTGAAACTAGTCTATATAGAAGTTAATTAAAAAAATATATGTGACTGAGCATGGTGATCGGAGAAACAAGAAATTAGAGAGTGGACAAAAAGAATTTTAATGGTTATTTAAAAGTGTAAAAAATAAGTGTTTTAAATGTACAACTATTCCTTGAATATTTTGTCTTTATATTAAGTGACAATGGGACAAAGCATTATAAAATTGGATGTAAATGTTTTAGCGTTAGTTTATTCTTGCCTGTGTACAGTATAAAAAGGGCATTAATCTACGTGTTACTGTTATTATTTTTTAATTCTTTTGTCCCACCTGTGATACTTTTCCAAATCAGACGCCTTGTGTGGAACTTTCCATGTATTTATATTGCCACACATACAATCAAATGCTTTTTACAGTGTGGTATAAATTTTAAATGACTATTTCGTTTTTAACGTTTAGATATCGTGATATTTATTGTTTATCTTTTGGACTATTTATTTAAATGACTGCTACATTTATTTTATAGAAATGATTGTTTTTCCGTTATTTTGGTTGTAAAAAGTATGTTGTATAAAAGAAAAAATACTGTATGGTAAATAATGTTTCCTTGTAACGTCCATCTTGACTTATTGTAAATAAAGAAAAGACAAGTCCAAAATTTGATGCTGTTTAGTTTGAAACTGTATTGTTAGTATTTTTATTTGTAGAAATATGTAATATTTGTTTTTTTAAAATAAATTAAGCGTGTGAATGAGTGTCTGTAATTATATTTATATATTTGGTGTTAAATATTTATTGTACTTGGTAAAAAAAAGAAATACGGAAACAGGATCGCAACTCTTGTTACCTATAACGATAATTATTTTGGACTGTCAGATTCAGTATTGGTGTAAATAGTGTAAGTTAGAGCAGTAAACGTGTAAAGAAAGTTGTGCAAAATCTAAAGCTTCTCTGAGCTTTTATTTCAGGAAGCCGTTTTTATTTGTTTTGTTGTATAGATTTAAGTTAAATGATCTCAAATGTATGTTCATTTGCAATATTATATTCTAAAGAAAGAAAGCATAAAAACAAACAAACAAATTCTTTGCGAAATTTTGAGTGCAATATTAAGAAACTCTAGTTGGATGGACAATCTTACAAAATTAAAAAAAATATATTTTAGTTAAAAATAATTATAATTTTTACATATTTTAAGTTAGCATCTATGCTTAAGTTAGAACCATTGCATTATTATTAAATTAATTATTATAAGTTAATATATTTTTTTATACAGTCTGTAAAAATATATGTTTCAATTTAATTTGGCATGCCTACTGATTTTTTTTTAATCTGTGATTAATTTTAATTATTAGTTATTTCTAAATTGAATTTATTTTATGTAGAAATTAAATTTTAAATGCAACCTTTTTTTATTTACTTTGACAATTTAATTACAATTTTAAATTAACATAACGTTCTTTTCCAAAGTAAAAAAATATGTTTTTTTTTACTTAAACATTTTAGCATCACTTTTATTTTAACAATTATTAAGACTTAATTTAATAAATCAAAAATAGTTTAAAATATACTTTATACAGGCTTTGTTTATTGTCACCGGTCACTAAGTGAATTACTTTCAAAAGGTCTTCACACATAATATGCAAATACTATAAAAACAAAAATTATAAATCACAATTTGTTTTTTGTAATTTTGTTCAATATTTTATTAAACTGCTGTAATAAAACATTACATAGAGTACTTGTTATTTAATTTGCACTGTGAATAATTCTTCTGTTAATTAGTTATGAATAATTAAAATTAAATTCAGTGTTATGTCAAAAAAACAATTATTTTACACACACACACACACACACACACAAAATGCCATCAAAGTTCTACCTGAACATAGAGATTAGGTAAGTGGAATAACAGTTTAAATATTATTAATTTTATTTTACAAACTTTTATACAAGAAAATTCAGTGTTCAATATCGCAATATATATATATATGAACTCGATAGTTTTAGAAACAGTAACCAGTTATATTTTAGTCTGTATAAAAAACAAAGTTTAAAACAAACAATATAAATTCTCCTTTGTAAACAACACTTTTATTACTTTATTTACATTCTTGTAAATTTGGGTTGTCAAAGAAGAAATAATATACATGTTTAATTCATTGCATTATACACAGAATGGCATTTAATTTAAATATACAAGAAAAAGCTGTTCCTACAGAAAATAAACTTATAAACTGAACTGTAGAAAAAAGATAAAATAACTATTAAGAAAGGTAGATATTTAAGTTAAATATTTAGCAATTGTTTTTGTTTGTTTGTTCTATCTGAGAGTTGTATCAACTAATTGTATAAATATTTGTTTTATGTAGGTGATATTTTATAATTATAATCAGCATACCAAATCGTGTATAAAGAAGTTATATTATGTTATTTTAAATTTAAATTAATTGATGTAAATTACTTTTGTATTTTGTTAAGATGGACTTGGGACGATCAGCTTTCGGTACAGTATGTGTTTTATATATTTCTGTATTACGTCACAAAGGAGTAGTTTTGCACAAGAAGAAATCAAGAGTTTTTATCCTGTTATATATAAATCCTTATAAGACGAACTATTAAAAATTTAAGTTATCACATGAAAATGACGTACGTTTGTTAACAACCTTTATCCTTACGTTTAGCATAACTTTATTAAAATATTTCAATATTCACTGCCTTCTTAACTTACGAAACTGTGTAGTACACTTTCTAATTTAGAAGCACATGAGAGATGTCTAAAAAAGTACCCGACCTTTGGCAGGGAAAAATATTACGTACATGGCAGGATTAGGATCCCAATCACTTTCAAAGAAGGCCTTTTACACCTAAACACACTTAGCCCACTGATCCTTACACTTCTGAAGACATGTCAGGAAGGTTTTTTTAGAATGGAATTAATCTCCACAGTTAAGTGTTATTGCAACAAATTGGCTTTTGTTTCAGAGTAGTACCCATGACTCATCTCCAGTAATCACAGAGCACAGAGACTCATGATCAGTGTTAGTAGCGTCTAGCAGGTACTGTTACATCAAAATGGAGTTTCTGTTCTGCCGACAGCATTTTGGACACAAATTTTGCAGCCAATCTGCACTGTTCAAATCATCACAAAATCAAAATTGCATGTACAGAATCTTTACTGATCCCAAACCTTCTCTTGTACTTTCAAACAACAATCTCCCAGAATCAGATTTTCCATCCTCTCAACAACAGCTGCATTCCAAGCTGTTTTTGGCCTCCAGAACGCTATTCACTTTCCACTGATGTACAGCCATTTTTTAATCAATTGAACCACTCCTTAATTTGTATTATTCTCATAGCATCATCTCCAAACACCTGCTGAATCTTACAAATTATTTCGCTTTGAGAATCAACAAGCTTTTGCAGTATCTTTACTCAACTCTTTCAGTTTTTTTGAGAGAAATCAAAAATCCGACATATAAAATCAAAAACCAAAATGAACACATATAACAATACATCACTCAGCAGGCAGTGACTGGTTCACCCAAATGCAGTGAACAAATTCAAGCATGCACATTAAGTGGTGCATTAAGTGATATAGTGGTGCCATCCTAATATCATTACTGTGTACGGGAAAATTCTAGGTCAGTTACTTTTTAAACAGGCCTGTATATAAAAGTGGATTCAAATGAAGGGATCTCTTCATTCATTCCAAGACATCTGGGTTACTGCTCATTTAAGAAGTCATGGAGTACATCTAAATGATGAGCATACTACTCTTTGCCATACTAGAAGATGAAGTCAGCTAATACATTTCCTGAATGGTTTATATTATTTTAGTATTCCTTACCATAATACAAGTGTTAATCACAAATAATTTGGTCTTCATACATGTAACCAGGAGATATAAAGAAAACAAGTTACAAAATAAAATCATTAAAGTCTAAGACTAACCATTTTGTGTGTACCTTTGCTGACAGTTATGAGTCCTTTAGTATCCAAATGGTTAATCAAAAGTATAGTGTTAGTTGGGCTTCTTGTACATGTTGAAACCTATAAAAAAATAGTAGTTAAAGGGAAATTTGTATTGATTAAATGACAGTAAACATAAAAAATATCAAAAATAAATAACCACAAATTATGTTCAATAACATAATGAAAATGAATTCACTGAACAAAAACATGTATTTAAAAAAAAACAGAGAAAAATGCTATTGAGATTTTAGCATCTCAAGAGAGAAGTTGTCAATGCCTCTTCAAATTTTGAAATACTAGCAAGAAAATGATACAGCTACTTACTATGCAATCGCGTCTCCAAAATTTTCTGGCCAGCTGCTTTGTTTCATAACTCTTTGGTAGTTTTAACGTAAATGCTCTATTGAAAAACCAGCTGTTCACGAAAATAAAATACTTCAGTTCCTTAAAAAAATAATATTTTTTGACATTTTTTGTGAAATAATATTAATAATAAAATTGTTTATGTAATTAATTCTAGTCAGTGGTACAGAATGTATGGGGGTATATGTATATACAGTATATATATATATATATATATATATATATATATATATATATATATATATATATATACACACACACAGTCGACCTTGAATATAATGCAGTTGAAGGGATGAAACATACATGAGCGCTATAAACAAGATAACGTTATAACTGAGTTTACATTAAACAAGTTTGTAAACAGCAGAAATACTGTATGCAGTTAAAGAAAAGCATACTTTGTACTGTATACATAGTTAATGGCTATTTTATTACATAATTTTGAAATATATTTTGGTTAAAACTAATAAAAAATAAGTACTGTACAGTCTAGTATGTATACATGCAACACAGTGTGTATACTGTTGTAAGGGTTCGTGATATTGAAGTTTTCCCTCACTAAGATGTACAGATGTATGTAAGTGTGAGAGAGAACGCTTTTGCAGGAATGACATAATTCACATTGTTTGTTTAGCCTGCAACAAAATTTCTAAGAAAGGATCCAGTTCTATTCTCAACTTTTATTCTAAAAATAGAACACAAATTGTGTTTCAAGTGAGTGACTATAGGTCATCAGCTTAGAAAAATGCTAAAAGCACCAGTAGGACAGAGAGAAAAAATGTGCGAGTGTGAGGTCATGTCCCCACAGCTCCTCCCTTTTCCTTCACTATCGCTGAGTAGTAACAGTTTCTAGACTCAGATTGGCAGCCTCTGTGTCACTGAACTGTTGGAGGGAGCTGGTGGGGAATTCCCTACATGCACAAGAAATTCTCTTGTAGGCCATTTACAAAGTGGTTGGACATAACAGCAGCGTGACAGCATTATATCCGAGTTCAGAAAGCGTTGTAACCAAGCCTCAAATACACATACACAATATAGAATATTGGGGATATGAAAATAGCGCTATAACCGAGTTAGCGTTCTAACCAAAGTCGACTGTATACATATCCCCCCTTGAATCTTGAAAAAAAGGAAAACGTTCTATTTTTGAAAAACCAAAATTATCTATACAAAAACACCTAATTTTTGTTATAATTATATTATTTTTTTATTAATGACGGTCCCTTTATTGCACCTACACAACAGGTCCTCTGTGTACCTGTCATTTAACAAACTTTTTTTACTGTATTTTTATTTATCAAACACAACTTTATTTTATTTATTTCAATGTTGTGCTTTAAAAAAAAAATGTGAATTTTTATTTTTGTTTTTAACCATCACACACACAAGTCAGTATAATGTGCTTGTCTACTCTTTATGGTATAGATAAGTTGATACCATGCTTATTCTCATAGCATCATCAAACACTTTATATTTCATTGATATAAAGTGATCAATATTTATACATGTGATGCATCTACATGGTAAACATGTATCGATCCTTGGATTTTTTTTTTTTTTTTTTTTTTTTGTGTTTAACGTCCGACTATTGTGCACACTTGGGCTAATGCAGACGATGGGATGATTTGATTTATAGCGTATGAAAATGCCAAGCACTCGCCTTGGGAATCAAACCCAGGTCCTCGGGGTGAAAGCCTAGTATGTTATCCACTAGGCCACCGAGGTGGCTATCAATCCTTAGAAGCACTATTGTCAGACATTTGTATTTCTTTTTCCAACTGTAACCAGTGATTTTTCGCTCCTCTGATTATTGAACAGTTTTTGCATTACAATCATGGCACAGTCATAGGTGACAAGGTTCTGTTATACTTAGTCCCTTTACGTGTTTATACAAAAATGTATTTACTGATTTATATTTCACAAATTTAAAGTTACTACAACCAATTATCAAGCAAATGAGTACTTTTCATTGTAGTTGTTCTATATTTCGTTCAGACATATTTTTTTCTACAAAGTATGCGTTTTTCTTTAATAAATTAATAAGGAAAAATGAAAATGTGGATTTTGGTCTTGCATAATATGCATTTTAAATCTAAACAATCTTGTAATGTTTGATAAACATTAAGCTATAAATTTAGATTTAATGAAAAAAAATTCGTGAGACAATTCCAACCCCAACGGTACTTTGTTAACTTCCAATCGTTTATGCATCCATAACAAAATAGCATCTATACCATTAATTCTACTTATTAATTTAAAACTCGTAACAATTATTCAAAACTAAAATAATAATCAATAATGTGTCCCACTTGGAAACAAATGTAATAAATAATTTCCCTACCATAAAATTTTAACACTAAATTTGATCTGTTGCAGTTATTTTCTAATCAAAGTGAAAATTTAACACCTGAGTCAACTATAAAACACTGGTATTTTCCATTTTCACATTGTTTTCATCAATTTTAATATTCACTGATTACATGATTGTTTCTGCTACATCTTATACAAAAGTTCTGTCTCAACAGTGTTATAATCAAGACAGTGGTTGGTTATAACTTTTCTCAATATGTTGTACTACTGTATAAAAAAAAATTAATTTTTTCTCCAACCTGTTACAACTCTCACACGGTTGTCCAGAGTATACAAATGAAAAAAAAAAGTATTTGCATTCCTTCTGTACACGAATAAGTGGAAGATCAGTTCTAACTTTGTATGTAATAAAGACATTTTACTATTAATATCCAAAATTTCATTCACAATATCTTAAAAATGTTTCAATTTTGAAACTTTTATCAACACATTAATGTTATACATAATGAAATGAAATTATAAAATTTGAATAATTTGGATAATTTGAAAAGGATGAAATAGGAAAATAAAACAATAACCAACACCGTTAACCTCAGTCAATTCTTTTAGGTTATAATTATTACAATACATTTTAATCACAGAATGAATTAATAACATTTAATTTTATATTAATTCTAAGCAGCTACAAACACAACACACACAACTACAAATTAACAATATAAAATACTGTATCTAGATTTATTTGAATCAATATTTATCTAGAAGTACCACTTAATATAGTTTTTTAATCGTTTATATATTCACTCGTATTAAAATAAATTCTGGCAGTATAAAATAGTATCGGCTAATTTACAAAGCAACTTCACTACAGGCTAGGGCGTTTTAAAACACATTTGATAACGTAACAAAATACACAGTCTGTATTATGTTCAAGTATCACAATAAGTTATAACTACATTTTCGTAATGCAGTAATTGACTAGATTACTATTTCAGATAAGCAGTATCGTTATTACTCGCTATTTTAGGAAAAAAACGCACTACTTTCATTCTTAATATTGCGACGAATATTTAACTTTTATTTATTATTATTTTTATCGGTACCTTCACAGTTAATTACAACTTCTTCATTGAAATTCAATTACTTTTATTTGAAATTTTTTCTTTGCATCATTTAAGTTTTTGTTGTAGTACCTCACTTTAGGTAGTATATTTAGATAGTGTTCACTTAAGTGAACTCTAATTTCACTTAAGACACCAATAGGACATTTTAAATCAAGTTTGATGAAAAAATTACATTTTTATATTTTTTTTTACAAAAATAGTTTTTGTAATCTGTAAAAAAAAATGTAACACAATTACTTTAACCCTCGTTCTTTTAATTTTTTCCCAGCAAATTTTAACCCACAAACGTGGTCACAAGCCCGGGGCCTGTTACCAAGTAACAGGAAGTGGTGAGTGATAGAGGAGTAACACCTCTCTAAAAAACCTTGGTCCATCTGGCTCCGGATGGTAGTACCTCGTAAGGGCCCCTTGCCTAGGGTTACAGGTGTGAGCCGGTCAAGCGGTATTGCAATGATCAAAACAACTACGGATGTACTTACCCCAGGTGGCAGCCCAGCTGTGCTGGAAAATCCACCCTCGACAGAGGCAGGCCCCACAGATTCTGGGGGCCAAACATTGCTTATGGATGACCCTTTTAGAGAAGTTCAAGAATGATAAGATCCCTAGTGATAAAGTTAGTACAAACACAGGGGACAAAAATACTAGTTTGTTAAGAGAAAATCATGAACTTCGATACAGGATTCAAGAACTAGAGAACATGGTATTAGATCTAAGACAAGAAATGAAGGATTTAAAAGCTAAGAATAGTCTTCTTAAAGAGATTCAGATAAGTGGTTCAAATAGGGAAAATAGTGATGAAAAACTAGAACACTCTGTATACCATACAGACGAAGAGGATCTGGCTCAAGAAACAGAATGGATTATCAAGAAAAAAGACCTAACAAAAAGGAAAGCTGTATTCTCTCCAGAAATACAAGAGCAAGCGTGTGAAGAGAAGATGAGTCCTTCCGCCAAAGTAAGGAAGACATGATAAAACATTCAAAGGATGTAAGAGCTAAAATGAAATTACAAAAACCTCCGCCTATAAATATAGTTGGGGTAGCCAGTTACTCGAATTTGCAAACAATACTGCAAGTTGCTTCAGATAAAGACTATAAATTAACTGCTCTAAACAATAATGTTTGGAAAGTAAACATGCCAGACTCTGACAGCTACAGAGCTGTTACACAAAAATTGAAGAGCGACAACATACAGTGGTACTCGTTCGAAGATAAGAATGAAAGGCCAATTAAAGTAATGGCTAGAGGCTTACATTCATCGTGTGCTAAAGATGATATTATTGACAACTTGAAACAACAAGGTTTCAAGATTCTCGATGCAGTCAATATCTTGAAAAAGAAAAAAAGTGAAAACGAGAATGGTGAGATAATAACACAAAGAGAGGTCTACCTTTGTTTATGTTAACTTTGACAACAAAGAGATTGTTGATAACATTTATAATATTAAATCAATTCTTAACATTGTGGTAAAATTGAGCCCCTTAGAAGGAATCTCACTCTAATACCTCAGTGTAAGCGATGTCAAGGGTATAATCATACTCAAGGGTACTGCCAGAGAGACCCAAGGTGCGTAAAATGTGCTGGGAAACATCTAACTGCGGTGTGCACAGTGAGTAAAAATAATCCTCCAAAGTGCGTTAACTGTCACGGTAAACATCCAGCAAATTATCGGGGCTGTGAGGTTGCCAAAGAATTGCAGAAGCGCAGAAATGGTGTATTAAGAATTAAAAATCATATTCAAAGGAATATAAATAGTAGGCCTACTATACAACAGGAATCAACAGAACATCTAACAGTACGAGTAACGACACTAGTATGGCACCGACAACATATCGAAAGCCTTAGGTAGAAGTTTTTTCGGAACAGCATCAATAGAAAAGAATCTGGAAATCATATTAGAAAAACTAGATGAACAAAGACACACAAATAAGTTAATATTTGAAAGAATAAGCAAGATAGAAAGCAATATGAATAAAAATAAGAAAAAAATGAAAACATGAACCATACTTTGCGAATAGCCACTTGGAATGCTAATGGACTTTCTCAGCTAGCCATGGAGTTGGAATTGTTCCTCATTAATGAGAAAATTGATATCTGCTTGGTGTCAGAAACACACTTCACTAATCAATCCTATTTTAAAATCAGAGACTTTTGCCTTTATCATGTGGATCATCCTTCAAACAAAGCCAGAGGAGGCTCTGCTGTCCTTATCAAAAACAACATTAAACACTATGAAAGTTTTGAAATAAAGCTAGAAACAATGCAAATTACAACAGTTGCAGTGAAATTCAAAAACAAATACTTTAATATATCATCTATATATTGTCCACCTAGACATAATCTAAGAAGGAGGACTATTTAAAGCTTTTAATACACTAGGACATAATTTTATAATAGGAGGTGACTTCAATGCAAAGAACACTTATTGGGGGTCACGATTGACTACTGCAAAGGTAAAGCATTATACGAATCGGGAGAGAAATTAAATGCGATTTCTACTCCACCGGCAAACCAACTTACTGGCCATCGGATTCTAGAAAGATCCCTGATCTTCTTGATTTTTCATCGCTAAAGGCGTGTCGGATGGGTATGTGTGTGTTGGTGAAAGTTATGAGTTGGCTTCTGACCATTCTCCAGTTATTATGACAATAAGTGGGAATATAATACAAAAAGATGAACTTCCTAAGTTAACAAATCTTAAAACTAATTGGGATGATTTTAGAAAGGAGTTGAGTTGTAGAATAGAACTGCAAACATCTCTTAAGACTCTGATCAATTGGAAGGCGAAGTAGAGGCTTACATCCATAATATCCAAAAATCAGCTTGGAATAGTACACCTTGGTTATCCAAACCTAAGAGTAATATCACATACCCGATAGAAATCACGGGATTTGATTCAGAAGAAAAGGAAAATCCGTAAAAAGTGGCAGAAAACTCGAGTGCCTCAATATAAATCTGAGTTAAATGAACTGAACAATAAACTTAAGAGATTATTGAAACAAATTAAGCGAATCCATTTCTAGATATCTTGAAGGGCTATCGTCAGATAAGGATAGTGACTACAAAATATGGCAAGCCACTAAAAGCATCAAGAGACCTAGAAACCATATTCCACCAATTAGGAAGGTTGACAATACTTGGGCAAGAAGTAATAAGGAAAAAGCTGATTTGTTTGCTGCTCACCTAGAGAACACATTCAAACCATTTGGCGCAAGCAGCAGGTGAAACATTAATACCAATAGAAAAGAAACGACCTAGTGGATATTGGTAAAGTAACATACAACGAGCTTGTAAAGGTAATAACAGGTTTAAAAGCTAATAAAGCTCCTGGTTATGAATTAATAACTGGAAAAATTGTTAAGGAATTACCAGAAAAGGCTGTTCGAAAATTATTACATTTGATAAACGCCTCTTTTAGGCTAAGATATGTCCCAAGACAGTGGAAAATAGCAGAGGTTATAATGATACCTAAGCCAGGAAAAGATCACAGGGAGAAAGCATCTTACCGTCCCATCTCTCTTTTGCCAATTATCTCAAAAGTCTTTGAAAAACTCTTGGTAAAACGCCTCAAACCTATTATTGAAGAAGAGGAACCTAATCCCACATCATCAGTTTGGGTTTAGAAGTCAACATTCGACGATTGACCAAATACATCGGATTACCAATGTTGTTGAAAGAGTACTTGAAGAAGCGTAAAATCTGCTCATCACTGTTTCTGGATATGGCACAGGCTTTTGACAAAGTCTGGCATGAAGGCTTATTATATAAGTTACAAAGAGATCTTCCAAACCAATTTTATGAATTACTGAAGTCATACATGTCAGAAAGATGCTTTAGGGTCAAATGTGATGGTGAATATTCTAGAATAAAGGATATAGCTGCAGGAGTTCCTCAAGGAAGCGTATTAGGACCTATTTTGTTTCTGTTATATACAAGAGACATACCTCAAGATTCGATACAGTAATTGCTACTTTTGCAGATGATACTGCAATTTTGGCCGTTGGGGATAATGTAGAGGAAGCAAAACTGAAAATTCAAAATCTATTGATAAAGTCAGTATCTGGATAAGGAAATGGAGATTAAAATTAAATGAATCTAAATCAAACTACATAAACTTTACCAATAGAAAGATAAACCCAACCAATATTGAACTAAATGGTCACTCATTAGCTCCTGTTAATACAGCAAAATACCTTGGGATGGCGCTTGGCGCAAAACTTCATTGGAAAGAGCATGTCAAGAAGAAAATAAGGGGATTAAATATTAAATTCAAGAAAATGAATTGGCTGCTTGGTAGGAGATCTACACTAGATCTACACAATAAACTTTTAATTTATAAGCAATTACTCAAACCTGTTTGGACTTATGGAATACAGCTGTGGGGTGCACGAAGAAAACAAATGCTAAAGCCGTTCAAGTATTCCAGAACAAGGTTCTGCGTAGTATTGTTAATGCACCATGGTTGAAGTGCGTAATGATGACCTGCATCGTGACCTCAGGATGAATACGGTTTCAGAAGAAATAATGAAATACGCAATCATGCATAAAAACAGACTACAAAAACATGTCAATCCTGAAGTGTTGTGCTTGTTGAATAACACAGATGATGTTCGCCGTCTTAATAGAACAAAGCCCTTGGATATTAGTGGACGATAATAAATAAAACAAGAGTAACACATGAACATTGTGTTTAAAATTTATGGGACTCCATTACTGAATGGTGATCCAAACAAAGTGACATCGTAATATCAAATGTAAATTACTTGTTAAGTGTAAATTCTTAGTTGTAATTGTTATATAATAAATAATAAATAAAAAAAAAAAAAAAAATTTTAGGAAAAAAACGCACTACTTTCATTCTTAATATTGCGACGAATATTTAACTTTTATTTATTATTATTTTTATCGGTACCTTCACAGTTAATTACAACTTCTTCATTGAAATTCAATTACTTTTATTTGAAATTTTTTCTTTGCATCATTTAAGTTTTTGTTGTAGTACCTCACTTTAGGTAGTATATTTAGATAGTGTTCACTTAAGTGAACTCTAATTTCACTTAAGACACCAATAGGACATTTTAAATCAAGTTTGATGAAAAAATTACATTTTTATATTTTTTTTTACAAAAATAGTTTTTGTAATCTGTAAAAAAAAATGTAACACAATTACTTTAACCCTCGTTCTTTTAATTTTTTCCCAGCAAATTTTAACCCACAAACGTTATCATCACCACCATTTTTTAAGGTACTTCCAACAACACATGTTACATTTTTGATGTGATCAGTTTACATTAGAAAATGCTTTCAATGCATTTTCTTAACCATAAGGATATTGAAAACAAAGCACACTCTAATTTATATCATTGTACATAATAGAAGGAAAACAGTATTAGGGACCAAAATAAAAGTTGCATACAAAAAATAGATACGAACATGTAGTTAAATAAATTTAAATTCAATAACAAATAAAACAAACAGAAATTATTTATTAGTGTAAGGACAATTTATAGACTGATAATTAATTTGACATGTAAATAACAAGCAATCGCAGTGGTGACCCAGATATTACACAAATCAGACATGAGTCTAGTTGACAAACAAGAAACAGGTTGGATACTATATAGGAGATAGGCTGAGATCATTATCGTTTAAAACAGATGTTCAAATTTAAATTAATCTGACTGTATTAGAATATATAGATACATGTATGTATTTATACTTAAGCATATAAGGATGGTGTAGTTAAACACCATTCCAGAAACAAACGGAAGGAGAAGAATAATCACCATCACCATGTGAAATTGAAATAAGCTAATCAATTTGATCAGCAATGTTTAAAAAACCGTTTTACTTACTTATGACAAAATTGTAGTTCTTTTTTTTTACTTCTGTACATTGTTGTAACTTCATTCAGAATATGAGAAACCTGGAGTTTGAAGCTTGTTTTCTCGAGTGAGCAAATCTGATAACATAGTACTGCTATATTTTTTTACAAAAATCATGCACTAATAACTTATTAAGTCGTAAGTTTCGTTGAGATCCATATGCTGAAGAGGCACTAGTGACAATAATTACATTTTGGATGGCATTTTACACCGTTTACACCGCACTGACACCCACCTGAGGTATCACCTTTACCCTGAAAACAAATAACAAAACGATAATGTTCATGAAATAGAATATTATTACAACTCTAGAAATTGACTTTACTAAACTATATTTTTAAAATTATTTTAATTATCATAGACCTACAACTATTCAAGGTGATAAAGGGAAGATTATTTAATTTTTTTTTTTAAAATTTTATGGTGAAAAGCACATTGAGGCTATTATCGCCTCCCTAAATGTAAGTATGAGTGTAAAGTGTTAAAGTCATAAGTGTAGTATTGTAAGTGTAAGTGTGTGTTAGACTTGGGTACCGCGAGGGACATCTAAATCCTCTCGAAAAGGTGCAGCTAGTCCTGTATAAAGGGGAGAAAGTCTATGGATAATATAAAACCATAGCAAAGCCGTCGGTTTGCTTATTATTTTATAATAATTTTGATAGTATGAAGCAAACATATGCATAATGGTAATAAAACAAACTCCTGTTTATAACTTTAAAAACAAAAGTTTTGACCACATTGTACAGTAAACTTAAACATTAAATTACATTATTTTTGTTAAATTAAATTACATTCACTTTGTCAGTTAAAAGGAATTGCTTAAACATAATATCTTAGTTTCAGAAATGCAAATTTCTGCATCTTCTCACACAAAATGCAAATTTTCAAAAAGTTGTCTTAATATTATTTATTGTTTCTTGATAAAAAAACTGACTATTAATTTACTGTGTAACCATTTGTTCATGTACTTTTCCTAACTTAGCGTCTATACTACTTGGCATTGCCCAAGGGGGATAATAAAGAGTTTTATTTTATATATTAATCTCTAAAATTTTCAAATTTTCAAAAAGTTGTCTTAACTTTATTTATTGTTTCTTGATAAAAAGCTGACTATTAATTTACTGTGTAACCATTTGTTCATGTACTTTTCCTAACGAGTTTTAAGCGAAACTCTATACTGTTCAAATAAAAGTTTGGCATTGCATAAGGGGATAATGAAAATAAAACAATAACCAAGAGTTATTGTTTATTTTATACATTAAGAAACTCTAAACATTATTTTGAGTTTTGATGTTGCTAGATTTGAGTATTTTAACACACACTTCACTTTATGACCAGTACAAAGTCAGATGATGGAAAAAAAAATGAAATCCACTTATAAAGAACAACAGCACCACCTATTGGATTTAAGTTTAGACCATAAATGCCATTAATAGCACCACCTATTGGATTTAATTTAAATCACTCGTTAAACACAATGGTTGGTAAAAAATACCTTTTTGTATTTTCAGTAGCAGGTTTTTTTTTATTGAATAGGCAAACAGCAAATCAGGTTTTTTAGTAAAAGAAAGAAATTATAATTTGAAGTTATCTTTCGTCGTAATAGTTTTTTGGGAAATTATGTCCATTGTTTTCACTTTATAAAAATCAAAATGTAATTAAATCCAATTGTAAAAAACCACTAAATATCAGATTTAATTCAAACCATTCTCTGAACACAGTAGTCGATGGAAAATAACTTTCTGCAGAAAGATACGTGGTGGGGAAATCACTAATGAGAGCAGGTTTCACTGCTGTAACTGAACTGTAGGGGAAATAAAAGTGGGGTAAGGACTGCTCGCATTAAAAAGCGTTTAACATCTAGCAGTACAGGAATCCATTTGCCAAGGTAATCACTGCTACTAGCCACCCTGAAAATACTATTTATCTAGTTTCAAGTATCTTTTACACATAACGCTATTCTATTCATAAGAAAAATTCAATTAATTACTCTGTATTTTAGCACAGATCATGGTTATTGTAGCTGTATAAGATTAAACACATATTACTTTTATTATTGTATTTGGTGAGTTTTTAGTGCTAAAAATTTTCTCTGAAGAAAATTACAAAATATAATAAACATAGTGAGCAAGGAATTTTTTTGTCAGGTGAAAATTTCTAGCGAAAAAATGTTACAAAAAAGTTTTTTAATTTTGCATTCAACATAAAAATATTACCAGTATATGCGCTTTTTTTGTGATTAGTAGTTTAAAGGTATAATTTGACCGGTACACAGTCGGCTATTGCTAGAAAAATTATGATGGAAAAAGCCTTCTTTCAGTTATATGTTATGATGATTATACTAAATGAAAATAAACTTAATTTATCTGAACTAAGTGTCATCAACATACAGCAATAAGAGTCCAAATCTGTTGGCATAGGCTACCAATGTTTTCAGTCCATACAGTATAGTAACTGGCACCCTGAAATAACACCTTCACTTCCAACTAAACATAAACATGGTTTAGAGCAGGTGGAAAACAAAGGTTGAGAACCTGCACTCAGGGGACAATTAATAATAACACCACTACCAACCATAACACAGGACCTAACCTAACCTTACAAATAAATAAATTAAAAGAGAAATATAGATTCTTCAAACAGATCAGTAATGTGTTATAAAACAACTGTGTTTTGTGTTGATCGACTGACTTACAAATGAAAAATGAATAACTATTTTGTAAAAAATAGTGGGATACAATAGTTTTGAAAAAAACATTATGCATTTATGTGCATAAATTACAGACTATTTGTTTAAGTAATAAGTGAGCTTGTTAAATTACATACCAAAGGACCCCATCGTGGTCCTCGTGTGACCCAACAAATTTCAGTCTTGCACATCGAACATCGTAACCAATCACAGCCCCACTTCTTCATCAATATTACTTGACATGTTGGGCAATTCATTGCCTCACCTCTGTCCACCATCTCCTTAAACATCAATACAAACAAGCTTAAATAAGTTGATAAAAAATTTAAACTACTGGCTTCTTTTTGGTCAAAAACTTAAACAACTATATTTCTCAAAATCGGCTCAAATGATTTTTATCAAATTTTGCATAACTGTAGACCAATAACTATCCGAACAAAACATATGTGTACTTATAACCCCCAGAAATGGGTTTAATAGCAATCATAAGAGTAATAAATTGGTTTAAATTTTCAAAACTTTTATCATATACGTGTATTACTAGTAATTCAAAGAAAAGTAGACCTCACAGTTTATTCTAAATTAGCTGCAATTTACTTCACGACAACCTCTTCTAGCAATTTAACTGGTAACAGTAATATTTAAAATAAATATTATTGGACCAACTTTTTTCAAAATTTTTTACTTTTTCTCTATGAAGTCGTCAAAATCATGCCATTGAGCCAGTATTACAAGAAATAACCAACTCATCATCGTTAAATTAGAGGCCGCCTCCTGAAACAGAAGTGAATGGGAAAAAATCTTACACACACACACACACACACACACACACACACACACACACACACACACACACACACACACACACACACACACACACACACACACACACACACACACACACACACACACACACACACACACACACACACACACACACACACACACACACACACACACACACACACACACACACACACACACACACACACACACACACACACACACACACACACACACACACACACACACACACACACACACACACACACACACACACACACACACACACACACACACACACACACACACACACACACACACACACACACACACACACACACACTACCTTTGTACCAAAATTCAAAACAATTGGTCAAAGCATTAGGCCAAAAAAAACAAATATACAAATCAAATGCTGAACTGTCGACTGGAAACAAATACCTCGCTTTGTTTGGCCAAGTTTTTCAAAATTAATCTTTATTTAATTAATTAATATTTGTTTTTATGAGTTACTCTCAAACCATACATTTCTTTCTATTTAAAATTACCCTACACTGACTTGAGTCATGCATTTTCCTACAGGGCTAAAATCCAAAGAACTTTTTGATGAATTAAAACAATTTTTCATTTTTTTTTTTTAATAATTGAATGTGAGAAATTTAATCTAATATTTTTTCACCATCTATTTGAACAAGTTTTTTATATGTTATTCTGAATTCAGAAAGTTCATTGCCCAAAGAATTAAACACCTGTTATCTGTTAATAACACTTACCTCTAACATTTCTCTTGTTCTCCGTGCATCTGCATTCGTCTCAGAATCTTCATGCACCTGCTCTTGAAACTGTTTGCAATTCATTCCTCTATGTATTGCCTGCAAAATTAATAACTGAATGTACAGTGAAACTTCAACTAACCGTCTCTCTTTTAACTTCCAGTTTCTGTTAACTGCCAGTTCATTATTAATTGAAAACACTTTCGACAACAGAAAGGTCATGGCTTCAATTTTTTTTTTTTTGTCCATAAAGGCATGTTGCTGGTGACTTTTACAAGACAAGAGACTATGATCAATCCAGTTGCATTGATCATTTCAACTGTATTGTTTTTTTTCCCCCGTGAAAAACCCTACAGGTTATCATCGCCATTGATTTTATTGTATGATCAATACAATACAACTGTATTGAAGTACAGTTGTATTGTCAGACATTACTTGAACTACAGAAATTAAAGAAGAAGCCTGCTCTACTGGAGTTGTCATTCATGACGATGCAGCTCTAACCGAACAGCTTCTTGCACAATTCCGATGAGAAGTTTTCGATCTTACCCACCATACAGCCCAATGTTACTCTGAGCTATGCAATGAATTTCTATTATGTAATAACACCCCTTGTGATTGAAGAAAACTAATGACTATGCAATTTGCACTTGGCACGAGAATCATTACATGTGGTTATGTTTTATAAGACTGCAACTCAATTCAAAATGGTGTTACACAGTTGAAAATGGCAGTGTTATAGTGGGAGAGATGCATTATCGTCCAGTATGCAGCTCAGCCTCCTACTGCTTGACAAATTATTTCACGTTCAATTCATACATTGAAAAAGAAATACCTCTCATAAATAACTCATATTATTTTAACTGTTATTTCTTAGACAGATGTTAGATTGAGAATACCCTTTGAACTATGTAATAACACTGATATCTATCACTTAGATATTACATCTAGCAGTACAGGAATCCATTTACCAAGTTAATCACTGCTACTAGCCACTCTGAAAATACTAGTTTGAACATACTAAAGTGTACATGTCTTTTCTAGTACAATGAAATAAATGGTTACGGAAATAATAGATATTTCCACTGAACATATCAAACCTGCAATGATCTTTCGTTATTTTAACATTCTCCATAACAAAATTATTCTAACCACTCACCTGACATGTGAGGCAGTTTGTCTGGTTACAAACAGGACAGATGAATAAATTGACATTATCTTCAAAGATACACCATCCTCGGCAATCAGGTGTTTTGCAGTGGAAAGCATTGCCGATCTTATTTTCAGCCTGTGCCACAGACTTGGCTAAATGCTGTTCGTATACTTCGGCCGTCACCAACTAATCGTACAAAATTATAAACATTCGTAAACTAACCAGAGTTATGACAATGTTTAATTGCTAAAATGTTTAATGTTTCTTATATGAATATAATGGCAATTCTGTTTTAACAATACTAAAATTTACTGTTTTTTAAATTTGTAAATTCTCTTTAACTATAACTACGCCTGTCAATTTGAAACTATAGTTAACAAACTCATTATCCAATTAATCTGCCCGAGAATAACCAAGGTCCTATTATAACTTATGTAAAAATTTTTTTACAAATATTCATGCACAACAGTTAATCACTTTTAGTCAGTTAAAAATATTACAGATAATCTAATTTTTTTTTTGAGAATGTTCAAAAATTTACTTTTACAAATATGGTAATATCCCTTCTATTAAAACAATCTGTTGGGCACCAGTTAAATGCCATTATACAATTTATTCTAAGTCTTGTTAAGTTATTAAAGTTAATATCAACTGAAAGAAAAGTCATATACCTATCAAAAATGGAGATCATTAAACATCATCAAACATGGGGGAGTGTTGTGCAGAACATGCTCCCCATCGTAGCTGCCATCATGTCACTGACCTTCGCACCAGCCTGACGCTAACAGCGAGGTATTACAGTCGTTTACTGTTTATTATGACTAAAATGGGTGACAAAATTAATGATCCCAACAAGTGTGAGGTTCATAATGTAATGTGCTTTTTAAATGCGAAAAAAGTCCACCCAATTAAAATTTACAGGCAGATAACTGAAGTTTGCAGTAATGTGAATGCCACACAGTGGAAGGGCATAATTCTCAATCCCCATCAAAACCAAAAAAAGTCAAACAAATTCTAAGTGCCAAGAAGGTTATTACAGTATTTTGGGATCAAAAGGGTGACCTACTTGTCAACTACATGCTTACAGGGGAGACCATAAATGTAGCAGCCTACTAGACCTTTCAGTGACTATGACATGCTATTCAAAACAAAAAGCAAAGTTTGTGTTTCATCATGATAACATAAGTCCTTATGCTATTATATTGATGAAAAACATGTTTCAGCAGTTTAAGTGGGAAGTTTTTGAACATCTGTTTTATAACTTAAATAAGGCCGCGAGTGATTACCATTATTTCCTCAAATTGAAGGATTTTTTGATGCAAAGCACTACAGAAGTAACAATGAACTGAAAGATAGTGGTTCCTGGCTGCATCGGTGGCCTAGTTGATAGCGCACTGGGCTTTCACCCCGAGGACCTGGGTTCGATTCCCAGCCAGGGCTTGGCATTTTCATATGCTTTAAATCATCCCATCATCTGCATTAGCCGAAGTGTGCACAATAGTCAGATGTTAAACGCAAAAAAAAAGTAATAATAAAAAAATAAGTGGTTCAACAACTTAGCTACAACTGAGTATACAGAAGGCCAGAAAAGCTAATGAAACACTATGAAAAATATTTAAATTTGAACTGAAACTACACAGAAAAATAGTTAAGGTATTGTAAGATATGTTTTGCTTCATTATCTTAATAAAAAGTGTCCAAACAACCACTGTATTTAAAATATCCCCGATTAAAATTTATGTAATGATCCCCCTTACCGCTTTTATTTCTCTCTCTTGCAGCGTACTATTGCAAGAATAGTTGTCATCTCTGAATGGACACTTAACTTCAGCTTCTTCGCTAAACTCCACCGTATGAGCGAGACAAGTCCTGCAGAATGTATGCAGACAGTCTCTAAGCACGACTCCGTCGATTGCTGCATAATTTACCATACATATTGAACAATCAAAAGGTTCTGTGCTGATCACAAGATCTGCGTTCTCCAAGTTTACAAGTTGTTGGTAATGCTTGAGTTTGTTCTCTGCTTCGGCCTGAAGAAACAACATCTTTTAATTAAAAACCTTTCTAAAACTAAAACAGCAGCAAGAAAATTATTATTTCACATAACTAAATTAATTAATTACGAAGTTAAAAAATTATTTATGGGAGAAGATTATATTTATATTATTGGTTGCTATTGCCAACTTCAACTGTCATTGTTTGCCAACAAATTTTCTTTTTCAAAAACACAGTATTTTTGTATGTAGCGTTATCCTTATGTGTTACTATAAAAATAACAGTAATAAAAATAGATTGTACTGATTCTGTTATTTATATAATTTTTCTTTAATACTACAGGCTGCAGCAATTTGCTTCTCCTTCTCACACTCTGAGGGAAATAATGCCAATTTAAAAGGACACAATATTTCCTCTTGTGTACTAAACATTACCATGACCTTATAAGAAACTTTGCTTATAACTAGGGGCATCACCAGGTTGGATAGCTTGCATAATTTATTACGATAATACCAGTGTAAAGATTGAGGATCTGGCTTAAATTAAGTAAAAATATGATTTACGGGAAAAAAAATATAATATATTATATAAAACACCTTATAACTGTATCAAAAAATAGTAAAAATTGAAATAGTTTTGAAAATTTGTAACCTATAAAAGTAAAAAATGCAAATTTTTCTCTTTGTAAATTATTTCTACAATTGAATCCTTTTCAGTTAGAATAAATATAATTATGCAGTTAATATATACAAACCGCTATTCTTTAAATTAACTGTTACAAAATAAGATGTATTTATGTTTTTTTAATGATTAAAAAGGTCTAAAATAACACACCTAATCCGCAACAAAAACAAGTTTGATGTTTGAAATCTATGATAAGACAGTCATTTAGTCAGAGCAGAGAAAAGGAATTTAACATAAAACGATGTATAGATAAAAACCTGTCATAGATACAATACAATTTCTTATAATATTGTGATTTGGTTCAGTGATTGAACGTTCAGATTGATCCTTAGAAAGACTAGAAACAGCTTTAAAATAGGGGTCTGCGGGGCCCCGAATTTTACGGGTCTTACGGGTCGGGTCAGGCCAATTGAAAAGCCCGACTTCGGTTCGGGCCAAGCTTACAATTCGGGTCAAAGAAATATTAACTTATTTTTAGGCAATAATGTATGCAATAAGCATACATATATTTCATTATGAAAATACGTAATATACAAATAATATAAACAAAGAACAATTTAATTATCACCAAAGGTCAAGTGTCTAACCACATAGAATCATTCTGTTTTTATTACTTGACAAAGTAAATTGTTGTTGTCCTGTCAGTGAGCGCAATATTATCGGTTAGTCGTTTTATTTATTGTGTTGCTACAATGAGAAGGCACCAAGCGGACTGTGCAAGTTTACAAATGTAGTTTCCTTGTCTGGCCGGGTCAACACATTGCCTTGTCAAATAAATATGTCTGTGATTGACAACAGTACAGAAACAGTTCAGAGAATCTGCAGAATTGTTTAACAAATTTAACAAAAAAATTTGTTAAATTTTTTTCGAAATGTATCATTTTCATGATTGTCACTAAAATAAAAAAGATGTAATTTTTCAAAGACAAAAATCAATGAAAATACTCAACACTGTAAATGAGAAATTCGATTTTACCACCATTATTTTATTTGTATACTATTCGGACGCGCTGGAGACAATTTATTTATTTATCTTTATAAACTTTCCTGTTTATTAATTTATTTGTTGATATTTTAGCAAAAGTAAACACTTGATTTTGCATTATATTTAAGTAATGCTGGCTCGATGTGTTTATAACACGATATCGCATCCTGAGCTAACAGTCAGGACTTGCTTTGGTATGTCTCAGAGAAACTTTTATCGAGAAAGACTGAAAGAGTAAACCAGACTTAATATACATAAAAGCAGGCCGTATTACATAGGTCCGTGGCGATATTCACGCAACTTTTGCGCGCCGATATAATCGACCCGTGGCGGTATTCAGTCAGACCACAGCTGCCCGTGGCGGTATTCACACAACTTTTGCGCGCCGATATAATCGGTCCGTGGCGATATTCACGCAACTTTTGCGCGCCGATATAATCGACCCGTGGCGGTATTCAGCGCCCGTGGCGGTATTCACACAACTTTTGCGCGCCGATATAATCGGTCCGTGGCGATATTCACGCAACTTTTGCGCGCCGATATAATCGACCCGTGGCGGTATTCAGTCAGACCACAGCTGCCCGTGGCGGTATTCACACAACTTTTGCGCGCCGATATAATCGGTCCGTGGCGATATTCACGCAACTTTTGCGCGCCGATATAATCGAGCCCGTGGCGATATTCACGCAACTTTTGCGCGCCGATATAATCGACCCGTGGCGGTATTCAGTCAGACCACATCTGCCCGTGGCGGTATTCACACAACTTTTGCGCGCCGATATAATCGACCCGTGGCGGTATTCAGTCACACCACAGCTGCCCGTGGCGATATTCACGCAACTTTTGCGCGCCGATATAATCGACCCGTGGCGGTATTCAGTCAGACCACATCTGCCCGTGGCGGTATTCACACAACTTTTGCGCGCAGGTATAATCGACCCGTGGTGGTATTCAATCAGACCAACAGAGTCCGTATTACATCGGCCCGTGGCGGTAATCGGAGTTTAAAAGCCGGTTATATCGACTAGTGGCGGTCAAAAGGATTAAATTTGAAATGAGGAAAATTTTAATTCTATTTTTTTCAACTCAAGCCAAGCTAAAAATGTGATAGCTTCCCAATTTAGCCGTTTGGCCCTACCCGACCCGAGAAGCCCGAGCGCCGAAAAAAACCCCGACCCGAACTCTAAAAATGCAGCCCGCAGATCCCTACTTTAAAAACATTTATTTTTGCTGTATTCTGCACAACCGGAAAAAGATAAACTGACCTTTTCTGTTCGGACCTCCAAACGCATCCGTTCCAGCTCTGCTTTACTAACTTGATACTCCTGTGGGATATTGTAGTCAGCAGGGCGCATGGTGGTGCAAGCCAAACATCCAGGTCTAGTGGGCGAGTTCACTAACGTGCACAAGGGGCACTTCCAACCTGTATATGCATAAAACACATTTATAGACAACTTCAAAGTATTTGTGATAGGAAAAATAAGTATAATTTTACAACAATTTAATTTTTCCTAGATTGATCCTAGATCGAAAAATTAAAATAGCAAATGTTTACATTACATTAAGTTCAGTTAATTAAATAATTAACCCTTTGAATCCCAATATCCGATTTAATGGATAATTGATTTGTATAAATATAACATCATCATTATTAGGCTCTGAAAATATTTTTGCAAAAATTAATTTTAAAATTAACAAATATTAAACGACAAATTGTTTAATATGACAAAACACTAACAATACAATAGCCAGTGGCTTATGGGACTTGTTAAAGTGTCAAGATATCAGGCTGGTCAAACACATGAGCGTCCAAGGCGCTATACCTACATAGTATATTATCTTAAACGTGAGCAGGTTCAAACCTTGCAATGGCTGTTGATTTTATGTGTGCAACTCAATTAGAGTTTGCCTGTCTGTGATAAAAGGAAAAGCAATGCCCACCATAGATAAAAGGTGGAGCTGACAGGTGGAAGCTGGCAGGGACAGGTGAATTCTTTGTGAGTTGCCTAGCTGACCAAGAGTTTGGCTACTTTGTTCTTATGTACTGTGTGTGTCTAGCATAAAATATTATTATTATCATTAAATATGTTCATTAGGTTTATTAAAATATGTTGAAAAGAAATAAACAAATTTTCATCCATGCAAAACAAATCCATACATTTTCTATATGTAAGATATTCATATTACTCAAAGAGTTAACAATGAAGTTTTGTAATTTTTACTTAGCCTTCTCACTGTATAAAATATATACTGATTGTGAAAAAAAAATAGTTTTGAGATTTTAATGGATATGTCCGTTTTAAGGTCTTCTAATCTCAGAACAGTGGTTTTAACATGGATGTTTATATATGTTTTGTGTGTGTGTGTGTGTTTTGCTGAAGACTGAACAAACTGACCGATTTTGAAGAAATTTGGCATGTTGGTGTTCGTTATTTATAAATAGTGACAATTTTTGATTTGAAAAGATTCTTTCAAACCATTTTTTTAGTAATTAAAAAAAATCAGATTTCTCAAAATCAGCTCCAACAATTTTGATCAAACCAAAATAATACTCTGTTACATTCGAAAAATATTAAATTCTGTATCAGAATAAAACCAAAAAAATTTGTTCGTAAAGACGTCCATCTATGAAAATTATTCAAAACAGTTCATGAATGAAAAAGTCCCGAATAGTGTCAACAGAAAGAAGCAGTTTAATAGTGTTAGCCCAGAGGAGTGGGAGGTGCAAGGTCTTCAGTCCTGCAGTCCTGACCGAGATTTGCGCAACAAATTCAACGAGGAGACTTGTTGAACTTTTACCACTGCATTATTCGCATAAACGCTGAAATGTGCCAGCTTATTTGGTTCTACCTATATATGTGAACAAACTTTTCAATACTGAATAATAATAAAACAAAAATCAACTTCTGGCGGCCCGCCATCAGTTCATGATTTGCCCGAGTGGCCCCTAGTTTTAATAAGTCTGTGCATCCCTGGTCTAATTCTTCAATAAAAATTTTCCAGACTTTGTAAATAACTCTGACATGAAAAATTAACTCTGTTTATGTCAGATTTACTTGTTTTGTTTGTTATTATTGTTGCCGAAAAGTTTCAAAACAAAGCGAGAAGTACTAGGTTGGATAAAAATAACGTCGGTAATCTACAGCATGCGGTAGCTGGATATGGCAATGAGCAAAGTAAAGAAAAGAAAACTTATGCGCAAATTATACACAGTGATAATGATAACAAGTCGTCAATGAAAACCATCTTAGAACTACTGAATGAGCAAAAGCATACTAATAAGTTGCTCTTCGATAGACTTGATAAACTAGAAAATCTCCAGCATAAGCTGGACTTGGAACCTTTTCTGATTAGTGAACAAATAGATATCTGTTTAATTTCAGAGACACACTTTACAAAACATTCATATCTCAAAATTAATGGTTACAGTGTATATCATGTAAATCATCCTGCTGATAAGGCAAGGGGTGGTTCTGCTGTAATTGTTAAAAATAGTATCAAGCACTATGAAGAAACTAAAGTACAACTTGAAACGATGCAAGTGACAACCATTAAAGTTCATACTAAAAACAAAAATTTTAATATATCAGCCATATACTGTCCACCAAGACATAATCTAAAGAAGATAGACTACATACATCTTTTTTAACATATTAGGCAATCATTTCATTCTTGGAGGTGACTTCAATGCAAAAATACCTTTTGGGGATCACGTCTTACTACTGCTAAAGGCAAAGAGTTGTATGAGGCAGGAAAGGAGTTTAAATGTGACTTCCACTCAACTGGTAAACCAACATATTGGCCATCAGATCCAAGAAAGATACGGACTTAATTGACTTTTTCGTGGTAGGGTGTATCTTGTAACTATATCAATCTCAGTGAAAGTTTTGATTTGGGCTCCGATCATTCTCCGATAATCTTAACAATAAGTCAGAACATAATACAAAGAGAAGAACCTCCTAGATTATCCAGCAATAGAACCAACTGGATTGGCGTTAGAGAAGAGCTGGACGAGATTATTAACCTACATGTCTCACTTAAAACACCTGTGCAGCTCGAGGAAGAAGTTGATGTGTTTATTAATAACATACAGCAAGCAGTATGGAACAATACACCTCAGATAATTAAAAGATATAGTAATAACATTACTTACCTGCCTGAAGTTTTTGATTTAATTAATGAAAAAAGAAAAATGCGCAAAAAATGGCAGCAAGTTCGAGCTCCTAAATTTAAATCTGAATTAAATCGACTCAGCACTAGACTCTCAAAGTTACTAAAAACTATTAAAAATGAATCTGTTGCTAAATATCTGGAAAGTCTTGCGGCAGATAGAGACAACGGAGTCAAGATATGGAAGGCTACAAGATTCATTAAAAGGCCAAAAGTTCAAATGCCACCAGTCAGAAAAAATGACAATACATGGGCTAAGAGTGATAGAGAAAAGGCAGATTTGTTTGCTGAACTCCTAGCTGAGACTTTCAAACCTTTTCCTAGACAGTCAGGCGATGAAAATACTATAGAATCAAATGATCCTGTAGCAAATAAAAATAAGGACGAATACGAAATTCATAACGTATCACATAAAGAACTTATTCATGAAATCAAAACTCTTAAGGGTAAAAAGCCCCAGGTTACGATCTTATCACAGCGGAGGTTCTAAAGGAATTGCCAAATAATGCCATAAAAACTTCTTCACTTAGTGAACGCTGCTTTCAGATTAAAGTACGTCCCAAGACAATGGAAGATTGCCGAGGTGATCATGATTCTTAAACCAGGAAAAGATCCTAATGACAAAACTTCAGTACCGACCAATTTCACTACTAACAACAATGTCAAAGATTTTTGAGAAACTGCTTTTAAAACGTCTTAAACCAGTCATTGTGGAAAGAAAACTGACTCCTGATCATCAGTTTGGCTTCAGAGACAGGCATTCTACAATTGATCAAGTACACCGAGTTGTACATGTAATAGAAAAAGTCCTGGAAGAACGCAAAATATGTTCGAGTATATTTCTAGACGTTGCCAAAGCATTTGACAAGGTCTGGCACGAAGGATTAATCTTCAAACTTCAGCGTGATCTTCGGAACAATTTCATCACATTCTGGAATCTTACCTGTCAGAGAGATTTTTCAGAGTTAAACATAATGGAGAGTATTCTGAGTTGAGGAATGTATCAGCAGGAGTACCTCAAGGGAGTGTCCTTGGGCCCGCACTTTACTTGTTGTACACTAGAGACATTCCCCAAGAAGTTGATACAATCACAGCAACCTTTGCAGATGACGCAACAATTTTGGCGACAGGAAATACTGTGGAAGAGGCATCGAATAAACTTCAAAGAGCAGTTGATAGAGTTTGCATTTGGATGAAGAAATGGAGATTAAAACTAAATGAATCCAAATCAACCTATGTCAACTTTACAAATAGAAAAATCAACCCAATTCCACTTATAATTAATAACCATGTAGTAACTCCAGAAAATTCTGCTAAATACTTGGGGATGACACTGGATGCAAAGCTCCACTGGAAAGAACATGTCAAAAAGAAAAAGGTTGAATTAAACATGCAATTTAGGAAAATTAACTGGTTGATAGGGAGAAACTCAGATTTAGACCTACAAAATAAACTGCTTCTATACAAGCAAATACTGAAGCCGGTGTGGACCTATGGAATCCAGCTGTGGGGCTGCACAAAAATACAAATGTAAAAGTAATTCAAACTTTCCAGAATAAAGTCCCATGAAGTATTGTAAGGGCTCCGTGGTTCGATTCGCAATGACAGTCTTCATAGGGACCTTAGGATGAAAACTGTCTCAGAAGAAATCAAAAGATTTGCAGAGAAACATAAGCAAAGCTGGATAGGCTTTATTGCCTAGTTGTAATTATCTTTCATTTTCAATTTTATGTTTTGATTTATGAATCTTGATATGAAACAAAAAAACGTAATGAACTGATTTTGCATAAGAAATAAATTTCCCCTAATTTTTTTATTATTACTTTTTTATATAGTTTCTGAACTAAATTTTTTTTAAAATAATTAAACACGAAAAGTTTCCACAATGTTTTAATGTAATTTACTTTATTAATAAAAAGTAACAACTACTATGTATATATAACGTTTTTTTAATAAAACATTGCTTCTTAAATTTTATTTGCTATTATTTCATGCTTCACAATAGTTTAAACACAAACCAGTGGAACCCAATATGGTTGATGTGCTTACCAAACTAATAATTATAAACTTATGTTACATTATTATACCATATCAGCCTACAATACCTAATGCAAGAGTTCCGTTAATGGGGAGTACTGGTGGCTTCTTTACTTCTACAACTGTAACTTTCGCTGCCTCATACTTTGCTTCTTCCAATTCTTCTTCTTCTTCCTCCTCCTCCTCTTCTTCTTCTTCTTCTTCTACTTCCTCTTCCTCTATTTCAACTATATCTACTCCGCTCTCGGAATTCTGAGTCTTAACTTCCACCTTGACTTCTTTATTTGGTTCTGGACTTGGTTCTTTACTGTAAACAAAAAAAACATTTCAAATTAAATGGTTATTTATATCCTGTTATAATGATTAAAAAAATTAATACCCTTTTCGATAAAAAAAATAAAGGTTATACAGTTAGCTTACAAAAGATTCAGTTCAAATATTATTTTATACTAAGACCTTAGCATTCATATTTAATTATTTTTACAATTATAATAAAATTTTCCAAACTATGATGTAAAATTTAGCTATTAATGAAGTACAGAAAAATTAAACAGAACACGTAAGTTGTTGATATTTACCAACACAGTTTATTTGCATATTTTTTTTCTAATTTCAAAAGTTGTAATAATAATAATTAATGATGCTACAGTATTAATAATAAAAATTTGAATTATTAAATATGCAACTGATTAATAAACCGAACAAATGAATCAGCCGCATATTGCAACACAAAAATTAAACAGACTAGACTCAATAGTTGGTAATGCAAACTAAATGAACAATTAGTACAAATCTGTCTTTAAGATGCGGACTGTACAGAATGCAGCTTGAAGTCTCATGTAATCCTGCAATCTTCCCTACCACTCACTGCCAGTGCATTGTCTACTGTACCAGACATGACCCAATCAATTGCTAAAACTTATTATTACATACTAGACTGTAATGAATCAAAATTCTATCATTTTTGTTGCAGTTTAATTTCAGTACTAATAAATGTTCGGTTTTTAAAATAAATTCAAAAATAAAACATTTATTTCTTGAACTAGGGAGGGCTGCAATCCTTACTGTTGGGCCAATTAATATAACCTTATACCTTTTATACAGAATATGTTTGGTTTACTGACCGAGTACTATTTGTATTTTTAAATAATAATAGGGAAAGGTTCACTAACAACAAGAACCATTACCATCCCTCCCTTCCCCTCCAAAATCCAGCTAGCTTTGGTCAAAGTCTCTCAAGAATCTCTACAGAGAACATCGCTTCTATACTCTTTCACTGCTTCTGTATATTTTATCATCGATGATTTGATTGTACTGTGAACTTTGTGGTATTACCTCATTTCAATTTCATTGGACATTTCATTATTTTATTTTGTTGTTCTCAAATCATAGATTTCAAGTTGTTCTTGTGAATATTTATGAGAAGTAAAAACTTCATTGGCAATAAAGAAAATTTATCTTTACAACTAATAGTTTTATTATTATTTTCACCTACCTTGTACAATATAAATATATTCTATATTATTAAATACGAAAACTTTTTTTAAAAATATTTCCTTGAACGATTTCACACATTTATGCATTTTGATGTCTCCTATCGCATTGGGGTCATCCGATCATTATGGATATTGTTACTCTTTTTCTTTAATTAAACAATCTCACCCATTTACGCACTTTGCTTTTTCCCATCGTATTGGGATTGCTCAATCATCATGGACATTGTCTCTCCCATTCTTGAACAATCTCACCTATTAACACACTTTGCTTTCTCCCATTGTATTCTGGTCATAGGACTCACATATCTGGTAATGAATGCTAATAAACCCTTGTATATCAATTTGATTATTTTTTTCACTCTTTAAGCTAGTTTACAAATTTTATTAGACTTTTGTTTAAAAATTATTGAACCAAATAAAAGGAGAAAAATAATTTAGTAGAATTACAAAAAACAAAATTAACAGAATGTAATTAAATTGTTTGCACTTGTTCATGCAGTTCATTAATCAATCATAGTAAAGTTTTATTTAGTCAGATGATAGACTATTATACATATTAACTAACTTCCAATCTGGTCTTTACATAACACAAATTATGAATCCATAAGTGATTTAAATGGCCCAAAGCTGCCTCGGTGGCCTAGTTGATAGCGTACTGGGCTTTCACCCCGAGGACCCGGGTTCGATTCCTGGCCAAGGCTTGGCATTTTCATACGCTATAAATCATTCCATCATCTGCATTAGCCCAAGTGTGCACAATAGTCGGACATTAAACAAAAAAAAAAAAAAAAAAAAAAAATTAAATGGCCCAAATCTAAATTATGGTTAAAGCTAACTATTGTAAAATTGAGTAACTCGATTAAAAAATTTACCTCGATTCATCTACTTCAGATTCCGTTTCACACAAGCTAAACTTATCCTCTTCATCATTATAGTACCAGCCTTTCCCAAGAGGCTGGTCTGTATTTGATGCCTCTACTTTTCTTTCAGTCTCTGGTAATGAAGTCAACTCTGGTTTTGTTGCCGATAAATTTGGATTATTAGAATGTTTGTCTTTTTCTAGCGAACCTTCTGCTACAAACAGAACATTTTTTAATAAGTTGCCAATTTATGTAAAAAACCACCAGACATAAATAATCTAAGTAGTGTATTATGTTAGAACACATTGCTAATATCTTGGGAGTTTAAATACAATGACAAAAACAGGATGGTTATGTATTAATAATTAATAATAATTCAGGAAGTTTATAATGCATATATTATAAACCCTTGTGTCAAAAAATCTATAATATACATGTACTACAGACTCTGGTCAATGCGGATGTTTTTAATTTAAAATAGTGGATGATCCAATGTTTTCAGTGACCAATAGAATCCCCTTTAAAACATAATTTTAAAAATCGTTCTCAAACATTAGGCAACCATAAACATACAAGATCGATTAAAAAAACAATGACCCCTCAAAAAGTGATCTACGCTCATTTCAAAATCCCTTGGTCTGGGTCTTACAATGACGGCTGCTCCAATAGATCATTATCACAATAAAACATTCGTTAACAATCACAACACTCTGTAAAGTTATGGAAGCGTATTTCTTTTATTTATTTAGATATTATTTCTTTAAACTTACAATCATTTAAAAAAATCTAATTTCATGTTTATAAAAAACATTAAAATCTGCATACATTAAAAACAAAAATTAAATAAGAGCAAACATTTTTTTCTTTTTCACATTTTGGCGCCCTTAACTTATGACACCCTAGGCAAGTCGTCTTGCTCACCTATATGGTAAAGTGGTCACTGATCAAACTTAAAGCTGGATGTCCATGTATGGCTAAAAAATCCATTGTTAGGATGTAAGTTGTTTTTTTGCTCAATAACTTTTGATAATGTCACTGAGAAAGCAATATGTTAATTTAAAAAAAAGAAATCAAGCAGCATATTTTTTTATAGTCTTACTAAGAACAACAAATATATCTATTCACCTGGTGCAACAAGGTAAAGAAATATTGGCGAATGAGCGACACTAACACCCAGTTGTTCTAGAGTCATCGAATCATCAATAGCTAGCAGTTTGCCCAAAATCCAACGTTGGACTTGAGCTGGAATCTCAAATTCTCTGTCTACCTTGGCTTTTAGTTGTGCTACAGTCATTGATGGGTTGACTTGTAATGGAATTGGGCCTTGATGAGATACTTTATCTTCTACAAACATATCCACACTGAAACATACAACATTTATGTTTCCATAACAGATGCAATACATTTTACTGAATTAAAACAATTTGCCTAAATTTTGACCAGATTTTAGAATTTCTGGATGTGTAAATTCCAGAAATATCATATACATATGAGATGAGTCGATTCCATTTTTTTCTATTCCTGATACCAATTATTCAAGGTCGATTCTCCATTCCTAATGCCAATACCACTGATACAAAAAAACCTGTATTTTTCTAAATTGCCAAATTTAAAAAAATTAGAATATTTCCCATTAGTCTCCACCCCTATGTTTAAGTAATAAAAGCTACAGAAATACTTAAGTAATACAGAAATAAAAGAAAATCTTTTACAGAAAAATGTCTTAGTAACCTACAACATTTTATATGCCTTATCATCACAGGTAACTAAGGCCAGTTTTAAATGTGCTGACTACGCCACACACAAGATCCCATGACGATAATTTTATTTCTTGTCAAATTAAAGAACAAAATCATACACTCAAATGATTAGGCCTACTGTTCGTACTATCGTCAACTTATTAGGCCTAGTTCATAAAAACGATTTCAGGATAAGACTAACATTCGAAAAAAATGCTTGAACAATAACAAAGCAACAGATGAGAAACGATGGTGTTAAGAGAACTCAAATTTTTGAGTTATGGGACAAAGAGTGAAATGTAAACATATAACTTGCAGTCAGCATTAATCAATAACTTAATTTAGTTGACGATAAATTCTACAAACCTCATCAAATGTAGATTAGTAAAATACATTATGCTATTTTAAAATTATACTGTTTTATATTATATAAAATTATAGCAGAAAACTGCAATGATACTTTGTTAGTAAAGCTTTGGTTTTCTAATCAACCACAAAAAAGAATAAACTGGCAAAATAAAACAAAAGCATTGTATTTTCAACATTTTGTTCAAATAAACTAAGTCCTGTAGATTTTTTTTAACATCAATGCTATCTCTAACAGAAAGAATCAATGGTATCAAAACTGACTTTTAATGTTGATTACCAATACCGAATCCTGTCTTAAGAATTGATAGTATAGTACCTTGATGGACGCTAATATAGTGCTTATAATGAAATGGTTTGGCACTATTTCATCGAACCTTCATTCTGAAAATAATCTGTATGACAAAAATTATTCAAAGAACAAAGAGTCTATTTAATAGAATTTTCACAAAGATATTTATTCTAATTCGTTCGAATCATCTTGTATTTGAAAATTTGTAAAACATGAAGTCCATAACTTACGTAATAAACTTAGTGTTAGGTGCTTGTTTCTGCCTAGTTACAGAACAGTTGATCTTCAGTCTCGCCAATTCTTTCGCAAGGCTAGCAGCAAGTTGGTGTTGCCCTCCAGCTATTGCAGCTTCTAACCGACGTAAGATACGGTTAACGGCTAAAGTGTTCATGTTGTTATCTACCGGTGTACTTCCACTTCCTTCGAGTCCAGCTGTTGGCATACATATTTATTGGTTCAAACAAATCTGTTTACAAACAAACAATGTATGATTTATTTTCAATAAAATGTTTATTTTCAAACAGCTGTGACCAGAAATGATCCACAAAGCAGGCAAAGATACTCCGCTGATATCAAAATTTAGTTATATTTTATTAGAAATTATTTCTGTAATATGGTTATAGTCTTTAGATAATTAAATTTATGTACTCTAATTTATTTTATTTATATAGTCATTATTACACATCTTGTGGTTTGGAGAGGGCTTACAAAATATTTATATCAATTACTATTTATTTAATACTTCTCATTTTTAAATATTATTTTATAAAAAATTTAACAAAAACATTTTTACCTGATTTTGAATTTTACTGAAATTTATACTACTGTGTTTTAGTACTTTTTAAAAATAAACTGAATTATTGGGTAAATGAATTGCATATTCTTAATGAGTTTCAAGCTGGGTTCAGGAAATCGTACTCTACAGTACAAAATATATTCAGCTTGTCCTGTTAAACTCTTCAAAAATGATTTTATATTTGAAGAATCTTTATGAAGACAAAACCCTGCAATTTGGAGTAAGCATAGTTTATAAGCTAGTTTTGAAAATAAAAATGGAAAACAAAAACACGGGTGCATTTTGAGTCCTCCCTTTTTTGCGCTTTTTCTCAATGATACTGACAGTCAATTGAATGGTGGAATTACTACCAATGGTGTTAAAATAAAAATCTTAGCGTATGCGGATGATATTGTTTTGATAGCACAGGATGGACCACTACATGGAATCATGGACAGTTACTGCAGTAAATGGAATCTAGTGTTCAATCTTAATAATCAAAAATCATTGTTTTAAAAAAATGGAGACAGATAAACATGAATGAAGGATGGTAGTACAAGGAGGAAGAGATTGAAGTAAAATAATTTACTTCAAAGAGATATCTGGAGTGAATTTTACATTGTGAATTTTAAGGAAAAGTCTACAAATGCAAAAGCTGCAGTTAATACTTTCAGAAATATTATGAAAAATATTATATTATATTTCCTGCTAAAAAAGAAATTTTAAACACTGCTCTGAGGGCGATATGATATGTGAGGGCACATGTATGGTGATACACAGAGTAGGAAGAAATGGAGTAGATTTTAAGTGTTTTTATAAAAATTGCTTTCAACTTACAAAAACAATTCTCCACCTTACTGCCTACTTTTGGAATACAAATTGTATCCTATATTCTCGCACACAATGTCCTAGCATATAAACACACAGCGCTATCTTTCAACTATCTTCAAATAGATATCAAAATATTTGTTGAACGATGTAATGAATAAAAGACTATATTTCTACAAACATTGAAAAATATATGTGATATAGTCCACACTGACATAAAAACCTTTGAGTTGATGAGCTTTAGTGTCAAGGAAATTACCCATAGCATAAATCTGAACTACAAGAAACACTGCAAACTAGAGGTGGAAAGAAATCAAAAATGCTTTTTATACAAAGAATTTGATTCTACCTGGACTATGAGCAGTGTAATGTGGACACTCGTCTGATAAACTGATTCATGAAAACAAAAGCGGAACTCATTTACCTGAACAATTACACCAAAAGGTATGCCTTGTGGACGTGCTCATTGTGTAACAGAACGGAAGAAGACATAAATTTTATATTCTATAGGAGTTTGTTCAGTTCTAAAAGATGTAAGAATGACTTAATTCCAAAAATATGAACTTAGATTGTCAGAAGTTATAGATTTTTAAATGGCAGGGACTGGATTTTGCTACTGAGTATAAACATTCTAGAACAATAACCCTTATGAGAGATATGTTGCTGCTGGTGGCATCTTGCAGCAGTGTTCAATTACAGTAGAATAGTAATGCCTATTTTCTCGAATGTTTCCCCCTGTCCTTGCACTTGCAGATTTGATAGCGGCAAATAGTCCAATTACTTGGACTTAGCCTCTGATATCAAGCACACTTTTTATAATGGTGCTGTACTTCTAGTACGTTTATATTCAATGGTTTCACTGCGCAAATACTGCAAGGCAGCCTGCACTATCATTTTTGATTAATTGAAAAATTTAATTATTAATTGTATTTTGAATATTGTTCTTTTTGTTAAATTTTGTATTAAATAAAGTCAGTCACACCTCGGACGGTCTTTTGGCCATGAAAATATGCTGTATTCTTGAGACAATTTAGTTTATTTTATTTGTGATTATAGTTTTATTATTTTTCTTTTATGTGATTAGAAATTATTCTTGTAAAATTTTCACCAACTTATTATTATTGTTAATATTACTACAGGGTTTTACTGTTTAAGTACTGGTTTTATAAATTTAACAAAACTGAAATGAAGGACAAATTTTATTTTTTAATAAATTAATTTTCCTGTGTAAATAGCATAACTTTATTTTATTTCAATTACCTTTAAAGTCAGCCAGACCATTCGGTCGGGAAAGCTCTGCCGTCAACTTTTCAACATCATTAGTCTCAATTACTGTGTTAGCGCTACTCGAAGATACTGGTAACTGTGGTTGAGTTTCGTTACTTGCTGGCACATTAGCGTACACATGTACAGGTACATTTTCATTTCCAGTCTTGGTAGCTTCAATACTAGCAAAATCTCTTGGTCGAATTAATTCAAATGTACCAGTACCAATGCGCCTACGTTCTTTAGAAAGTGATGTATACAATACTCCGTCCTTTATAGTATATTCTTCAACACTTATTGGAACTATAAATTCTTTACGAGACCCCTTCGGAGTTAATCGGCCAGCAGGAGGTTTTGCTGCGCTGTTTCCTGACAGAACGTTTTCAATTTTTCTGACAATACCATTAGTCTGAACTGAAGTAGACACTTTTTCTGGTTTTTCTCCAAGTTGTTTTTTAATTTTAATATCCTCAATTACTACTTCATTTTTAATAAAGTACATTTCAGATTTTTCTGGATTATGTGACTTTTTAGTAAAACCATTTGTTTCTGCTTTTAAAAATTTGTCAGTTTCGGTTTTTGTGGTGTATTTTTTTTAATCGCTCCTAACTTTGTTGCGTCTTTTTCCACACCTACTTCATATTGAGTAGGAATAATTTTACTTTCTATTTTATTTGTGTCAGGTTTAATATCTTTTGAACGTTTAGGTAAAGAATTTTTCATTTCTTTTAGCATTTCCTTTATTTTTAACCTTTCCTCTTCGTTTGTTGCTATCGTATTTTTCTTAGCATTGCAGTTATTATCTTTAGTTTCAGTTAGTTCTTCAATAGCTTTATTTTGATCGATGTTTTCTTTTTCACTTTTATGAAAGAACGCAAGTCTTGCCTTTCGTACTTCATCAATATCAGTGTCCATTTCTCCACTGCCTTCACTACCAGTTGCTGTATGTGACGTACTACTTACAATAGTACTTGTTTTAGCCATTTGTGTTCCACCTGCAGGAAAACCTTTATTATTGGAGCTTTTACTGTTTATAATTTCATTTAAATTAGTATTAGTGATTGGTGGATATTTAACTTCATCTTTACCTTTTTCATTTAAATTATTTTTTTGTATAGGAGAGACTATATCTTTTGATATTTTATCCAAGTTATTTTGATTTACAACCGATGACTTATCACTAACTATATTTTCTGTTCTTTTCTTCTCTTTCTGTAAATTACTGTCACTTACTTTTGTAGGTGTTATAGATTTTCTATCAACTCCATTTGCAAAATTAGCTGTTATATTATCTACTACGTCTGTCGGCCTCCACATATCGCATGCTTCGCATGTAATTCTCCATCGCTGGTTTTCCAAAGTACACCTAGGACAGGACCAAATTGTAACCATTTTCACCTGTTTGGTGGATTCTGCAGGAGTGGAGTTTTGTACATTCGAACTAATTATATCTTTGTTTATAGTTGATGCCATTTTATCTTTAATATTGGATAAGTTCGTACCATTTTGATTTGATTCCTTTTTATTATCTACTTTACTTATATTTACGTTCATGTCTTTAATTAATATTGAGCTATTTAATTTCTTTCCTTCTATTTGATTACTAACAGAGTTTGTTACTTGCCTGTTGACATCATCACTTTCTTTACTTGATACGCTCCTATTTGTTGTAACTAGATCTATGCTGCTTTTTGTAATTGTAGAACCAGGCGTAGTACCGACAGAGCTTATTGATTCAGACATCTCTACAATGGTAGGAATCGTTGGACTAGGTGTAAGATGTTTTCTTAGCCTGTTTGCTTCATACATAGCTTGAGTTTTTGATGTTCTCTCGGCATCAAATTCATCTATTTCTTCTATAGTTACCTTCGGTGAAATTGAATCAGAGCTTGCAGATGAACTGGGTAAGTTTTCATCGGACCTTGAGTTTTGCTTCATTAAACTTCGTCTTCTTTTAACTCCGGGTGATTCTAAATAAGTCTGTTGAGAGTCGATAATCGTAGTTTCTCTTTTATAACCGTTAGGCCTACTTTTACTAACAGTCTCAGTGACAACACTTTCTTGAACAACTACCTTTTCTTCATTAGCTTCATTGACAAAAGAAAATCTTTTTTCAACTCCTTCCTTACTAAAAATACTAGGACCATTTTTAGAGAAAAATTTAGAGTTAACTGTTACCTTAGTTACGTTTCCAATAGCATTGAATAAAGAGATCAGTTCACGAGCAGAACTTTTCTTTGGTATTTCAATATTTTCGTTTTCAGAATTAGCATTTTGTTTTTGTTCAGGCTCTTCTGTGTCGGCATAAAATTTAGAATTCAAAGCTGCCAGTTTTTCCTTCTCTTTTTCTTTTTCCTGTCTCACTATTTCTGCTGCTTCTCTATCTAACTCGCTTATGTTTACTAGCATTGAAATTTGCGAGTTCCTTTTCTCATCTGACCTAGAAAATATGTTTGAGAACCTATTGTTTTCAGTACTAATAATACTTCCTCTCGGAATTCCAACTTCAGGCATCCAGTCATTTACTTTACTTTTATCCTTCTTCTTTTCCAAACTTTTTCCATTTTCCTTGTGAATAATGTTTCTTTTATACCAAGGTCTTGGAGATACAGGGGATGCAGGGTTCTGTTTTACTTCTGGTACTTGCATATCGGCTTTGTTTGCTTTTAAAACACCTTTTTCTAATTTAAGTGAATCGTTAGAAACAACATTAGACATTTTTAATTCAGGTTCAGTTTCAGTTGTACTTTTTTTCTCTGCATGTAATTTTAATTTTTCAATATTATTTAATAATCGTAGTTTATCTTCTGGACTCAAACTACCACAAGAATGTTTCTTTTCATCTATTGAAACAAATTCAACTGGAGGTGGGGGAGCTGGTCTCTTCTTTTTACCAGAACTATTACCGCCACCTGCTGTTATGTTACTAGATTCAATTTGTGCTGATATTGTCGGTGGAGGAGGAGCTTTCCTTTTACCTCTAACATGGCAGTAAGCTCCTGCTTTTTTGTCTTTAGCTGAGTCACTTACTGTTCTTCTGTGTTTTGGTCTTTCCCGGCTGTTATAATGGTTATTTTCTTTGGAAGATTCTGTTTTATTTTTTAATTTAGAAATGTGTTCCAATGTGTTTGGTAAACTATAATCTGCAGGCTTAGATTCAACAATAGGAGGTGGAGGAGCTTTTCGTTTCTTTCTTCTTCCAAAAGTAGAATTTTTACTGCCAGGAGAGCGGTTTAAATCCTTTTCAGATTCATTCAATTTGTGTGCTAAGTAAACATCATCAGCACTCCTATGTATCGTTCCGCTACCAAACAAATGATATTTCTTCTTCAGTGAAATATTTTTATCTAATTCTCGGATTTTATCTCTTTGCCAAAGCCGCCTACGATATGTCTCAGTTTCCGGTCCACTTGTTATAAATTTATCTGCTTGATTTGCATTGCCAAAAGGCCTATACAATTCGGGGTGTATGAAAGCAAAACTACTGGCAGTTGCTGTACTGAATAATGTATCAACGCTACCACAAGTTGATCCGTAACCTCTTATTAACCTAGGTGAAGACGGAGCAGAAGGAATTCTTGCATTTTCTATCTCATCTTCAAAATCTTCCTTTTCTTTACGAAACCAACGAAAGAAAGAAAATATACCGCTTGCGCCTCTCTCTTTTCTATTTGATATAGATACAAATGCGTGTGCCGATTCACTACGAGTTTCGACACGGCTGGCAAAGTGATGTCTTGAAGCGTACAAAGAATCTATAACTGCTTCTTCAAAACTTGGTACATTAGTACTGCTTGTCATTCTTCTAGCCTGGCCATTATTGACTTCTGATACATTTTTTATCTCTCTTTTCTTGATCTGCAATATTACTTCCGGTTTGTCCTTATCTTCTATCCTTAAAGTTTCTGAATTGTTTTCATCCGATGAGTATTCACTTTCCTCAAACAGTGTGCTGGTTATTTTACTTGGAGACGGGATGTAGTGAAACTTCTGACATTGCTCTGACTTGTTTAAATACTTGGTTTTTTTCGTTACAGCAGGTAGGGGTTGCCTCGAAGACTGAAAACAAACAAGACATACATTGGTTTTTAGTTTTCCTGGGCGGAGTATTTTTGCAAATCCATAAAACTTTACAAAGTTTGTGTAGATGATTACTGCATTTTCAGACTACACTGTATTATACTATTACATTTGTAATATATACAATTTTAATATTCATCTGTAAGATGATGTAGACAAATTGAAATTTTAGTTTAATGAATACATTTTGGTTTTAAATAACAAAACTTAAATACTGCATATGTTTTTGAACTTAAAAAGAAAATTAGCTTAGGGAGGCGATTCAAAGCTGTACACGAGTTTATAAAATAATTACACTGTAATAATAAATATGAGATCCCATGACCATGATTACAAATTTTTTTCAGCTCTAAAATTGTGCAATTTTTATATTCATAAAAAATATATATATTCATGTATAATTTTTTTGTCAAACAATTTTAGCTCTATAATTACCTTAAATAAATTTTAAAAAAACAAGTTATAAAACAGCTTTTTGCTACAAGAATTTAAAAAAAATGTTAAATTGTAGAAAATCAAAGCATGATAACAAATAGCATTTTAAAATTAAATTATTATTTTAAAATTAGTTTATATCAATAAGTAAATATGATGTGGTGTTTAATGAAATGTTGTTAAGCCCAAAACTATTTTCTCTTGTGTAACTAATTCTGCTTCTAGAATTTTCATTTTCATAATTTTAGTTGTCATCTTTTTATACATATTTTTAATATCTGTCACCATTGTTTATATATATATATATATAATCCGCTTCGGTGGCATAGTTGATAGTGTACTAGGCTTTCACCCCGAGGACCCGGGTTCAATTCCCGGCCAGGGCTTGGCATTTTCGTACACTATAAATCATCCCATCGTCTGCATTAACCCAAGTGTGCACAATAGTCGGACGTTAAACACAAAAAAAAAATATATATATATAAAACTTCAATTAATAATTAATTTATAATTATTTTAACAATGGGTTTATTGTATTTTATTACAATATCAATAACTACTGACCTTATTATATTATTATTTTAATTTATAAAAAGTTACACATTTTTTCTCTTTGACCTTAATAGATGTTTAACACATATAACAAAATGAATTAATAATATGTTAATAATTAATAATTAACATATTACTGTAATCTCAAAATAATATTATTACTAATTTATTATGTCACTTCCTTATTTAAGTTGACTTTCTAGTAACAACATTCAACCTTCTTCTAACTAGTAAATAAAGGACTAATTTTACAAATTTAACTTTATGATAAAGTTTTAACAACATTCATTTCATTACACATGTAAGATATACTTTTATTTCATAAATAAAATCAATGTTTTTTACCATTCAAAAAAGATAATGTAGACTTTAATGCTAATAATATTTACCTTAAAATTAATCACATGAATTTGCTACAGGATCTCACAAATATTTTTTAAAATAATTAAACTTTTTTGTTTTAACATTTCCTACAACAGTGTGAACATTCTTGTACAAAGTGAATACTAAAGAAAATAAAAACTTTAAAACAAAAAAAATATGTATTTGCAAATATACTTATTGATGCAATTATAATTAGAAACTGAGAGGCGAGTTCAAACTTAGAAACAAAACAGACAATGATTGTATTGTGAAATTAAACAGAGTGTTCTGGCATTATACAGGAATCTTGTATTCGGTACCATGCTGTATTCAGTTTGAGTGAAGACATATTGCAGTAGCGCAATGTGTGAGTTTGTATTGCACATTTTATATACACTGAGATTTACTGCTTAAAATTAATGAACACAGCTGTTAGCTATTATGTAAGACACTGATGCAAATTTTAATCTCAAATCTTGGTAGTATTTTGAATTTAATTACGAAATAATAACAATAATTTCCAAGAGTACTTTTTTTATATCACCGTCAGATTAATTTTTGTTTTTTTAATGGAAATAGAAAATTTTTTTAAACACCAATTTATGCAGATTACAAAGTTTATGCAACTGATAATGATGATGAAGTGCTCCTTGAAATTGTTAGACAATTGCAAAGATTTTGTTAGATAACAAGTTTGTTCAAGCTTTTACCAAAATCAAGTTTTGTACCAAGTAGGAATCAATTTGCACCAAAACTGCACACACATAAACAGTGTTTGATTTCTAGAAACAGAAGTGCCGGAACTATAACTTTTTGGGGGAGTTGTCAAGGGTATTCGAAGTATTGGCCTGAAGAAAAATCCTTATTTATACAAAAATGTGAACACTTTATTTAATTCCAAATTTAATTTTGCAAAAGAAGTACAAAAATAAGTTGGAGTAAAATAATGAAAGCAATAAAAAAGCAAAGTTTCATTATTGTTGAAAGGGGTGAAAATTGTCTAAAACTTCAACATGTTTTCATCATACTTTTTGTACCTTGATGGCTAATGCTGATTGAATGGTGTCCAAACACAAATCAAGAATCAAATGAAAATTAAATAAATGTTTTACCTATCGTAATTTTTGTCCTAAAGTAAAATACTGGAATTCCATTCCGTCATATTCCGCCTGAAATACAGCCATTCACATAAATATAAAATATTTATATAAAACTCTTAGATCACCTCAATAAGTGATATAGAGAACAGTAAACCATTTTAGTACTCATTTCATGGTTCTGGGTATGAGTTTTACCATTCAACTGCTCATTTTCCAATAGGTAATTGATAATAATACTTAACAGAAAGTATATACAGTGAACAGAATAGTTGAGTGATAATATTTAAAAAGAGACATTTAAGAAGAGAACAAAGACTAAAATCTATAATTAGGCCTATTAATGCATACACGGCAGACAACAGGAATAATAGCAGCAGTTAAAGTACAGTATCACAGTCAAATATCAGAGAAAATCCTACTAGAACAAAAGAATAATAAAGTTATCAAAAAACCATGTCAGAACGAAAATATTCTTGACTGGGTGAGTAATGGAAAATGTTATCAGAAAACCAAGTCAGACCAAAAATATTCTTGACTGGGTGAGTAACGGAAAATAATGGAAAATATTACAGGAAATAACCAGTAATATTTTATACACTCTCAACATTGAATAAAAGCTCATCATCTTCAAAACGGACATGAATAGGAAAAAATGTTATGCATTACATTTTTTCCAGTTTTATACAATGTGCCTTCATAGGCTATCAAGTTTCAAAGCAATAAGCTTTGCATCTGATTAAAACTGTGTATACTCATCATTGTTAAATCAGAGGCCGCTATCTTAAAATGGAAGTAAATAGGTAAAAATGTTAAACACACATCATTTTGGTTTTATACAAGATATCTTCCCACCAAATTTCAAAACAATCGGTAAATGTTTTTGGCAAAAACTGTGTACACTTGTTATTGTTAAATCAGAGGCTGCCATCTTGAAACAAAAACAAATGGGGAAAATCTTACGCATTAGTCATTCGGGCTTGATACAAGGTACTTTAGTACAAAATTTCAAAACAATCGGTTAATGCACTTGGCTAAAACTGCGTAGCAAACAAACACACAAAACAAATGCCAAATGGTCGAGTTGAAATAGAGACTTGCTTCACTTGGTCAAATAGGAAACAGCTTTTAGGCAAATGATAAAAAATAAGGTGATATTTTTGTTTTATGTTCACTTTGTGAAAAAAATAAAAGCTAACCACTTTTTTTAAATCTACAACTAAAACATAAACAATAGTAAAGTTAACAGTCAAAACTACCTAAAGAATTAAAAAAATAAAATGTAATAATAATAATTTTAATTACCTGTTCAAATTGAGCTTTTCCAGGCAACTGTACAGCAATCTGCTTTTGATTTTTAATAGACTTTTCATTTTGATTTTGTTGGAAACCTAGATAAACAATAAATTAACTCAATAATTAACAGATAATTAATGAACTTTCAGGAATGCTTAAAGAAATCTACTATCATAATGGACAGCAACATTAAGAAAAATGTTTGATATAAATATAGTTAATTAATCTTATTTTACTGTTTTCATAGTATTTTTATTTTACATTGCAATATTTTACTATCTGGTTACACAGTGCTGTCTAAGGTATTTTAAAAAAATATTGTATAGAAAAATTTGTTAGATATATTCAGTTAAAACCATACACATATGATTACAGCTATATAAACCAACATTGTAAGTTCAAAATTTCAGTTAATGTGATAAGCTTTACCCTTACTGTTAACACTAATCCTTCATCCTCGTAGGATTGCATACATAACTTGCTTACAGTATGGACATTAAAAAAAACTGATTGGGTAAGTTAAATTTAAAATAACTGAATAGAGATACTTAAGTGGATTGAATAATTGGATACAATGGATAAAGAAATAGGAAAATGTTGATTACAGAATAATTCCGAAAATCATGTTTGATTACAGACCCAGTTTTTGTGTTCAGTTTGTCAAGTTGAAATACATTCCCAAAAATCAGTTTCAGAAGCCACTAGAAAATCAGCCTAGTTTTTCAGTTTGGTCATACATGAAGTTAGTGTATCAAATTTGAAATTAAAAAAATTCGACAATGAAATGAAAAAAATGATGTAAGCAAGTGTGTATTTCTGAATTTAATTTACTTTTGAACAAAAATTTTGGTATATTGGCTTGAAGTATGATTACCTACACATAACCAAAACTTTGAAACAAATCTGATAAATCAGACTGATTTTCCAATTTTTTAATAAGTACCTTCTAAATATTATTTTTTTAGAGTTATAAATGAACTAGCAGTATTTACACAGCGTTGTTCATGAAACTCAAGTGTTTTTACATTAAAAGACCTTTGTAAAAAGGTACAATTTAAGCTAAATACTTAATTTAAAAAAATTTAATTAGACATTTTAAAATCCGGTTCCAACCTTCTTCTGTCCACCTACATTAAAAATTTAAGATCTATGCATGCCAAAGATTTTGATACACTCATTTTCCAAACATAATATGCTAAATACTGTTACGCAGATAGAATGTACTGTTTATCTAAACAGCTGATTTTATACTACAACTGTTTCTCTAATAGTAATATTTCAACTGCGGTTAAAAATAACGAATGATGAAAACATTCAATATTATTAATGTTTAATATTGAAATATTTTTTGTATGATTAGAAACACTAATAACATAAGTAATTTATGTACTGCATTAAAGTGTTTAACCATTACATATAAATGTAAGTTTGTAATTAACGGTTTAACACAGTCTAATTACACACAACACGCATTACCTGCACGGCATTGCCCGTGAAATTCAAATGTTTTCACGGTAAATATTCTACATAATAAAATGTTACAGAGGCTCTCTTTTGTTTCTAAATTTAAATTGTTTAGAAAAAGGCAATAGATAACTCAGGTATAATTTTCCACTAAATAATTAATTTAGAAAAATTAATTAAAAATTTTTAATTCCGATTTCGAGGTGTTGTCTGCATAGATTAAAACTTACTTACTAATTATATTAATATAAATATAATTAATTAACATATGTTGTTATTTAAAGCAGAATAAATTACACTAATTACTTTAGTTGTTTGTATTTAATATAATATATATATATATATATATATATATATATATATATATGTGTGTGTGTGTGTGTGTGTGTGTGTGTGTGTGTGTGTGTGTGTGTGTGTGTGTGTGTGTGTGTGTGTGTGTGTGTGTGTGTGTGTGTGTGTGTGTGTGTGTGTGTGTGTGTGTGTGTGTGTGTGTGTGTGTGTGTGTGTGTGCACTAGCATTCCTAAATTTAGTCAAATCTAATTCAACCTAACACAAGACTCAATTACCGAGAAAGACACATTTAACCATTTCAAATATCAATTACTGTATTTATTTATTATTTTTCAATCATATCTTTTTTATCTTGCATTTTTTTTGTAAATCTAATTTCACCATTGTAATAAGTTTTAAAATATGCATGAATTAACTTTTAAAAATTTAACATGCCAATTTAGCAGATTTTAATCTGATTATGATAGCGATACCTGATTTTCAAATTTCAAAATGCATGAGATACAAAAATGGTTCAATAAAGTGATTCAAACAGAGTATACAGTTTTCCACTGAAAAATAAGCTGTAGGAGAAACCATCATGGTTAGAGCCAGACCTAGGACCTTGAAATTCAGCACCCATCCTCAGCTCTAGATTGCTATGATATGTATAAATTTATAAATATACCACACACACACACACACACACACACACACACACACACACACACACACACACACACACACACACACACACACACACACACACACACACACACACACACACACACACACACACACACACACACACACACACACACAATTAATATTTGTGTGTCATATAAATTAAATTAAATAATAATTATTATTAATAATAAATATTATAATAAATTATAATAAATAAATAAATTATAATAAATAATAATAATAATAAATAATAAATAATTTATAATAAATTAATATAAATTTCTGGTAATAGCTTGGAGAAGTTCGTTCATCAGTGAAATTCGTTCAACATTTTCAAAATTGTGGTCATTTCAAATCTTTGAAAAAAAAATCATAACTTTTTTCCTAAGATGCTTTTGAAAATCTGTTTTCACCATTGAACTCAGCGTTGTAACTAACTCAAAATTTTGAATTAATAAAATCCGTTTAAATTAAAAAATGTTCTGACTGCAGCCAGGGTTCATTTTTGTATATTCAATGTAATTTCAAAGTTTAAAATGTTAATATATGCAGATTTTAATGCTCATCATGAAGGTGAAATCATAATTTCAAAAAGGTAAAAAGAAATATTTTTGGAAATTCGCTTCTATCACGTCAGCGAGACAGCTGCGTGCCGCGATTATGGTACGTTCCCATCCATCACGTCAACAAAACAGCTGCATACAGCTGGATAGGATGAATTTTGTTATTTTAAAGTGTATCTATATGGAATTTATTTGAGAAACCTTAAACTAATTGTGCCTAATCGGAAGTTTTTAACGAATTTCCGGACCCTTAAAATGAGCGCCAGTCTTGACCGCTAGATCACTTTTAGAAATGTTATATATATTAACCCTCTCACGTTAGCGATTTAGGTCTGATCTGTTTCAAACTTGGCACAAAAATCGATTTTTGTAACACCCTAAACCAGTTTGTTTCCCAGCAAGAACCGTTCGACAGTTTCAAAATGGCGGCCAATTCTAACCTTTAAAAAAAATGGTAACTTCTTTTTCTTTGGTTTAGATATTTTTGAAACCTGATTTCACCATCAGCATTAAAAACTGCATACATCGAGGATTTTGAATTTTAAAAATTCATAAATTAGGAAATTGCATTTGACGGCCGGTCAGGGTTCCTATTTTCAATGTGAAAGTTTAAAAAGTGTCAGAATTTTTTTGTTCAAGAATAAGTTTTAAAAAAATAATTAAGTCAGCGTAACAGTTTGATTGCCGCGTTCACAAAGTTCTGTACTTGCAGTAACACCTGTTAGAAGGAAGCCGATATCTTAGCGAAACGACCTTTACTGCTTCACTTTAGTCAGTTAATGCACAGTAAGGAAACAATTGACCTAATGACCTTGACAAAGTGTTTCATTAATCAAAAACTGACGTGATCGCCGTTCTCAGTGCAGTTAGTTTACACATTAACACATTAGTACTTCGATTAAAGTGATCGCGGCACGCAGCTGTCTCGCTCAAGTGACAGAAACGAATCTCCAAAAACAATTGTTCAAAATTCTGATTTCTCCATAACCAACATTACAATCTACATTTTAAAGTTTCAAATTACTTTGAAAATACTAAAACGAACCCTGACCGCCGTCAAACGGATTTTAAAATCGTATGCAGTTTTTAACGTTGATTACGATGGTGAAATCAGATTTTCAAAAAAAATTAAGACCAAAAACCGTTGTGAATTTTTTATATATTTTAAATAGCAGTCATTTTGAAACTGCATAACGGATTTTGCTGTGCAACGATCTTGTTTTTCTCTGTCGCGTTTGAACCAAATGACACTAAGGGCACACGTGGTATAAAAAAGCTGCTTAAGTCGTACACTCATCGTTTTCAATTAACTAATTTTTGCTTCGATTTATTCTTTTTCAATCTTAAATTACTTGTATTTAAAAAAATCAAAAAACTACACTGATTTGAGCTAACTAGCAAATTTTCAGTTTTTTCGAGAGTCACTGAACCTAATTATTTGAAGATATTCATACTTGTAGGTTACGTTTTTGTTTGTTTTTTTTTGGGGGAGGGTTACTTAAAATCTACACTTGCTCAAAAGTGGATAAAAATCGTTTAAATTTTTTTTTAATTAAAAAAATGCTTCAAAAACTGTTTTTAAATTTAAAAATTACCCCGAGATATAACCAAACCTCATGTACTTGCCAAATTTCATCAGAATATATCGATCAGTTTCGTATCCAATTAAATCCGTCCAAATGAAAACAAGTTTACAGACCTGAAAAAGGGTAACTAATTGGGCAAAATAGATTAATCAAAACCTCAAGATGATTTCTTCCACAATCACCATACTTGATACTAAGGTCTGCTATCAATAGGTGGTTCAATAAGCCAGGATAATGGAACAACCTTAGTAGATCTCAGTAGGAGGACTTGGAAGAACAGTCCAATCTTCGGCAGAGGACAACTCAGGAAAGCCACGGGAATAATCATTACAGGACGCTGTGGTCTGAGGGTACACGTGAACAGGATAGGAATGTACCACGGAGGAACCGTGTGTAGGTTATGGCAGGAAGAAAAACTGCAGGGTACGCAATCTACGACTGCCAGTAGAAGAATAAAGGTATTTGTCATCCAGGATCCTTTTAAAACACATTAAGGATCTACTGAACTAGAATCCGATTTAGTTGCAACATAAGTCCTTCGATGGCGATGCCAAGAGATATATGTCTCCTTAACGCCTAGAAATTCTTAAACTTCATACTTAATGTTTCGTGTAGTGAATTAAGTAAAAACACAAACTATGTACACAAAATCACAAATGAAGAGACTAAAATAATTTCGTTTCAGCTTGGCGTAAATTTAGCTTTCGTGCGCATAGTAAAAATGTTGACTGATTTCTTATAAAAAAGCAATTTTTTTACGAAATTCAAAACATAATTTGAAGATTCACGATTCCAGCCGTATATGAAAATGTTTAATTTGTGATAATTTCTTCGAGCGCAAGAAAATTGATATACTTTCAAAATGGCGGCCATTTCAAATCTATAAAAATGCTTAATTTTGATCTTAAACTATATTGAAATTTACGTAAATTAGCGTTCTAAATTTTCAAACTTGATTGGTTAAGAAAATAAACTTGACAGCGGTCAGGGTTCGTTTTATTTCCAATGCGTTTTGAAAGTTTAAAACGCTTTTAATACTATCCACGATTGCGGGATATTTCGAAAAATTGCAAGGTAAAAAAATATTTTAAGAATTCGCTTCCATCACGTCAGCGGGCCAGCAACGCGCCGGTTCACCTTTTATAACGTTATGTTAGAGCTGCACACAAACGGTTAATATTTAAATCCTACGGTGCGGTACTTACTAGACAAAACCACAGACACTCACTAAGGCAAACAACCCGGAAGTTACCGGTGGACGGACGCACGGCGCGCAACACTGCACTGAGCCGATGCCGGCCTCCTCAGTTTCAGGCTAAATTTAATCCGTCCCCCTACCAGTGACGTCACTGTGCCCGTGTGTCCGACTGTCAAATCTGTCTCTCGTGTTGTGTTTGTTGTGTTTTACTTTGCACGTTTTGCCCTATGTCTTAGGATGCATATGATTTAGAGTAGGCACAGTTAACGCCGGTGCCTTTTGAATAGTATGTTTCCGCTGGCAAATATACTATTGGATTGTGATAAGACCCGAGACCTTCAAACGATTTTTTTTTTTGTGTGTTTAACGTCCGACTATTGTGCACATTTGGGCTAATGCAGACGATGGGATGATTTATAGCCTTCAAATGAGCGCCGATCCATACTTTTACATAATTTTTTAAGGGGGGTAGTTAAATTTGTATGTATTGTGCGCGCGCGTGTGTGTGTGTGTGTGCGCGCGCGTGCGTGTTTACGTCGTTAGCACGTTTACGTTTGCAATTTTCGGTCCGATTCGATTCAAACTTGGCACGAAAATCGATTTTGTTAATAGTTTGGACAAGTTCCTTATCAAGTAAAATTCGTTCAACATTAATAAAATAACGGCCATTTCAAATCTCTAAATATTCATAACTATTATTTGAAAAAATACATTAGTGGAAATCTGACTCCGCCATTTTAATCTGCGTTAAAAGCTGCACAAATTAGCTTCCTGAATTTTCAAAATAAGTTGAAATTCAGACATTTTATTTGACGGCGGTCAGGATTCTTCTTCGTGTTTTCAATGCAATTTTGAAGTTTAAAATCGTAATATTTGCAGATTTTAATGCTGTTTATGACGAAATCAGAGTTTCAAATAGAAGATAAGATAAAAATTTACTTTCGGAAATTCGCTTCCATCACGTCAGCGAGACAGCTGCGTGTCGCGATTACGTTAACTTCAGTGGTCGGGCCGAATATCGTAACGGTTAATGACCGTTTTAAGTAGGTACCTGTAAAAGAACGTTTCCAACTAATTTCTATTTGAAAATTTAAGCTGCCGTCATGGTAAGAATCACACCCGGTGTCCTTGAAATGAGCGCCGATCGTGAACTCTAATTCACTTTTTGTGTCCTAAATTATCTACATACATTAGCACACTCACGTTCGCAATTTTGGTCCGATTCGACTCGGAACTCGACACATAAATCGATTTTGACAATGGCTTAGACCAGCGGCTTCCAAACGTTTTTGTCATGGGATCCACTTTCAGTCTGAAATTTTTTTCGCGACCTACAGTAACTCACACACACACACACACACACACACACACACACACACACACACACACACACACACACACACACACACACACACACACACACACACACACACACACACACACACACACACACCTACTGAGAGCGACAGGCTGTATCATGTAACCATTGATACAACGCTCTCAGTAGTGCACATTTCTTACAGACCGGCGTTCATTTCAAGGTCCCATGACTGCCGCTCAATAGTTCATTTTCCAATAAAAATTCGTTAATAACATTGTAGGCTATAGAAAATCACATCAACGATCTTAAAAAAATATATCAAACCGGACATAACCCGCCACATCATACTTTAACCGCTTGGTGACCAAGTGAAGCGATGTCTGTTCCAACTCGACCGTTCGGCATTTGTTACGCAGTTTTGGACAAATGCAATGACCGATTGTTTTTAAATTTGGTACAAAGGTACCTTGTATAAAGTCCGAACGACGTGTCAAAAGACTTTTTCACTTCCGTTTCACGATGGCGGCCTCCGACTTATAATGATGTGTGAACAGAGTTTTGTCAAAACGCATTGACAGATTGTTTTGAAATTTGATACGAAGGTGTGAAAGTTTTTCTCATTCATTTCCGTTTCAAGATGGCGATCTCTGATTTAACGATGACGAATATACACTGTTTTGGCTAAACTAATTGAAAGCCTGTTTTAAAATTTGATACGAAGGTACAAAACTCGATCTACATACGTGTAAGATTTTTTCATTCCCTACCGTTTCAAGATGGCGGTATCTGTTTTTACGATGGCGAGTGTAGTTGCTGACTGTTTCCTGTAATACAGGCTGAAAGGACCGCTAGAAATGCCTATCTTAATATTGACAGCTTCGTGAAAAAGAACATACAATTTCCAATAAAGTTGGTCCAGTAACATTTCCCCTAAACATTACCGTTACCGGTTAAACTGGCGGAAAAGGTGACGAGCGCGTCAAAGGTGGCCAAGCAATTGACTAAGAATAAACTGCGAGGTCCATTGTTCTTCGAATTACTAGTTATTTATAACCAGAACACAGGTCCTGAAAGGATTAGCCCTAAACCTCAATCAACAAAGAAAATTTGATTCCATTAAAATGTGAAAAATATTTGTTTGTACAGCGTTTAAATGAAGTAGTAGAAGCCAGGTTTTGTTTGTAAACACTGCTGATTCAACTCCAAGGAGATAATAAACATTTGGTGGTGATGGCAAGAGGCCGTGGATATTTTAAGAACATACAATCTAATCGGCATTTCACGTTTAGTAGCAAACTAAATACGGATCTGGGGAATCTTGTTAACTGTACAGGTGGTCCGAAACTCGGTATTAGTGATGAAAGAGAGTGGATTTGTCTTCGTCTCGGTTCGTTTAGTCTCTGTCTCTTGTACAGCGTCTTGGCTCGTAAAAACACTGATTGGAACACTCTAAAATACCTTCATTACATCCATTTCATTATCACATATTATTTCTCGAGTCAGCATCGCTTTTTCTCAGCCCATACTATTCGTACAGGCATAAATAAGTTATCTTTAGAAAGATTGTGTAACCGGCTTCTGATATTCCAAAACGATTTTGCGATTCCCAAATTTAAAAGTCTCATTCAGACTTTATTTCATTCTTCCTGTTACAAACTGCACTGCAGAAAGAAGTACTTCAACACCCAAAGAATCAAGTCTGAAAGTAGATCAACAATGGATAGTGTAAAGTTAAACAGTTTTTTGTTACTGTCCATGCAAAGTGACATAACAATGAAACTTGATTACGAAGATCGACAATTTTGCAAGAGCCACGACTAGAGAGAAACCATTTGTTTAGGATGAAAAATAAAGGCATAAAAGGATGATCTAAACATATTTAGCATGGTATACATATTTTCTATGATATGTATATAATAATAGTAACCCTGCAGGGGGTGCAGACTAGCTGCATCTATTGAGAGGATTTAGACGTCCCTCGCGGTACCTGAGTCTAAAACACACTTAAACTTACAACACTACACTTACAACTTTAACCCTTTACACTCACACTTACATTTAGGGAGGCGATAATAGCCTCAATGTGCTTTTCGCCTTAAAATAACAAATAATAATAATAGTAAATGTTTTATCAGAAGGACATAACAGAACTACAAATCACTGACACTATGCTCATGGACAGAACAGCTAAAACAATAACCAAAGACAAGAAAGAAGCAACGGTTCCAGGGCAAAGTCAAATCCAAGCGAACGATCCAAATCTCTGACGAAGAAAGAAAAGCAAGATCACAACGAATGAAACAATACTGGGCTACGAGGAAGGCACAGAACATTAAAAAGTGATTGATTTAGTGTACCCCAAAGTTGGGTGAAACAAATAAAGAAAGTAAATGTTTTGTGGTGTGTGATCATTATATTAAATATAAGTACAGTAGGGCAGGTGGTAGGTCCTTGATGAATAAAAAATGCGGTTTTAGGCCTATTATTATGACTCTCTAAAGAAGAGTTCAGGGGCAATCCTTTCAGAACCAAAACTAGCTAATCACTAACTGAATTGCCTAGTGTGCTGTTGACTTCTAAATCAGCCACTTACTTAATCCATTAATTATATAATTGATAGCAATTTTTTATTGGACGAATATATTACAATGATAGACACAGAATGAGCCATTTAAGAATAGCAGGCACTTCATTTAAATTTTAACTAACAGTAAACGTTAATTCTTCATTGCTTACAACTCAATGTATACATGTTGTTGTTGTTGCCTATGGCTAGCCCGGACTCCAGTCCATCAGCATCCTTGCCTCCCAATACAGTCGAGTGGAGCTCTTCTGTCGTCTTGAATCAGCATTCATCCAGGGCATATCAGCAGGTGTTCCTTGTTCATATTTGAGTACGTCTCTTGGCACAGAGGGCACATTTCAGAGGAGTACACTCCAATGTGCTTCAAGTGGGCAGCGAGGCAGTCATGACCTGTGTCAAGATGGAACTGTACCACTAACTCCTTGGTTTTTCTTTCAGTCCGTCCCATTCCTCGTCTATATTTTCCCAGCGTTTGCCTTTTGCTATGCTCTTCATTTTTTCCATCTGCTGTTTCTTTATTGTACTTTTGAGCATGGCTTTTGCCTTATTTGGATTGGGCAAATGTTTGGGTTGGGGTAGGAGTGAACCTTTCTTTGCCAGCTCATCTGCAGCCTCATTTCCTGGCACACCTACACGAGAAGGGATCCATTGGAACACTATATTTCTGCTGAATTTTTGAAGCGTTTGTAACATTTGATTTATTTCTTTAAGATTGTTGCCCGCTGATGGTGATAGAGCCTGCACTGCTGCTTTGGAATCTGTCAGTATTACACAGTTTTGGTGTTTATGCAAAGTGTTCAGCAGAAGGAGAAGAGCCTTAGATATTGCCCCATCTCGACGTCAAAATTCGACCTGTTCAGCCGGGGTACAAAGTTGCTCGCGTTCGCAGCAAACCTTAAGCTGTACGTGTCCCCTGGGTGGTGCTAAATGAGTAACAGTGCTGGCAGGAGCCATCCCAATACTCAATGTATACATTTTGTTGATGAATTTTTTGTTTATAGTTAATTTATTTATTTATTTTAGAATTACAACTGGTCTAAGACCAATAAATAATTTTACTCTAATAAATACATCTACCAGTAATTTATCAACTTAGTCCATCCATTGATAGCTTAAGTTTTTCTTCTTTTAATTACTTTTTTAAACAATCTCTAACACTGCATTACACCAGCTCAAAAGGTTTAAGTCTCTTCAATTGTCGAACCAAGTTCCGATTGTTTAGCAGTTGCCTAGCTTCTCTGTTAACATGTTGCAGTCTCTTTTCATGCTTGCATGCATTTTTTTATTTCTTCTTCCACTGTTGGAATGCTAAGGTCTCGATGGATATCCTGGTTATGAACGTACCATGGAGCATTCACCATGTCTGTATCATTGTGATGTTAGTTTGTTTAGCACAACCCCACAGCTTTATCCCGTACAGACAGACAGGTTTAAAGATCTGATTATATATCGAAATTTTATTATCTATTGATAACTTGGAATTTCTTTCCAAAAACCAGTAGTACTGTTTATACTTCAAATCCAATTGGGTCCTTTTTGTCCTGATATGATCTCTCCAGTTAAGCCTAGAGTCCAGAATAATTCCAAGGCATTTAGCTTTATCTGCGTCAGGAACAATAATGCCCCTGATACTGAGTGTAGGGGGATTGTTCAGTCTTTTATATGTAAAGTTAGCATGAACAGATTTCAGCTAATTAAGTTTAACTTTCCAATCCCTGGTGCAATTGTATATTTGATCATTTGCATTTTGTTTCTTTCTGGTATTGATGAAAAATGGACAATTCTTTAATTAAAAATTACAAGTAAACTCAATAATTTTACAGATTATATTAAACATTTTAAAGTATTTTAACTTAAAAATACATATTAATTACAATTTTTTTGAAAATTTTATATTTTATAAATTTTTTAATGTTTACATTTTCTTTTCATACAATTTTGAAAAAAAAATGATTATTCCAACATACATTAAAAGTAACTGTAAAAACTTATTGACTATTTTCGTTTTTATTTATTAGTAAGGCGTTGGGTGACTGGCTGGACTTGGATCTGCATCTGAGTTTATCGGACCTGAGCCGGCTTTAGGGATTTCTCTATCGTTGGCCAGGTCCGCTATTAATGGGTGGATTACATGTCAACACCAGGTAAGATGGGACAACCTTAATTGGCATTCCCATAGTAAATGTCTCTTAAGCAAAGTTTCTTATGGAGGAATCAAAGGGGCAGCAGATGTCCTGGGCAAAGCACAACTCAGGAGGATCATGGGGCTCATAACAGGGCACTGTGGTCTGAAGGTGCACATGAACAGGATAGGTGTGTACCATGGAGAAACCGTGTGTAGATTATGCAGGAAGGAGGAGCAACTGCAGGTCACATAATTTATGATTGTGAGGCTCTTGCTAGTAGGAGACTAGGGGTTTTTGTTTTCCAAGACCCTAGGGATCTTCAGCAGAATGAGCTAGTCAGTGGGTTGTTGGAACTTATTAAGGGCACCAATCTGCTGAACTAGGTATTTTAAGAGGTAAGTTGCACAATAGGTCAGTTGATCACAGTGCCTAGGGTTGAACAAATCCCTTCCTCTAGAATATAATCTAATCTAAGGTGTTGGGTTTTTAAAAACATTTTTTTATCGAGACTTCTTATTTCAACAAAACCTACCACTAATAAACAATTTACACTTTTATTTAAAATAAACATACAAAACTAGTCAGAGTACGCTTTAACAATAAATAGGAGAAACAGTATGCATTTAAGGTACAGTCTGCTCACATAGAAAATACAAGACTGAATTATAATTTTAAAACCATGTTGTTCAGAATCCACGAATACATCATGCCCTTGTCGCTCTAAACGTAAAATACTTTTTCAAATACTTTTCACGCTCTTTTTACTTTAAACCAACCTGAGTCATTTATTCTCCCACAGTTCCATCCTAAATCTATTTTTATCTTTGTTGAATACTTTCCAATGAGCTGTTAGTCTAATTTTAAATAAACTATAACAAAAAAGTGGAAGTGTAATTGTTATGGACCTGTAGCCTAATTTTTCTACTTTAACACTATCTGATATATTTTAAGATTTATCTGTGTTATTACCGCTAAAGACATCCAATGTTCCACAACTGAAAGTTATATATAGCTTGGACCACAGCTTTGAAGATAAACAACTTCTGTAAGCCACACAGCCAAATGAAAATATATGAATATGTCTTGTGGGATTATACTAACAGATCTGAACAATCTATAATTATATTTTTAAACCAGCTGTTACAAACAAAATTGATTTGTAGTAGTAACGCATATTTAAAATTTTTTTTAGGCGCTACATTGTGTTATCCTAGAAATCATTTTCAGCTTTAAGCAGCCATCAGAATAAGACTCAGACCCGGGACCTTGAAATGAGCACTGATTGTAACATCTAAATCACCTATTGAGAGATCATTAAAACAATCCTCCCCCAATTTTGATTATATTTCATTCAAACTGAACAAGTATGACTAGTTCAAACAACAAAAGCCTGGACTAGTTCATTTCACAACGAAATATGTTCAACAGTTTTGAAACAGCAGCCATTTAAACACTTAAAATTCATAATTTTTTTGGAAAATCTGATTTTACCATTGTAAACAGCATTGAAATCTACATAAAATAGCATTTTGAATTTTTTCAAATTCTATTAAAAGTATGAAAATGAACCCGATAGACAGAGTTAATTTTATTTATTTTTTTTTTTTTTATTTTAAGGCGAAAAGCACATTAAGGCTATTATCGCCTCCCTAAATGTAAGTGTGAGTGTAAAGTGTTAAAGTCGTAAGTGTAGTGTTGTAAGTGTAAGTGTGTGTTAGACTCGGGTACCGCGAGGGACGTCTAAATCCTCTCAATAGGTGTAGCTAATCTGCACAACCCCCTGTGGGGAGGGTTAATTTTTAATGAAATTTTAAGTTAAAATGTTAATTTATGCAAATTTTAATCGAACTTGGCACAAAAATCGATTTTCACAGTAGCTTGGACAAGTTCATTTTCTAGTGAAATCTGTTTAACAATTCAAAATCATGGTAAAATTCAAAATTTAAAAAAGTAAAGATCTTTCGCTTTCTTTGAAAATCTGATTACAACATTGAAATCAACGTTAAAAGCCGCATTAATTAGCATTTAAAATTTTCAAAATCTATTGAAATTAAAGAAATTAATTTGATGGCACAGTTAATTTCCATGTTTCAATTAAGTTCATAAATATATAGTATAAACACACATAATTAAGTAAATTAAAAAAAAAAATCTTTTTACTTTCAACAGAAAGTACTTTGAAACGAGAATTATAACATGTATTCTAGTGTCATTGTGCGATTACAGTAATTTATTTTATGTGTTAAAGCTGTTAATGTAGTAATGACATACAATTTCTTTTATTATGCCTATTTATCCAAACATTTACCTTAGTGTACCTTTACTTCTGTTAGAATATTTACTAGAATACATTACGGTATTTGTTTAAGGTTTTGTACAACGTAAACTAAATTAAGAACAAGTTTCATCTCTCATGTATGTTTGTAGCAGTAGCAACAGCGTATAAAAAACAAGATAATGATATGGCAGAAAGCAATTAAGTTAATTTAGTCTTGTGATTCATATATATGATTCATTGTAGACCGTAGGTTATGTTCTCTCAAGGGAAAAGTACAGCTTACTGTCAAGTGAAATTGTTCTCTTTGATGACTACAACATCTTTTTACTGTACGAAACATAATTAATTATTATATTTCTAGCCTAACCTAATCTAGCAAAAGTGATTAGCCCATCATTTTAGTAGTAGCATTCTTTCAGTAAATTTCTATTGGAAAATGAGCTTTTTGTTGACATCATGATAAGATACAGACCTATGACCATAAAACTAGCACTGATTGTGGTGACCTCTAAAACATGTTTATATATATATATATATATATATATATATATATATAATCTCAAAAATAAATGTGATTTACATTGAAAACCAGTGTTCTTCCATTCAACACAACTGTTTCTTAAAGTAACACTGTTTTAATGTTTTACCACAATCACTATTATGCATCAGGTATGAGAGGTAATATATCACAGAATATAAATGTACATTCAATTACTATATACATCAAGGGTGGCTCCAGAGAGAGACGAACCAAGCCTCTGCCCTGGGGTGTGACAGCAAATTTGAGTACATGAAAATTTTTTAAATTATTTTTGAAACCTGTAAATTTGAAAAAACATTGATAAAGGATGCAAACGTATTCTACAATCAACATGTTTTTATTTTCATTTGTTATTTGTAATAATAAACACAAAATCTCATTATTTGTAAATAATTAATAGACCTATCCTAGTTTAATAAAACTTAAATATCAATTTATATTTTGTATGAGCACATGAAAAATTTTAAAAATTAGGATATTGTGTCTGCAACAGATTTGGAAGAGAGAAGGGCAGTGAAATCCTGATGTACATGCATATCTATATAATAAATAAAGTTGGCATTGCTGTTTATAGGCTATTGCATTAACATTTACGTGTTCACAACCTAGCACCCTCAATTTTGGTCCATTTTAATTCAAACTTTGTGTAAAAATTGATTTTTGTTATAATAGCTTGGACATGTTTCTTACCCATCAATAATTTCTTTAACAGTTTCAAAATTAAGACCACTGTAAATTAAAAAAAAAAACATTTTTTCAATTTGATTTCACTACCGTAACCAGCAAATTCTGCTTAAACATTCAAATTCTACTTAAAATGTGAAACAGGAGCGGGAATATTCTGTGAGCATTTTTCTCACTACTTTGCATTAAGCTCGGACGCCACCATTTTTGAGGCGGAGTTGTTTGCAATCGATGAGGCATTGTGGCAAATAATAACGAGGCCATGGTTGAATAATAACATAGTGATATTAGTTGACTCTAAATCGGCATTACAAGCAATTGCTGACAACACATTTGCAGGCTCTATGATAGAATCGATCCAGAAGAAATACAAAATAGTTAAACACATTACCAAGGAATTGGTACTGCAGTGGATCCTGTCACATGTAGGCATATAAGGGAATGAGCGGGCAGACAAGCTGGCCAAAAAAGGAACCCTTATAGTGCAGAAACCAAAAAGAATGCACTATAAGTGCACTCCAGTATGAACTGGAGGCCTATTAGTGCACTGAAACGAACATCTTATCTTGAATTTACAAACAAAGTCAAGGAAGACATAAAGAACAAGCCTTATGAGAATGTATTCAACTTGTATGGGAAGGTCAAGGACCTCCAGAGGAGGACATCTGTCGTGGTCTTTCAGCTGACAACTGGACACGACTGTCTGAATGAACACCTGAAGAAAATTAAGATATTAAACTATGACAACTGCACATTGTGTGAATGCCCAGACACCACCATGAACAAGGACCATCTCCTGATCTGCAGAAAATTAGATGAAGAGAAGCAGAGAAGAAGAGACCTCCCCGGCCTCTACTGGGAAGCAAGATCAAAGATGGCGTGAGCCAGCGGAAGCCATTGGAAAACAACAACAACTTAAAATGTGAAAATGAACCTGATACTAAAGTGCCCAATTTTGTACTTAAATGTACCTTGTATGTTTCAAATGATGCGATTATCGAATGAAAACTTCTTTTTGCATGTTTGACTAATTTTAAAGGAGAAAAAACTTTGAATTCAATCAGATAAAATCATCATGCTGATTTTTGCTTATTAAACCAAAAGGATTTGAGTTCAAAACCTTTTACTGATTTTAACTTTTTTCTCATTTCATATTAAATAATTATAATATTAAATTACATTAGTTTAAAATTATGTATATAAATAAGTTGAATAATACATATTTTAATTATAACTCACCATTATGCTCGACCCATCTAACACAAAATTGTGTACAGTATTTACAATTAAATCTTATACACTTCAATAAATAAGTTCATTAATATATGTATACCTAGCCCGGACTTTTAGTTCAAGTATCTGTGACAGAATATATATATATATAAGGAGAGAGAGAAAGAGAGGGAGAGAGTAGATACTATTAAGAAACTTAACACAGAGTTTTTCTAAACAAAAATGAATTCACATTATGTATTTGTTAAGATCAGGATTGTCTACTGTGTCACAATCAAAAAATAGTATTTAGTAGTCTTATATGCCAGCTAATACAAGCGACAGACAAAGAGTTCTTTTGTAACAACCGCAGTAAATAGAATGGAGAGTTTTTATTCAAAATTTACAAACTGTAAGAAGAGATTAGTTTAAAGTAAAATAAAACTTCAAATTTCGTCTTATTCATAAGACTATTTTGAGTGGGTGTATGAACAGAATCTATGTGGAACATTACTTTTTTAGTACGGTGCCTAATAAAATGGCAATGACTTCGTCAAAGCCTTGGCGTTGTCAATGTCAGTGCACGTCTTTACAGCTCTGAACTGGAACTGTGCCCACTGTCTGGACTTACATTGCCAACATTCTTCAACAAATTTTACGCAAAGAGCTTTCATTCTACACTTTATAATATATTCATACATGTATCCTTCTATACTTTTTTTCATTTTGTCAAACAAAAACTCAGCAAAGTTTAATGATGCTAGTAGGTTAAAAAAAATCGATTGTTGATGTTATTTTTATTCAAATACTTATAAATATACTTAAAACCTACTGCCTGATATACAACAATGAATGAATTGATATGCAACCAGCCTTCAATATAATAGTAGTGTGTTTGTAATCCTTTATCATGATTTCATTACATTATTTTACCAAGTTGAAATAAAATAAATTACACAAAAGACTTATTAAAAATGACTATAAGTAACAACATAAATACACAACAGTTAATATTATACAACTACTGTTAGTAATAAAAATAACAATAAATAAAAATGGTGTCAACTATATTAGAGCCCAAAAAACGAAAAACATTTTTTAAGTTTCAAAAATCATTTTTGCATTTTAGACCTGACAGCAGGAAACCTAATATTAGATGTTCAAAGTCCTTTTACGTACCCACAATTCTTTCTGTTCTCATACCATGACCTCTTCCATAAAAAAAACATGTTATGTTAAAGATGTCCTAGTAATATGTTTCAAAAACTCACCAGTCTCTTTTAAAAGTATAATTTTATTTAGATGGAAAATTTTGCCTCCCATTCAATTGAAATATATTCAACACTGACACACTGATTGGTGAACTGATGATCTAACGAACATGTTTTCCCTACAAACTATATGAAACTTCCCTAATTTTAAGATATTGTAAAAAAAATTCCCAAGAGCTGGCAATTGGGCTGTTTTAGCAACCTTGACTGTTTTAGCAAGCTCATCGCAATTAGCACATAGTGTTTTCTTACAAGTGGCTTTGAAAGGAGGGAATTGTGCTAAGAATTATGCTTTTATAAAGTAACATGGAATACTTAAACAGCACAAAGAGCATTAGCAAGGGTTATCATTGCAGGACAGACTAATAAACAAAGAAATTTGAAGAAGGTCAAAGATAGCAGATGTAGAGGAAAGAATAACCAAACTGAAATACAGCTGACTGGGCCACATGACATGAGTCCCTGGTGACTGACGAAACCACAGAATAATCAAATGTAGAGTCCCAGGGCAGAGAAAAAAGTATAGGATGTTCTCAAACCTAATGTACTGATGGCATCATAAGACTAGCAAAATATAATTGGATAAAATAGCATCTCAAAAATCGAAATAGAGGGTTATACTTAAGAGAGGTTTATGTTTGAGAATGGACTACTTAGCAGGAAATTGTAAGGAAGTGATGAGAGTAACTTGGTTGAAGAAACGAGAAGACCATAACTGAAGAACGCACACAGTGATAAAAAATATTGGTAGCAACTTCATGACACTTCATGAAACTACGTTGATGTCTTACTAGGGTAATGGCTACTAGAAGAAGGGATAAGGACTATTGTAGATCTTTGAAGACCATCACACTGCTGAATGAATTTAAAGTTAAACCCCATGCTCAGCAACAGTGGTAACATGTATTCTTTCATTACCAAAATTTCAGCAAAATGTGATAAACAGATTTTGAGAAATAGGAGGATTTTAATTTTTTGTGAGTAGCTTCTAAACCTGATTTTTTTGTTGGAAATAATTGAATATAAGAAAGTTTGTATAAACTTTCTGCACCATTTATTTAAAATTTTATGCGTAAATTTTACAGATGTTCGTGTTGATGACAAGTTAGAAATTTGAAGTCGAATTTCATGAATCTTTGCAAGGAAAACTACCGTAAAAGTATACAATGCTCAAATTTTTGTATACAAATTGAAATAAAAATGAATTTAATATTAGTACTAATAATTCTATTAAAAAAGGATGAGAAATAATTAACCACTGTCCCATGTAAACATTTCAATCCAAAATCCACTTAATTACTGCATCTGACACGGCCAAACAATAACTGAATAGATCTGAATGGAATGATGCCAAAATTAATATAAAGAACATCTGGTGTATTGGATTACATAATAACTCAAGAACCTCGTTGAAATAAGAATATTTATCTGTGCCTTCAGTGCGTAAATATAACTACTGTGTTAACTGAAATATAATTCTCTCAATAATATAAAAACTCACTTCATGTATTTTATTACAGTAGGATCTTTTGTTATAAGAATGATAATAGCAATACTGTAGTGGTGTGAATAGTACATCTACAAGCCCCAAACTCCAGGGACGCACAGGTCAAGGAGTGCAAAAACTCCTGAATCGGAAAACATGAATCTGTATGAACGTCAAACTGAGTGATAAGAGTGGTTGAAAAATACTACACACAACCTACTGCCGTTTAGTGACATTCATTCAAGCTCTCAAATACGCTCAAAATTTCAGTTCAATTAAAGAAATTTTCAGGTCAAAATTTGCTCAAGCTAATGTCATTAGACAGTAGAAGGATAGTTGTACCACTCCACCATTTTACTGGTTAGATTACCAGCCAGTTTTGTGTTCATAATGTGCATACCAAGTGAAAATAAAATTAAGAATGAAATAACATAGATTGTGAAGTGTATTAAGCGGATCCTCTGTTTGAAAATGCCCCAAAATTTCAGTTTTTCTGTAACATATTCTTGTTTCTTCTGATACTTTTCTACAAGAAAAAATTAATTTTATAACTTTTTGTTGAGTTTTCTGCAAGAAAATGCACTTTATGAAGTAGTGCATATTAGCACCTGCCAAGTTGTGCACATCTTAGCTATGTTATATTATAGCATTGCCTTTAATAACTTTACTCTAAAGCTTATAAGTCTGTTTACATTTTATAATATATTACTATGACTTTAGGACCTAAAGTGACAACTAAATGGTTTTCACAATGTTTTAATCTGTGATTGGGTGATGTTATAATCTGTAATGCAGCAGATTTTAAAAAAATATAAACCTGATTGTTGATGTGTTGCTGTGGTAATAATATAATGTTGGCTAGACTATGTGCGACGAGATATAGCCTATGTATGAACAACAAATTTTTTCCTTGTTTTTAGTAGTCATACAATGTCTAAAATTACTAGAATAACTAAAAAAAGACTAAACCAAAGCTAAGGCAACTTTTATTTAATTTAAAACCAAATTAAAACTTCAAGTTTTCTGTTTTTTGTTAGTTGGTTTTTTTTTAACTTTTGCTACACAAAATAATATAAATAAAGAACAATTATAACAAAAGGGTTAAAAATTTTAACATTTGTTTATGATATAATGCAATTTTTTGGATACAATTTTTCAAAGTAGTAATATATTTAGTGCCAATATATGCAGATTTTAATGCTGACCAAGATGGTGAAATCAGAATTTCAAAAAGGGTAAGATAAACATGTCAACTAGACAGCTAGCTGATTATTAATTTTCTGGTAATAACCATAGGGTTACAACCAATAAAAGCTAACATTAGATAGAGCTAACACATTTTGTAAAGATAAACTCTGATAGCAATTAGGTTTTGTTTTTCTGTTTTTAATTAATCTTGAACGATAATTTTTTAAATAGAAACTAGGCTGTATTTTGTTTAGATATGTAATTAAAACTGACAAAGTATGTGTAAATTATATATCATTACTTGAGTTTTCTTTGTGTATGGTGTAATGATCACTAAAGGTGCAAGTACTGTACAAAGTGTTAACAAACATTGGCCATGAACTCTAATAACTTACATTTTAGTACTAATAAGTCACATATGCATAACTAACTTGTACACAAAGAAAGTTGTACAGGCTCAATTTTGGCACTGCTCCAGCTTTCATTGTCCCTTCCCTTATTTTAAGACCATATCCACCATTTGGTAGTGCTTTTGGAGATATTTTTAGAAAACCACTAATAAATCTTTCAATTCAAAAATACATTAAACCTCAGTTGTATTCAGACATAAAATTTAAATCCTTATGTTCCATATGATGTTTAAATCGAACGATTTTCAGTTTTGCATTCTTATATCCATAACAATGAAATATTCAATGATTCCACTCCATATTGTAATTTACTATTACATTTACCATATTGTAATTGTAATACATAGACTATATATATATATATATATATATATATATATATATATATATATATATATATATATATATACTGTATATTTATATTATACAGTATAATTTTAAAACATAAGGTTTAATGTACATTAAAAAATATGGCTAAGGCAGCTGAAGTGAGCAGTTAATGGGCTTAACAATCTAGCTCCACTGCAACCACTTATCTCAAGACATGCAAGCATGCACGCATATCCACGTGCACTCTCTCTCTCTCTCTCTCTCTCTCTCTCACACACACACACACACACACTAAGGCCATCCGTGCTGATGTACTGAATGACACTAGCCTAATGGTGTTTCAAATGAAGCTCTGGGATACTTGCCAAGCAAGTGCAGGTACCTTCTTGTGTACCTTAGCCTTATCTATACACCTTATCTATACAAGCTGTTCTACATGGACATACTTCATTTCCCTAGCTACTAATGGGAACAAGATTAGTAAGAATGTCAAAATAGGATGAGCGTGATCTCACTGCAAAACAAAAAGTTGGCCAAATGGAGTATAACTTCCATGATAAGAGAAACGAAAATTGAAAAGAAATTATCAGAGCAAGCTTCTCAATAATAAATTGGCAAGTCACTAATTACAAGTGGAGGAGTTTCCCACCTCTTAAACTCCTAAACATTTTGAAGAAAATTAAGGCTGAAGAAGGCATCGTAACTTACACAGGATTTGAAAAAGGGGGCATAACAGATCTACAAAGGTCACAGTGCCATAGTATCCCTAGTAATTCATTCATTCATGCATTGAAAAAACGCTTACAATGGTAGATTTGGGAGACGAGTTAATGTTATCTAAATAGCTGATTCTGTACCACAGATGTTCCTTTAATAATATTTGAAATGAGTTTATTGCAATTTTATTGTTTATGATGAGTAGAAACAAAAATAAATAAATCATTATGGTGTGACATAAATATATATTATATATATATATATATATATATATATATATATATATATATGTGTGTGTGTGTGTGTGTGTGTGTGTGTGTGTGTGTGTGTGTGTGTGTGTGTGTGTGTTATTAAAATGATCAAGCACATGCTGAGGGTCAATAGTTACCTTGTTGAGATGTACACATAGGCACCTTTTTTCTTATCCTTGTAAATTAATATCAACCATTGAAATGTAATCTAATAGTTTTCTTTTTAAGAGTTATAAATCTAACTCAAGAATCTATCAGCTGATTTTCTCCTTGTCATTACTGCCATGAAATAGACTAGTGCAAGTCCAGTACACATCGTACAGACTCTACGATTCAATTTCAGTGGTCCTTTTGAAATGCTTTTTAAGCCCAACATTAAAGTGACTTTTGAATCGTATTCTACTTGCACTGAAAAAGGAAGAATGGCATAAAAACCATTCTAAAGTTTTTGGTGAATTTATCAAAATACGCTTTTTTTTATCTTTTAAAAACAAACAAATTTAATTTTTTTATCATTAAATTGTGATACAAATTTGTTAATAAATCTGATTGTTTGTCAAAAAACAAAATATTGTTATCAAAATTGTTACGCTTTTGTTATCAAATTTAAATGCAAAAATTTGAAAGTTAATGTACAATTCTAAGAAATTATTTTTGGTTTTGATCCAATTAAATTTATAAATTTGTTCAGATTTTTTAAGCTAACTTGTTGAAATTAGAAGGAGCGACATGAAAACTTGAACTTTTGGAGATTTCTAGCAGCTGTATTTAAACTCTATGTGCAAAAATCGTGTATATTTGCAATCAGTATCACTTTCAGTTAAAAATGATATTTCACCCAAGATAAAAATATTCTTTAAGATTTTTGCCTCAACTATTCCTAAATATTTTTCTTATGCAACAAACACTTTTCGTACTTACGGGCTTCTACAAAGACTATTTTATATAGCCACACTGTTTACAAATAAGAAATATATTACCAACATGCAGATTTATAATGGTATGTCGTCATATGTTATAGAAGGTACAGATTCCACCTGCTGTATGTTATATAAGTGTGTAATGACAACCAGATTTAGCAAAATAATAATTTTAAAAACTCCTCCAAAATTGATCCATAGGTCAGTTTTAATACTCATCAGGTAAGGTCTTAGATCTGGTGTCTTACCATGTGGTAACTCAATGAAAATTTGCTCATAAAGATTGCGCTGATTACTGTAATACATTGCAATGCACAGTGGGTGATTAAAAACAGGCAAATTACAATGGAGATAGATTTCCTAACTAATGCAAATGCTCATATAAAATATGAGAATTATTAATCTGTAATTAATTATTAATCTAAATTAATTAACCAAATCTAATTATTAATCTGTAATTTTTTGATCCACAAATATGTATTATTGATCAATTTGAAAAACAAACTTTTTTTTTAAAAACAAATTAGCAGATTTCTAAGACAAATAAAACTATGTAAAAAGCTTTCCTTTATTGTGAAGTAATCCTAAACAGGAATATACTATTTGAAGATAGAACAGGCACCATAAAATTGATCGTTCAACACATTGTTAACCTTTATTTGTAAAGTTTTTTCCAGTAATTGGCTTAGAAGTCATAAACCTTTACGCAAGATGTTTACGCTTAGACAGATTTACTGAAGAAAATAACAATTATTCTACAAGAGTAAACAGTTTACACTGCGAAATTTTGTAATGCAACTGGAAATTATTGTTTCATGGAAGAGAAAATGTCATAAGAATAAGTAACACACAAAGCAAACAGCGATTACAAAGTGAAAACATTGTTTCTTGAATTAGATGTTTAAATTCTTCCAAGAAAAGATCTAATTTAATTTTGAAACAGTCCTAAGTGATTTTAACTACAACCACTTAAAATTTGCATATTTTAATCTGTATTAGTACATATTAAATGCGTAATCAAATTTAAATGTGTATTAATCATTATAACCATTAAAAAGTTTAGATCACAGCCTACTGACAAAAAGATCAAAATCATCTGAAATTGCAGTATTTGAAGAGTTGAACATGGAAAAAGTGATTTTGGAGCTTTAATAATGGAACAAAACTAAAAGAACAGTTGTATTAAAAATGAAATCTTTAGATTTATTTAAAGAAAAAAACATTTAAGCTTCATAAAATTCCGAAAAACCTGGGTCCAATCTAGATTTAAGAGAATATAACCTATAAGTATAAAACATTCTAGCCTATGCACCAATAAGGTCAACAATACAATGTTTTAAGCAATATGAGAAAGGAGGTAACATTGTTCACCATCAACAAATTTGAACTAATTTTGAACATTGCTTTTTTCCATTGTTGCCGTTTGGCAATCGGGCAAGTATGTATTTGCTTTTTAATAACAGATAAACATTTCCAAAAAGTCGGAAAAACAAGAAAATATGAAAAAATTACTTTATTTTACTTTTTTCAAACATTGCTATTCAAATTAATTTTTCAGAGGTTCAAAGAGATAATAGTAATATGTGAGGCCTGGACTGTACAAATGATGTATTAGAGGGTTTCTCATTTCCTCCAGATTTTGGTTGCTGAACGGAGTAAGAAAATTTCATTCAGACTAACTTAGTCACCATAACACTAACACTTCAAAAACTAAAACTCTGGTTTATATTTAAACGCATCTAGTACTAAAGTGCTACAGGGAGAAAATAGAGGTAGTGTTATTATTTTACCTTTATCAAACAGCTGATTGTAAACATTTTTTTTCATTACGCTAACTTTAGCAGTATGCTTATTAAATTTTATGAAGAGGATAAATTTGCAGATGCAACATAGCAGCTGTTAGAAAGGAGGACGGGGAAGAATGTTCCTATACCCAATACCCCGCATCACGACTCTAGTCTATTGAGGGATGCGACTATTTGTACTGTGATCTTGTGACCAATCAAAAAAGAGCAGTGTTGCAAGATTGTTTCACTGCTATAAACTGAGTATGTGTGAATAGGTGTATTTGTATATTAAAAAGTGGCTGTTCAAGACTATTGATGTGCTAGGGCCATGTATCAATACCACGGTTGACTGTAAATGGAGTAGACTCATGCTTCAAATTATATATATAACTACTACAGGTATTATGAATATTTGGGCCTACCTTGAGAGTTCTGAAGAAATTTGAGTTGAGTTGCTGGAATTATTCCAGATACAGGTACCAGAAGGCCATGCTTGGATTTGCATGCAAACAATACTCGATTTCCCCAAGTACCATCAATTCCTCCATACGGTAAAGCTTCATCCTTTGAAACAAATAAAAAAATTAAAATATTATAAATACTGATCTTGACTACAATAAACAATGGTAATACTATAGTTTACTATTACTTAGGACTGAAAGTGTATTTATACTTTTATTACTCAATATTATTTATTATTATTATTTTATTATTGTATTTGTATTATTATTATATTAATATTATAATACTCATAAATAAAGGATCAAATTGAAAATTTATTCAACATTTTATTTCTTGTATTTTTATGTATATTATCATTTATGTATGCTTTAAAATAAGAACAAAATAAATTCACATTTCTTTAATTTTGATTAAATGTGATGAAAATAAATAAATAATTGTTAAAATCAAAACATATCCAATATTTTTTAAAAAATCATTAAAATTGTCTATTTAATTTTCTGTAAGGCCATCAACCACACCCACAAGTAATTTGAACAGAGTATGAAAATTATGGTGACAAAAAAGTTTTCACCATAAATTCAGGTTAGGCTTGGGCTTTGCTACTTCCTAACCTAATTTTTTAGAAACGTGGTACAGTCGAATCGGTGAACAAATCTGTTACTCTGGGAACAATTAAGTCATACGAAATTAGTTAGTATGACCTGTGAAACAAATCAGATCATCTGACACACAGCAAAGATTGAGGTTCTTTTTAAATGATAATTTGAAAGTGGATAGCATGTAACTATTTACAACATAGGTTATAATCACTTAAATGTAAATCATTCGCTTAACTTCACTGCCCCAGTCACTGGAGCTCAAAACATTGAACACATGACATGAAGTGCATAGTACAGTGTCCTAAAATGGCAACAAAAATACCACCTTGTATGTCACCTGGCTGAATTAATCTTTCAAAATGTTTATCCCAAATACAACATCTGTATTCATGGTATATTTAAAGTAACTGTTCGCCTTTACAATGGGCAAGACTCAAGTGAAGCCGTTTCTGCAAAGCCGTCAGAAAGCGACAGCAGTTGACCAGAAAACAACTTTTAAAATAAGTTGTTCACTTCTTGTTTCTTTAACTCTTTAAACATGTTAATCTGTTGGTAAACAAAAATTGAACAACAAATCTCAAAATGTAAACAGTCACTGGTGACAAGTTAATAGTAAACTTGTATTACTATTAAAATACCTATAGAAATACTACAATAATTTTAGCTTATTAAAATAACAGAAAGTGTTAAATTTAACAAGTACAATTATCTACAAAAATAAATTTCAAAATATTTTTTATTTATTTATTTATTTTTTTTTTTTTGAAGTGAAAAGCACATTAAGGCTATTATTGCCTAAGATTTTGAAAACAAATCATATGTGTTACACTATGGTATAATATACTAACTAGTTCAATTCCAACAGTCCAATCGTGGCTAATTTCTGGAAGATGTCCAATCCATCTGACAACTCCACTTTTTGGTAACCCACTGCCGCTACCAAGCCACAAAATTCGTTCTCCTACCAAGACAGGAGGTCCAAGTGTCCAGCTAGTCATGTCATAACCTGTTAAAAAAGAAGCTGTAATTTAATATCACTGTAAAGTGTCACAAATTTAAAAGTTACTATTTTGACAGTAACTGTTTTGAGTAGTTCCAATGTTTTAAAAAGTTCTCTTAGTCTGTTGAAGACAATCAGCATTCAGGAAGGCTACAAACTGGCACACATTGGAAAACATTGCCAGGGTTTGGAAAATCATCCATCAGGGCAAATTACAAACAATTCCCAAATGGCTGAAGCTTTAGACATATTGTGTCGGACGTGCTAACATATGTGAAGGAAACGGTTGGAGATATACATGAAGAAAGACGGTTCGTGCGCCACAACATATGGCAATACAATTCAAACAATATAGAATTAGAGAGATTAGCTCTCTCTCTCTCTCTCTCTCTCTATATATATATATATATATATATATATATATATATATATATATATATATATATATAATTACATTGTACCGAATTTCCAATAGTTTAAGTTTATCTAAGCCAAACAATTTTGAAAATAACATTTTTTTAAAATTTATTAAAAAAAAATAACCCTCCCAGTCCCCGAATATACATGAGTAGATATTTTAATTTTCTAAAATTATGAGGTAATTGTAAAATTGATTACATTTAAAATCAATTTGTTATGAATTACATTTTGTCTCTGTTATGAAATGTGGACAGTAAGGTCTCTGAAGTCAGTTTTGTTAAATTTAACTGTTATAACATGTATACTCTCAAAGCAGGAATCTTTATATTTTTATGACATTTTCCAAAATATGAATATGTAATTAATTTGGAAGCAAATTTGTAACCATAAACAAAATTGGCATTAAGAACAGTCTCGCTAGCCTTTAAGATAAATTCATAGGTTTCTGTGATACAATGAAACTAACAATTTATCTAGTTGTTGTTTTCTACTGACTTTTTTTCTTTTTGCTTTCCATCTCTACAGAGCAATATAAAAAAACAAAAAACAAAACAAAAAGGGTTTGTGCAAAATGCAAAAAAACTCATATTTTAAACACAGCTGCCTTTAATGTGTTTCACTGTCAGCACTAGATTTTGAATAACAAAAAAATATCGTGTGTTCATAAAAATAAGATTTATTAGATGTTTTTTTTAATAAAAGTAATGATTTATGGCCTATTTTCATTAAAAATTTATTATGGTCAACATAGGATAATTAACAATTTATGAAACATAATAATATTCATTATTATAAATGATAATATTCATTATTATTATCAGCTTTAATAATATTCATTAAACATCTCATTATTAATTGATACAAGATGCAACCATCCCCACAGAGTGTTAAGATACCTTGAAAATAGAAAAGTTATAAATTAAAATGTTCTAGATGTTAAGAAAGCAATTAGAAGTCCTTATTATCAGAAATAGACCTACTGGTATAAAATACCCAGGCATTTTTCAAACATAATTTACATCTGTCACTTAAACAAACAAACAATTAGCAAAACAACATGCAATAAGTTTTTATAATATGCTTTAAATATAATATTAAATTACAAATTGTTGCCATGCCAACTAAGGAAGAAGTGTAACATCTGTTAGTCTGATTTTAGCATTCTTGTTGCTTAAAAATAGGCTAATTATTTTTAATTACTGTTGTATAACACTAAATCTAACCTAACCAGATAAATGATCAATTGTGACTGAAATAAAATAATTGAAATACTTATAACAACTTGAAGTTACACTAAACAAAAACAAGTACAGCAGAATAAAATATTGTTTGTTTGCTTCAAAAATTGTTAAACTTTTTGAATGATATAGACTATTAATACTTTCCTTAGTAAATTTATTAAAAAAATGACCAACATGTTTGAAACTACTGTTGAATACTGTATAGATGTAGATCATGTTCTCATAGTATGAGGTTATTTTTAAACCACATTCATGTAATTGTATGTTGCCCACAAAGATGGGTCATATAGTTAAATTAAGCTTTGAGTTAATACAGTTTTTATATTTCTGTGTTATTTATTACATATGTTCAATAAATTATTCACATTAAATTATTATAATTGGTATTTGTAGTAATGCTATATGCAGTAATAGTATCTTTAAAATTTGTTACTTCACTACTATACCATATGTATATTTATCTAACAAATATTTCATAGGACATAAAATAGATATCTTTATGCCATGCATGTTAATCTATAAGTTACATAGAACAAATATGGGTTCAGTTGTTATTCAAAGACAGTATTTTATTTCCAAGTAATCTACATATAGTATTCTAATAAACATCAAAATACTGTCATAGCAAACATCCAGCTCATACCTAACTTTGCTATCACTTGTTGCTAGTTGCTATACTTTAGCTTTAAGTTATTAATAGAACTGCATAGCATTTTCTGGGACTTGGTTTTAAAATAGTCTAAGAGTAACCAATGAGAAAGAAGCATGATTTAAATACATACAACACACAAAAATATCATTATAACATTAACAGTTCTGAAATGACAAATTAAAAAGATACATTAAAAAACAATTACTTGTTATTATTTAAAACAACACAACTAACCACGATCATTTTTGAAACAGGAAAAGTCGAGGCGCGAATAGCCATGATTAGCAAAATTGAACAGCTTCGTTATAATACTCTCTGCACAGGGTGTCATGACGTTTATCGATAATATAAAATAATATTATATCGATAACTAAAAACGTTCCTTTATTTTAGTTCTAGCCTCATACAATTTTATAATTAATAATATGCAACATTTGAAAGACAATATCTTTCATATTTGGGAAAAATACAGGCTGAAAATTAAAAGAATTGATTTTAAAGAGCTTATATAGTGTTGAAAATTTAACGTTGTCTGAAAATAATAACAGTCTAGCGTTTGGTACCTGTTAGAGGCTACTTTCTGCTGAAAAAATGTACAATGCATCTTGGGTATTTATATTTCCAAAACGGCAACTATTGAAAATAAAATATAAGAAATAAACAATTTTAATTACTTATTAATAAAAAACGATTAGTTATAGGACAGTGCTGTGATTAGGAAACATATATTGTATTCTTATTCGAACCGTAAGATACTTATTTTCAGTCATAAATATCATTGTCAAACTATTCATCATTTTGTAGTTTTGTTGGTCAACCTGATTTTGTCATTGTTCAAGGAAACAGCTGCAGAATCTGTCAAAGTCTAGTAGAGTTGAAGTTTAATTTAAATTTCAGAGTGACAAAAATAAAAGAATCATGTTAATTTAATAAATGTTTCTGTGAAAAAATAGTGTTTTTGAGTGAAGTGCTTGGTTAAATATATTTCGTTCTCATAATTCAGCGATAAAAGACTAAAAAGGACGTAGTGACCTCCCGTCATTTTCGAAGCTTAACAAAGCTACAGAAGCTTTGTTTGTAAACAACTTATTAGATATTATTTTCAAGTACAGGATTGTTTTCAGTTCAGCCTTAACATCATTAGGGCACTCAAATTAAGAGTTTTTGGAAATATATTTTTTACTATATATTGTAATGTTCCCAATTGAAACAACGAATGAAAAAATTGGTCAAATTATTCCTGGTTTCAATTTACTTCATTCAAGACGAAAAGGAATCTTCTTACATCCGAAAATAATGTTCAGGAACTTTAGTGCTCTTCAACACCGAATAAGAAGTTTTAGTTTACAAAATTTGTTTTAAAGTTTTATCACATATTTTCAAACAAAGTACCTGTGTGTATATAGGCTACATATATATATTTATCTTAATAAAATAGTACATATAAGCTGTCTAGGCTTTAAGCAACTATAGGCTATTGCCTGTTTTAAAATAATAAGCCCGTTAAAGACATTTATATTAAATTTATTTAATTTCTTGTGCTACATTAGCCTAGGGCTGTGATAAAAAAAGCTTTCATAGCCTACAAAATAAGCTTTAAAAATGAAACTCTTAGAAAGTACCCGTTTTGAAGCACTCAATAGCGCTCTTGCAATTAACTGTGGTGATAGCAAAATATTTGGAAGGTAAATTATAAAACTAATTATATTAAAAGTTACAAGTTTAAACTAGCTTAAATATATATTTAGTTGCTAATTACAATATGACCATGAAAAACCCTACGCACGCGTGCATACATGTGCATGTGTGTGTGTGTATGCATGTATATTTTACTATATTGAAAGTATATGTTTTTTTTAGTATTTGTTGGTATAAAAATTTATAGCTGCGAAAATTGATAGTAGGTACTTAAAAATCTGGTAGGCTAACAGTATTAACTTTTAAAATATTCTGTGTTCAGCTATTGTATACTAGCTGTTCATACAATGTATAAATAACAATGAACAATTCATAACAATGTATAAATACATTATTCATTATATACTAGCATAATGAATTATGTACCAAAGTAAATGACGTGCCTATAAGAAATATTTTTATTACGAATGTTAGGATCTTCCTTATTTTGAGGTTAAAATATGTTAATGATTTTTAATCCTTTGAGGAGTATTGATATTCTAGAATATCACAATACTGGGTCTGTTAAGCAGTAAGCATATAGACTAATACTACAAGATAAAAATAGTAAAAAAGAAATTTGTTTATTCATTGAAAAATTTTAATCATCATTGAAACCATAGTCTATAGTTGGCTCTAAGAATTACCATAAAAAAAACTTGTTTTAGAGTTTTGTATATCTGAAAAATTAATAAATTGCCCTAGTTATATACTTATAAAGTATAAGTAAAAGCAAGTAAAAAGTAAAAATAGAAAAGATTAAAATGAAGGACAAAGATTAAGGAAACAGAACAAAGAATAATATTTAACGTAAATCTCCAATAATAATAGTTTATACTAGGTGTAAACAGAAAAACATTATCAACATTAGGCGTGAAGAACAAATGTTTATAGAATAGAATATTTGTAGGGTGTCACCATTATGCACCACTTACTTTTAATGTCTTTTTGTCATCTGTAGCCATGCAAATCTTGGTCAAATAACATCACTATTCCTTAAATTGCTAGAAGCATTCCAGAATGTCAGTACTGGTTATACGCAAACATCCATACTCGGTAAAGTGTTAAAATGACTATTTGATTCCTATTCAGTGTTCTTAAATACAGCCTAGTGCAATTGGTTATATCACTTTATCAGATATAACGTTCATTCTCCATGACTCCTAACTGCTCATGCTGGGCTATATATAAAAAACATTTGCTAATATACAACCAGAAAAATAGATGAATACAATTTTAATAGGATGGTTTGTTAGTTTTTTTAACCTTTTTTCTAAACAAAACATAATAAAGTTATAAACATTCATTTAAATAGATAATATCTATTTTTGTATTGGGGTTTTGGAAATGTCTTGTAAAAGAAAGAATGAGAGTTTTAGTATCTTTTATTACTTTGTATTTATAACAAGTATAGTGAAATGTTTTGGCAGGGTTTGAGAAGTTTTGAAAATGTGTGAAATATAAATTCTTTAGACTCTAATAACTTACCTAGGATTGCACTTTTGCAAAGAGAATAAACAAGATACCAATATGGTGAGAAGTAGAGGTAGTCATTCGATTCAAATGATTTTCTGCTTATATTCTCCAAAAGACAATATATGTGCAGTGTATATATATATATATATATATATATATATATATATATGTGTGTGTGTGTGTGTGTCTCCTAACAGATATGTGCAATGTATAACCTTCTTGCTATAGGCCTGTTCGGCTCAATAATAATTCTTCCTTTAAATTGGTGTAATTTTCCGTAATGAAATAATCAGATTGGTTTAAAATAATATAGTATTTTTTAAATAAATCATTCAAATATTCACTTTCATTGTGTAACAGACCTGCAAACAACTTAATACAGTTAATAAGATAAACAAAGCATGATTTTTCCATTAAAATATCACTGAATTTAGAGGCAGTCCATCAGTAAGGTCTGGTGCCTAATTCAAAAAATTAATATTTTATTTTCTGATTTTTTAAAAAATGTAGAATTTTTATTCATTACAGTTACAGTCAAGTATAAAGTAGGCTACATTATAATAAGTTTTGGCTATTGGTTAGACTGAATCTGTTCAAACACACCACAGTACACAGTGAGTGGTAGGTAGGATTTCAGTATTATATTAAACTTTGGACTGCCTTCATTGCAGTCAGAGTTTCCTTCCGTTTGTTTGCACCTCCATCTGTTGGGTCTAGTTTGTTTATTTGTGTGTGTATGTGCATGTGTGGGTGTTATAGTTTATTATTTGTATATATTATTATAATTTGAATTGTTATTATTAATTACATGGTACTGTAATTAATTCTTATTATAGTGTTTACAATAGAAATTGTATGAAAACAATTTTATTGCTAATTTGTACAGTATAAGTTTTAGTAAACTTAGTTTAGTGGAAGAAATTTTTTAATGTAGTCTTGGACGTTCTATGCCAAACTTGGTAATTAGATAGATCTCAACAAGGTGTCAAAAATTGTCTTAGGACAATGTAGGAAAGTTTAGTAAGTTCTTTTATGATTATAGGTGGTTATGCAGACAAAAATTGATTTCGTAGACCTTAAGTATTTCATTGTTAGAATTGTGAAGATTCTTTCACTTATTTCAAAAACATAATAGATCTAGCTATTTTGTATGGTAAATATCACAGTTTAACTAAAGCAAAATTTACTTTCAATTGGAAACAAGAACTCTGTAGTTTGATTGTAAAAAACTGTTGCAGTATTGCAGCTCTTCTCCCAATGAAGTTCACGAGCCGACACTCACTGAATTACATTTGAAAAGCAAAAACAAAAAGTTTCTAAGTATTTACAGCACTGTATATTTATACAGGCCTTACAGAAAAATATTTTAATTAGTAGTTTAATTAAAACTATCTGTTCTGTAATTTTAATAACAGTAAAATCTAATAATGGAGAAAAAAATCTTTCTTCGTAGGTTTGTTAATCGTAGTTTGACAAATAATTGACGCTTTATTTTAAACACATTATTCTCAACAAATTCCAGTTTTGAAGTTTTCAGAGGGAAAAATTTTCATAGGTTCTCAAACGTTTCTCTGAAAAGGCGTCCATTACAACTACTACAGTTTTAAAGTAGCTCACTGGTGGTTGTCAGTAACAGTGGAGTTCATTTTTGTACTTTTAAGTAATTTGAATGTTTAAAATGCTAAGTTATACAGATTTTAATGATGCTGAAGTGTAAGGTAAAATATATTATTGTTGCTTCCACCATGTCAGCGAGATAGATAATGGCTGTAATTATGTATTATTTTTAAATGTCATGGAATTTCATGAAATATATTTCTAATAGTGATTCTTGTTTAGTAGGTGATTCACATGGATTTATTTATATTTTTTTATTATTACAATGTTATAGTTACATATATGATTAAATTTTGAGCAAAAACTGTCAAGCTGATTTTTCAGATGATAACATCTTACTATGTAATGGGTTCCTAAGGGAGAATTTTTTTTTAACAAGCCAAATAGTTTCATCACATTGGTCTTAATAGCAATTTTATTAATAAAAGATCTTTATTTGTTTCACCCAACTTTGGGGTACACTAAATCAATCACTTTTTAATGTTCTGTGCCTTCCTCATAGCCCAGTATTGCTTCATTCGTTGTGATCTTGCTTTTTTTTCTTCGTCAGAGATTTGGATCGTTCGCTTGGATTTGACTTTGCCTTGGAACCGTTGCTTCTTGTCCTTGGTTATTGTTTTGGCTGTTTTGTCCATAAGCATAGTGTCAGTGATTTGTAGTTCTGTTATGTCTTTCTCTGTTTCTCCAAACCAAAGTGTAACCAATAGTGGAATCCATAAAAACTAAATTCCATGAATAGTTTATTTTTAAATGTCATGAAATATATTTCTAATAGTGATTCTTGTTTAGTAGGTGATTCACGTGGATTTATTTATATTTTTTTATTATTACAATGTTATAGTACATATATGATAAAATTTTGAGCAAAAACTGTCAAGCTGATTTTTCAGATGATAACATCTTACTATGTAATGGGTTCCTAAGGGAGAATATTTTTTTAACAAGCCAAATAGTTTCATCACATTGGTCTCAATAGCAATTTTATTAATAAAAGATAATTAGGCTAATAATTTTTTTTTAACATTTTTATTTTCTCACGTAGTGATAACAGATACTAACAATAAAGAATGCTTTAAATAAAGAAAGCATGACTTAGTTCACTTGCAGCCTAGATGAGCAACAAAGTGTAGAGGTCATTGACTTTGGTCAACTGGTTTTACACCTTAGTCATCAGAATTTTGTTCTTTATGTTACACAATAGAATAATGCACAAAACAGTTTCAAATTTAATATTGTTCTGTATATAAAACAACAAAAATAATATTGTTCCCATACAGTCTACCAAACCTGTAACTTTCCAAGTCTTTGTTCAATAAATTTAATTCTTGCTTATTAAATACTGCTGCATACACCTAATATTTTAAATACTACATAAATAGTTTCAGTAAAAATTATAATTATTTCATCTTCTTTTTGGTTTAAAAAGTTTACATCTTCCGATTCATAGTTTCTATTTCTCTCTCTCTCTCTCCATAATAATAATTATTTCATACTTTTTTTAAATATAAATTTTGCAGTAATATAGGAGACTGGATAATTTAAAAGTCAAAGGGATCAACAAAAATTTGAATTATCCAAATTCAAATTCTGATTTTTTTTAAACTTTCAATACATTCAACTATTTACTGTTGACTACTTAAAAGTAGGTAGAGTAAACACTTGGTTTAATAGACTGTATAGGGTGGAAAGTAGTCCCTTAAAGTCAATTATCCGTTTAATGAGAATTAAATTTAAAAGTACTTTTGTACAAAAAAATGAAATGTTATGTTAAACAGTTGGATTTCTTTAAACCCAGTACTGTATATTTAATGACGGATTTCTACTAACTACATGGTCAAAATCGATGAACTGAAATTATGAACTCGTGTACTAGAACTACATATAATAGAACTATTTTAAAAAAATGTTTTTAAAAACCTGAATATAAAATATTTTTATCACACTTTCAAAATTTAACAATATAATACCATGAAATGAGCTGTGATCATGACCTATGGATCACTTTTTGAAAGGTCGTTTCCTTGCAATTGGTGACTTAAACTGAGGTTTTACTGAACTGTAAAATGAAAATGTAATGTGTGCAATATAAGATATTGAAAAAAGGTCTGATGTATAATATAAGATGTATCTTAATGGATATTTTAATTTTTTACTTCCTGAACTTGTAATAATATCCTTTTGAAGGATATGCCTACATTTGCAGTTGCGAAAATTGTATAATAATAATAAAAACCCTAATAATTTCAACGATTTCCGATCGTAATATTGATAACAAAAAACACTTTTTAGAACTAATATTAAAAGAATCTATTTTTATAAATTTTGAAAAGTTTTTTTTGTCAAAAAGAACTTTTAAAACAAAAAATGTGAAAAATTAGTAAATGGTCCCGAGATATTACAAAGTTCTATTGTGATTATAGAAACTAATTTCTTTAGTTTCTAATAACAGAAAAGCAAAAACCACTTTCTGGATTAAAAACAGACATATCCATAAAAATTTGACTAATTTTTTTTAGTGATTACCTTACTTTTTTATACTACTATTATATACTAAGCGCACACTGTACAGAAGTATAACTTCATCATACATAACCATTTTCATTTTTCACTGCAATATAAGTTGTATAAATGTTTCCATAACTTTTTTATATTAAGTTCTTTTAATTTGTGCTTATTAAAAATCATTTAACTATTTTGCAAAACCAAAACTTGGTCTGTGTTATTGATGAAAATTAAATCAAATTTTTGTACCTCATTCTGTAAAATCAACTATTGCAGTTGACTGTTAGATTTTAATGTACACGCTTATTTTGTCAAACTAATATTTTCTAAATAAGAGGTTTTTAAATATTCACCACAAGTAAATAATTAAAAAAATATACATATTTCGAAAAGGGCCTCAATGTGATAAAATATTGAATAGTTTCTGTAAATCCATCCAACAGAAAGTACAATTAGAAAACCCCAACTACAACATAGAAATTGATACTTTGAAAACAAACATTTTTTTAAGAAATAGTTGACCGTATTTAATTGTCTCCATATATATTAATTCTTAGCAATACTACGCATTGAAATTGTGTAATATTTGTCAGTCAATCAGTATTCACTTTTGCACTATATAAAATATTAATTAATGTTTATTCTTTATCTTCAATTATTTTAAAAAAAGGCTAATCTTCTTTTGTGTTGGGTTAAATAAATATGTCTGCATAAAAATCTCCAGATAATTTTACCTTTAAGTTAATCAATTTTAAAAAATTATGTGAATATTTAAGAATAATTTAATGTTTATAGTAAATTGTTTCTATTGCAAGCATTAGGAAAGGGAAGATGTTACACTTTTTGTTGGTTTAAACAGAAAATGCAAGACATTTCAGTTTGGCCATGAAATTAGTAGTATTTTTTTTTATTTTTATATGCATTGCCAGTTCTTTTTTTGTTTTGTTTTTAGAGTGGAGAGTTATTCCTGTAAAATGGCAGGAAATGACAAACAGATGTACAAAAGATTCAACTCTGAACAAGGCATGAATCCCAATGACTTGCAAGCACTTTCACCTCCACAAACAGCTATGGGAGTCTCACCTGGTCAAGGACTGTATAGGTAAAGTTCTTAGAACTTGTTGCTATCTTGAAGCAGTGCTAGGCTGTTAGAATGTGATAAGTCACTAATGACCTTGTAGATCCGGATACCATATTACTTATACTACAAAGTAAAACAACCTTAACTTTTGCTTTATTTTTTTTTCAAGATTTGGAATAATTCTATAAGAATGTTTTGTCTGTATAATAGTGATAGATTTTTATTCAGAACTTGAAATTTGGGTTATTTTAAAAACATATTCTTGCACAAGTCTTAGTATTTTATGATTGAAAGAAAAATTACAGTAATTGCATAATATAATGAACAATGTTTCTAAAATAATTAAATGAACTGGATATTAAATTTTATAGTTTTTAATGTTACCTAATCTGTTATATTTTATGTATACCTATTTTTTATACACAATAACCAGTTAACATTAATTTAATCATCCCATTAATAATTTTCTATTCTCATAAACTGCAAATAATTTTTGTAGGAAAGACTTGTTCATTAATACAGCGTAAGTAATTTGTGGTTGATAAAAATTACCACAACTTTGTTTTATTAACTGATATCAATGTTGCATGTTTTCTGTTATGGTTTATATGTTATTGCCTCACATTGTTATTATTATTATTATTAATGATTTTAATGTTCAAACTTATTTTGTCAAACCAATATTTTCTAAAAAGAGGTTTTTAAATATTCACCATAAGTAAATAACTTTAAAAAATATATATTTCAAAAAGGCCTCAATGTGATAAAAATTTGTTGAATAGTTTCTATAAATCCGTTCAACAGAAAAATACAATTAGGAAAACCAAAATCAAAACTAAAAGTAAAGAATTTATATAAAACTAATTAAATTCTATATAATAAGTTAATTTTCGTTTTGTGTAAGAAGTTTTTCGTTGTTGTATTTCATTTTTGTACCACAGTGTGTCTATTCAACAGAAATTAGGTAAAACAGAAATATTTCAATAATAATTGAAATTAGTTAATTTGTAAATTGAAGTCTTAAAGTCGCCAATAATGTATGAATTTTATTTACAAACATCTAGAATTTCCTTAACTTGATTATTTTGTCTTTTCTCTTAGTTATATGGATTACAACATTAATCCCAATTCATCTCAGATATTTACAGTGATATTCTTTTATTCATTTCATTCATATTCATTGATTTGTGTGGAAGAATTCTACCAAGTCTTTGTAACTTTTCTTTCTCAATATTTTTCCGTCATAATAATTTTCTTCACCAAAAAGAGTGTTTTTAACATTTTTTGTTTATCGTGTCATCAGTTTTATATTTTTATTTTATTTCGAACAAAATTCATGCTAATCACGTTAGGACAATTAAAAACTCAGCTTACTTTATTACAGAAGTGATATTGTAGTGTTTGCTTTGCGCAGCCGAAGTGTGTCAGGTGATGAGGATGGCCCATTGTGCGACACTATCAGCAGAAAGACATTGTTCTATTTGATAGCAACACTAAATGCTGCCTTCCAGCCAGACTATGATTTCTCCGATGCTAAGAGTCATGAGTTCAGCAAGGAGCCTAGCTTGCAGGTGAGCCAACAGCATGGCACTGGTTCCCATAGAACACCGATGTTGTCAGCTCTTATTTATTTTAAGAACTGTTGGCTTACTCAACATTCTGTTAGCACTTTTATAAATTTGTAGAATTTTAATTAGGGTTTACAGATTTTAAAAGTATTGGAGTTTCAATTTGTAATTTGTTTAGCTGTTTCAAAGTACAGTAGAACCTCAATATAACAAATCTCAAGGGTCCAAAGAAAAAATTATTCATATCAAAATATTTTTAAAAAAGGTTATATATATATATATATATATATATATATATATATATATATATATATATATTATATATTAGCATTATTTGTTACAAAGGGGTTTCTCAAAACTGAATGTAAACCTTTATATAACGAATGTAATAGAATTCAACCTATATTTTACGAATGAATTTTCAGATGTAGGCCCTACATCTACACTGACAATATTAGTATGTTAACAAATCAGTACATGATGCAATACGTCGCAGACAACAATGACTACCAGTTGGAGAGGGTAGAAAGGAGAATGGGAAAGCAAATGTTATTGTTTTTACAGTCTGAGTTACTGTAAAATGTACTGTACAGTTTTTTCTAAAATGTGTTTTATTCATTATATAAGGGTTACTACCCTTCATTGTGTACTTTAGATATTCATAATAAAGGGTTTTATGCTGTTCCTCAAGCCGAAAAAAAATTTATTATATCAGAAATTATAAGCCGAAATACTATTTAATACAGAGCTGTTTTTAACTTTTGAGTGTTACACAGTTTGATGGGGATTTAAAAAAAAATTGGAGTGTATTATACTGTACAAATTGCATGTACATTTTGTGGTTCTATTAAGCAAATATTCTTTTAGATTTAACAGTGATATCTCCCATGTATATATTTAGTTCAATTAAGTGCCTTTAATTATGTTTCTTTGCCAATTACAGAATGTATAAACAGCTGGCTGGTTAGTAAGCAAGAATCAACTTTAAAAATAAGATCAGCTATTATTTAAATGCTGCATTGTATCAATCATGAGTTTCCTATCATTAAATGGACTAAAGTCAATGTAATCATCATCATAAATCATTATCATTAAATCATTTTGTCAATGTAAATTTTTTTTTATAATGACATTATTGCAAATTGTATTATGCAGTCTTTTAAAATTACTACAAAACTTTAAACAGTTCCAATTTATCCAAAGGTCTTTTAAGCTATTTTTTTAGGTAAAAAATAATGAAATTAAGAAATTTCTTATTCAGATTAACAAACTGACTTTATGTAAAACACACTAAATATCTTCATACAACAGTTGAACCCAAATAACTAATAAAAATATTGAAACCAACAGATTTATTACAATTTACAGTTAATACAATTAATTATTTATAAATTTGAGGCACATGAGGATTTGAAATTCTATGAGGTACTTTCACGCTAGAGCAGATCACTAGGTTTGATTTCAAAATTCTAATAGGTGTTTTAAATCAAACTGTATGATTAAAAAGTTGTGAAGTTTAGTGGGTGTGTCTTGGAGCCGTTCTCAAGCTGTGTATTTTTTTATGAACTGTGTTTTCGCCAGAAATTTTAAAAATTAATTAAAAAATTTTTAAAATCAGCTCAAGTACATTTAATTAAATTCTGTTCAACTTTAGTATTTAAATAATGAAACAAAACTAAAGTGGTGGGTATATATCTGCCTAAAAAATTTGGTTTGGTAACTACAAACAAAATTGAGGGCAATCGACATAATTTCTTGAAAAATCAGCATGTATTTTGCTCAAATGATGGCCGTATATAATGACCTATAAATACCAATATTAACTAAATAATAGTTTATGGTTTAAGAATAAATAGGGAAAACAAAAATTAAATATGACCACCGCCTAGGTTATATTTGATTTTTTTTTTGTCAAAAATAATTAACTAGATTTTTTAAAATAGTGCCCCAAACAATTTTTTTAGATGTTTTAAGTATATTATTTGAACTCAGTTTTTATTTTTTTTTTTTATTTTATTTTAAAGCGAAAAATACATTAAAGCTATTATCGCCTCCTTAAATGTAAGTGTGAATGTAAAGTGTTAAAGTCGTAAGTGTGTTAGACTCGGGTACCATGAGGGACGTCTAAATCCTCTCAATAGGTGCAGCTAGTCTGCATCCCCTGCGGGTTTTTGTAATACCATACAGTCTTGTTAGTCCAAGTACTTGCCACACCGACAATGCGCCTATTTTTCAATGGATGTATCTCAGTGATGGGTTATAATAGGATTGAAAGGTATGTGTACTCGCAGCATTGTCCACTAAACATTTGAATCCAGTTTCAGTCTCTTGGACTGAAACTGTAGTTCTCTTTGAATACAGTAGTTCTTGGACTGAACTGTACTTTGATAGTTGTATCCTAAAGTATGTGTTCACTTTATCGTAATTAATATCGATGATTAATTGTGGGATGGTGTGTATTGTATACATTTTTAGCATCTTTCAGTAACTGAGAAGGTTATGTCAGGGTCAAATAAAAACTGCAGGCCCTAAGTATCTTTATCTGTCAAGAGGGACACTATAAACAAATATGACAAGGACCTTGTACACTCAAGTACTACACTTACAGGAAATAATGTTTATGTTTTAATGATATTGTCAACATACACATTTCTCTAGTTACTTGGTCATCTTCTCAGCTGTTGAAAAGTAATCATAAACATATTTCCAAGTGTCTGGGTTACAGATTGTATATACAAATAAGGAGTTCTTTTTTTACGTATATAAAAATCTGTCTTGTCACTTCTGTGGTTTATTAAAATTACCAAAAAAAATTAAGTTAGCTTGGTGAGGGTTTACTGCGTACAGTACTGTAATATAATATTTGTAATTTTGCCTTCATTTTCATTACAGTTCAAACATAGTACTGAACGTTTCCTTTAATCCGACGTGTACTGTACTCTCTACGCCTCCAGCAGGTGTCAGATTAGAGACTGTACTATAATTTAATTAAATATGAGAAAGTTTGTGCAGCAGCATCTTACACAATTTATTTTCTTAGTTTAAAAAAATATGACCTTGGTATTAAAAGTCAGTATACATTTTAATGATGATTCTGTTGTTTTATGTTCTTATGTAATGTTTTATCACATTAAACGCACTTCAGCTTCACAGCTGGTCATTGACACTGATAAATAAGAAGTATACTTAGACATATAAGCAATGAAGTTTGACCTTTTCTTAAAAGTATTTCTTATGTAAAAATAAATATCTCATTTGAAAAATAGGTTGTTTTTTTAATATATAAAATATTAAAATACATTAACAACTATGATGTTTTATTTAACTCTTTCAGTGTTAGATATTTTTACTGATTTTGTAAAGCTGCTAATATATTTTTTTTGCATTATATTGATCTACCACTGTATTATGTTGATACCTGTTGTTAGTGTTTAACATAATGTATATATAAAACATAATTGTTTCAGTGGGTAATGAATTCTGTAGACAGCAATTTGAACGCAACTGCCGGTGAGCAGTACAGAACAATGAAAACGCACCTTTGGGCTGCTATAAATGATGAAATCTCTATGCAAGAATGTGATATTTACAGGTGAATAATACCGCTGAAAATAAACGTCCTAGATGTACAACTACTATTATAAAAAAATGTGCTTAATATTAGCGGCTGAAGTCCAAGTTATTGGACTATCTGCCGCTATGAACGCTGTAAGCTGTGTGGTCAGGAGGTGGAAATGTTTAAGAAAATAGACAGTACTATTATCTATTTAACTACAGTTTAAAATTATGTCACAAGATGCTACCAGCAGCAAGCCTCTCATAATGGTTATCATTCTAGTACGTTTATATTCAGTGATAGTACACAATCGTAATTAAGATATATATTTTTAATTGCACTTAAAACATTGTATGTAGATGAGTCTGTTATCTACAATAAAAATGAATATCCATTACTTAAAAAAATGCTCAAGTGTATCAAGAAGATAGTAAAATAAATAATGATATCTTTGAAAAATTTAATGTTAAAAGATCAATAGATTTATTTTGAAAACTGTAACACTTTAGATAAGATAAATTGATTATGTTTTTAAACAATAGTAGAAAATTAATATTTTATTATTAGTTGTATACACAGTGAAATTTTATTATTATTGAAAAAAAAAATATTAGAGTAACGTTTAACTTTTGTTTTCAAGAGCTTATACAAAACTAAAACCAATATAAAATGAGCATATCGGCACTTGCAAACCATATAAAATAGGAAATTTTGGCCGACTATATTTATTAAGTTTTAAGTCAAGTTTACAACCAAAGCGTTTTAATTTAATAAAATTTTTGTTACAGTAATTTTTTTGCAAACCAATCAACTGTAAAAAAAATTATGTTTATCACGATAATGTTCATATTTAATTTGAGATGTTGTAGGAAAATATTCACAATAATAATGACATATTTTGTGTGTTCTTTATTAACTGAGTTGTGTTTTACGTGCAAGAATCGATTTGTAAGAAAAATCATTTGTTTTGAATTTTAAGATGCTCATAGTACGTTGAACTTTGCTTCGCATTATCAGTAGAGTCTTATGAGCAAATATGTTTTAACTGTTCTCTTGATCCGTGCAAGTGTTTCGCTCTCATTTGTTTTGTTTTAATATCACCGAAACCTTGAGTGATAGTAGTAATGTTTACTTTACAGTTACAATCCAGATTTGACCTCGGATCCTTTCAGTGAGGACGGCTGTTTGTGGTCTTTCAATTATTTCTTTTACAACAAGAAACTCAAACGTATTGTGTTTTTTACATGCCGGGCTATAAAGTAAGTATAAACGTAAATAGACGTATCATTGTCAATTGACACAGGTTGTTTTTTTTTTTTTGTTATTTTAAGGTGAAAAGCAAATTGAGGTTATTATCGCCTCCCTAAATGTAAGTGTGAGTGTAAAGTTTTATAGTCGTAAGTGTGTTAGACTGGGGAACCGCGAGGGACACCTAAATTATATATATATATATATATCAAATTCATTTAGCTTTGAAAAAGAACATTTTTACTTCAGTATCTGTGTATCTGTCGTGTCATTAGGAATTGAAGATTTATTTTTAAAGTAAAATTTTAACACTGTAGATAAAAGCTAAAGTAGTTTTGTCTTAAATAACTATCGACATTCAATATCTTATTATTGGCATATGTAACATCAGTATCAAACACAATTTTTCACTTAATCCAAGATGTGTAATTTATCACAGGACCGTGTTCTAATAAAAAAAATACATTTTTATGTCCAAAAATGAACAAAAATCAGATCTAATGATTTAGATAAATAGTAGTTCATTGTAGTTTTTAATCCTTACAGTCACAATTGTATAAATGGAACTAAAAGGATTGTAAAATATTTCGGTGATAAAAGCAAATTTCCAGAAGTATTTTTCTTTTGAAATTCTACCATAATTTCATACCATCATAATCAGCATTGAAATCTACATATATTTGCATTTTAAACTTTTTATTCAATGGAAAATAGAAAATGAACGCCGGTTACCATAGAAAATTTTCTTAATTTCAATGTTTGAAAATTGAAAACACTATGTAATTTTTAACACTAATTAGAATGGTGATATCAAATTAAAAAAGAAAGTTAATGATTTTTTAAAATTTGAAATAGCCGCCATTGTAAAACTGTTGAGTGAATTTGGCACTAGTTAAAAAACTTATCTAAGCTATTACTGAAATCAATTTTTGTGCCAGTCTGAATCAAATCGGACCAAAAATTGTGGGTATGGGCGTGCTAAAACATACACCCAATAAATTTTAACAATTTCAAAAACTGTAGGTCAGGATTAATGCTTATTTCAAGTACCTGGGTCTAGATCATGGCTGCTCCAACTTTACGTGCATACTGTACACACAAAAATTTAATGTAGGAGCTGCTATCATCAAGCATCAGAAAATGAGTATAATATGTAAAAATTGGTTAATTATGTTTTACTTGAATTGTGGTCTTATATAACCCAAGTGAGTGTTGAGTAAAATAAAAATCAAAATATACCCAAACAGTATTTATTTTATTTTTGTTTTTGAACAGTAAATTCTTTCATTTTCAAATTTATTACTCTTGACATGAGTTGTGAATCTTCATATGACTAAAATTTAATCGAAACCTAATAGACTGATTTTGAAAAATATGCCTTTTTTGTGAAACAGCTACTCTTGATTGCTACTTGTCAAGTGATATACGTTGTTTGATTGCTTAAGAGCTTAATGTGATTTTTTATATTTACTGTAATTAAATGTTAACAAATTAGTGTGATGTTAAGTAGACACTACGATAAACGCAAATTATGACAATCAGATTATTCATAAACTAAAGTTTTCTAGGCATCAGTTTTAAGAAAGAAATATGTATTTAAAATATGGTTGTCAACCTAAACAAACTAATCATTCTAACATTATGTTAGTTAAAATCAGTTTATCTTATCCATACTTGTATAGTACAAGTAAACAACCTCATATCACAAACTTATCTATTGTAAAAACAACCTAATATCACAAGTAAAATAAAACAGTTGATATGGTACTGAATTCTGTACTATAAAAGCACCATAAGTTTTTTATCAAACTGTTATCACTATTTTTTTTTTTATAACAGTGAATCATTCATTGGTCTCATTCATAATGAACCTTTGTTTTGACAGGAAATAAGTGTTACGCTTTGTTTATTGAACTTATGTCTAAAATATTCTTTTACAATCAGTTATTAAACATCTGGAGTTAATTTTTCATAAAGTTAAGCAGTAATTCATTTACAGGGTGATTCACAAATAACCAGCATTACTTCAAGAGCTGATAAGGGACATAAAATTGTATAAACATGGGTCCTGAAACGCTATATTTTTCATCTGTTGGCCATTTTGTACTTTAACAAAAAATTAATAATTACTTTTAGAAATAAGTAATATTATCAGTTTAAATTTGGTAAATGCATTTTGATGCTATTTTTAATCTACTGATACTCACCAAGATTAAAAATTTTACTATGTAAATATTCAAAATGGTGATTTTAAAAGTTTTAAAGTCAAATATCTCAGAAATCAAATATTTACAAAAATTGTATTAGAGATAATATATTTATATTTTTTAATGAAAAACAAATTTTTTAAAATAATTTTTTTACTTTTTATTTCACCTTGAAAAATAACCAAACTATTGTCAAAAAACCTATAATAATTTCTTGTATGACAATCACCATTTTTTTTGTTTTAGGCTACTTGATAATAACTAGGTTCTTTTTTAAGTTACAACATTTTTTAAACCACTATGTTTTTCATTAAAAAATATAAATATTTTGTCTGTAATGAGCTTTAAAATTTATGGTTTCCGAGATATTTGTTTTTGAAAATTTTAAACTGTTGGCATTTTTAATATATTTAGAAAACAAAATTTTGACATACTGATAACAAATAACACAAACAATATGTACACCAAATTTAAACTTGTAATCTAACTAAATTCTAAAGTTATTAATTTTTTTAAATACAAAGTGACCACAGATGGAAAAATTAAGCATTTCTGGATCCGTTTTTGTTTACTAGAAGATTTTAGATTACTTTTATAAAATAGGGAAGAAACATTGCAGATAATTTTTAATTGTATAATTTTTTTTAGCCCAATCTATGCTCTGGATTCTGGCATAGGAAGCGATTTTGCTATGGACGAAGACGAGGAGGACGTTTACGACTAAATCTCAAGTCGTGGTTTTGAAAATGTTCCCACCATTTTATTTTTTTACTTTTTATAGGTGTAGTAGAGCATGTTAATTATATAATGATAAAAATATATTCACAAATTATAAGTTTGATTTTAATAGTTTTGAAAGTTTAGTGGATTATTTATAATATAAGGTGTAATAAGTATTGTACAATTGTTACTAATTTATCCAATGAATTTCAGCTCTGTATGATTAGGGGTCCATATGTATTTGAAATCAATTGGTGGTTCTTTATTACGGTGCAGATATTTTCTAATCAAAAGTATTCAATTCAGTGTAAATATTTAAAATTTCAAAAATACACAAGCCATAAAGAATGTTTCCTTACACTTTGTTATTCTTAAATTTTGTTAATACGAAATATGATTTCAAAATTTGTTCTATAGAAATGTTAAAAAGAAATCATAGTAATAGTTCTTAATACGATGTATCATCAATTAAAAAAATTGACAGTATTATTTATGCTTCATAAATGAAGTAAATTTGTACGGTTCATCTATTCCAAATTGGCACCTGATTCTGGAAAGCTGTACATATGAAGAAGAAAATGTAAACGTAAATTTTATTTCTTGCAATAAACTAGTATAGTAATGAAATTATTTAACTACTAAATGACTAACAAAGACCTCACAGTTGATTGATTCTGTACATCTTTAACAAAACTTGAAGATTCTATGTGTACACACAAGTTATATTAATAGATGCATTCATTATCAATAAGTGTTGACTTTGTGATATAATTTACAATTTACATTAGATATGACAAGGAGCATGAAGGGAGAGGTATAGATGTTCCGATATTGCATTCGATACGATATTTGGTATTGATACTAGTGATATCGTTTTGTTTTAATAAAATATTTACATTGATAATAATGATGAAATTCAATAATAAATTCATAATTATTATTATTATGAAATTTAAAATTATTATTATTATTATTATTTATAATATTTGTTGTCAGCTGTGGTGTTTTAATAAGAAAAAATTGTTTAAGTAATGAATTTAGACGTTCTAACCTAAAATTTGTGAAAATTACATTTTACCGATGTGAGAAAATTAAGAACACACTTTATTTAATACTTCAAAAATGTTCAAATACGACAAATTTGGTATATTAAAAAGAAAGTAATATATACTAAAAACTGTAACAATAATCATTATTTACTATACGTCTGAAAATGATTTAGACTTTTAACCTATTGTGAACATAATTCTGAAAATTCCACTTCACTACGGAAAAAAAACTAAATACATACATAATTAGGACAGTAATTATATACAACAAAATATATTAAAAAGCAATAATGTACTATATATTTTTGTTTGTTTTTTTCGGTATTTTAAGGCAAAAAGCACATTGAGGCTATTATCACCTAATTATGTACTATAGTGTGAACCTAATTCATGAAAATTATTACACTTTACTATTGAGAAAAAAGTAATACACACTTTAATATTACTATAATGAAAAAATAGAACTAAGTATTTAAAAAAAAACAGTAATGTACTTTGATGGTCAGATGGTTACTTAGATAAAGATAACACAATAAGGCGATAAGAAAAACATAAACAAACAGGATTCTTTGCTAAATAAATAGTCAGTTGCTTATTTTCTGCTTGTTGTTTATCAACCTTCTCTCTGTTTATCAAAATGATGCATAGATCATGACACGATTTTGATCGATATCTCCATAAATGCTGGTATCGATATATGCGAATATCAAAAGAAAAATATCAATCCTAGTTAGTATGAGAACATCCCCATGGAGAGGTATCAGAGTTTCTGAAGGTCAAACACCAATTTGGAATGGACAAACTGTAACTTTAAACAAACAGTATTAATATCGTACAATATTATTCGACACTATCATTTACAATCTTGGTTGTATATGGGCCCCTAGGTAATGAATTTATTTTTGAAAGATTTTGTAGACAAAGTATTATAGAAAAATAGCAATAAAATAATATTAGTATTGAAAGCACTGTGTTACTTTTATTACAAAGCAAGGTCAACTTTTGTTGCTTTATGCAGTCAGTAGTTTTTTTACAATCATTTTTTGTTTTTAGTTCTTCATTCTTATTTGAATTATTTAATAATTTCGTAACAAAATATTTGGCTTGTCGTCCATTTATATCCTATAATAATACTTAAATCATTTTTCTCCTCTGTGTTTTATCTTAGAATTATGATCGACATTTTATTTTAAAGCTGAGACCTACGCACATCTGAATCGCTTTTTTCTTGCACATTAAGCACATTTATGGAATAGGAAAAAGTTATTTATTTCATAGAACACTGTGAAATAATCAGAAAAGTTAGACAAGGAAGAAATTGAAAAAGCTATTCAGACCAGAGGTGCTAAATGATTAAATTCAAGGAACCGCTGGAAAAACGATAACTTCTTTAGAATAACTATTGTAGTTACTTATGGTTCCTTTTTCTGAAAGTTATTATGATTACAATTGTGGCATTCATTACAAATTCACATTCCACTATCTTTTTTTTAGAATATGATTCAAAATCCAATTAAGTTAATACCAAAATTTGTTTACAGCTTGTATTAATGGTAACATTATAATATAAGCAGTTGTATTCGCTTAAAAAAGAAATATATGCTCAGGTCTTGTAGCTATCAGGTGAAATTGCAGTTTCAATTTATTGTTGATTTCCCAGAGGAAATAATGGACACAAAATTGTTTAGTAACTTTAGCAAAAGGTTCTAGTTCCATGCTTATCTACTGAACGTGTTTTCCATTCCTCAGGGGTAAGTCAGTATCCGACACAGTTATAAGTGTTTAACTGTATCCTGCAATAGTTTGAAGTAATCCTGAGTAATCGTAACAGTTTCTTGAATATAATTATGGAACACACCACTAGGTCATAGCAGGTTGTGAATTATAATCAGTATTTTCAGGTGTCACTAACACTACTTTAGCACCAATAAAGCAAAGTAATGGTTTCAGTATTTCCAGTTCACCTGTAATTCATATTGGTCGGAGCTTTAAAATAAAATGGTTTTAAATTTAATATTATTCTTATGAGACATCATTACAATCGCAATATCAGCAAACACCAATTTACTGTATATAACATAACGATCAGATGTAATTAAATAATGTAAGCACTGTATGTGTAGTATAATAATCAGTGATATTTATAAACACTTTGTCCTTTTTCACACACAAAAAGGACATTGATAGAAGCAATAGCAATGTATAAAAAGATGTTGAAATCTCAGGACAAACCACTTTGTGTGCCAATACCCTAGCTTATTTTTCAATAGAATGTTTGCATACTAAAAAGTCTAATAGACTGCATCCATCAGAAGATTAATTACTCTAATGCGGGGTTTACTCATTGCCAGTTGAGATACTACTGGCTTTGCCATTGAGAAGGTCACGGATCAGCTGTTTTCACATTGTGAATAACTGGCAAGCAAGTTGAAGTAGTACCGCATCCACCATGTTTACCATATTTACTCTTGCAATTTTTAAAACCTCCAAATGACATGTACAACACAACTTTTAATTTCTTTGGGATTTGATCGATTGTAAAATCTTCTACGTTCATTTCACCAGTATTTCCTATATAGTTGCACTACAAACATCACGATTACTATGCTGCAGTAGGAAAATATTCCACAGCTGATTTTCATGCTCTCTATATGACTATACAAAGGCTATCTCTTCTTTACTTGTACAAACAACTTTTATGTGTTTTCGCTTTTACAGTTTTCTAAACTTTGTAAAAGATCACAATTGATCACACTGGCATTAATTAGTAATTATCAATAGGCATTAACCTGTGTACAGAGTGCAAGCAGTCCTAAAATGTGGGGAAAGCACTATCATCCCTATTAATTCAATCATTTTTCTTTCTCTGCAGTAACTGTCAATAAGGTGTTTACATTTTGCATCTTCCCAGTCACTGGCAAGCCTATAGCAATGTGTAGACATGTCTTAAGATCTTGAGAAGATTGTATGTTATAAAATGCAAGAGTATTCCAACTTCTCATTTATCTGGATGACCACACACTTTTCTCAAAGGAAGGAGGGGGAAGCGGTAACAGACGTAATTCTGAGCTGTAAATTATGTGATGAATTTTTCTGGAGAAATTAAATCCAAATGGATTGGGGTCATTAGACATTTTTACTACTGGGGGCCTAGAAGTTTTTAGTAATACAAAAGACCTCTTAAGAATATCACGATTATTACTTAAATTAAAGTAAGTTGAATAAGTCATTAAAAAATGTAAGATTTATCTAACGTTGAATAGAAAATAATGTTTAAACTATTGCTGCTCTCATAGGTTAAGTTTTAAACCAAATTTATATTTTATATTAAAAAAGGTGTTACAATAACAATTAAAAAATCATTGGAGTTCAGGCAGTGGCATTCTTAGTTTAACCTCATCACTTGTGTTATCTTTTTGTAAATACATTTTGTAATGGTATGAACGCTTCTTAACAATTTAGATTTTAGATTTTTATAGTTTTTGCAAAGATCTATGTTTGTATAAATTAATCTCTGTCTATACACTGATCTCATTCACAAATGTACATTATTATTATCTACGCAATAAGAATTAAGTATGTCTAGAATTATTAGAATTTTAGGGTTACTTCCCTAGGATTATTTTTAAACTAATCTGCTTGCACTGTTTATTGTGAAACACTTAAAATAAGATTGGTTCGACGTTAAATGTCTTTTCAAACAGTTATAAGAACATTGTCACGTTAAAATTTTTACAAATGCCAAAATAAAAACATTTTAGTAGATATACAGACGTGGGTAATATTTTTAAGTAATAATAATAGATTCAGGATGTTTTTAGTTCCTATTTGATTGACTGTATTTAGTAGAATTATTCAATTTTGATAAATTCATATAATGAATTAAAAAAATTTATGTATTTATTTTTTAAAAAACCAGTTTATAGAATGAATTTTGAATGAATATATGTCGAACTTAATGTAAAATGGTTGATTTGTTTAAATAAGCTTTTTTTTAATTTTAGTTATAACAAATAGTACAACAAATATTACTAACTTTTTTTTTAAATTCATAACCTGTTTCTGAAAATTTTGGTTTGGAAGCTCTCGGCAAAATGAAAACTAAAAATCTGTAATGGTGACAAGCAACAGACCCAGTTTTGAAAGTCAAGCCTTTTAGGTTATACCATTGCCATTTTTTTCGCTGATAGCGTCCAAACTTAAATTTCTGTAAAGATAATAACTAATACATTATAATTTGGGGCCATAGAAATATTTTTGTATTTCTCTCTACAAAAAATAATTAAATAATCTTCAATAATTATTTACTAACACTTTCTTTGAAAACAAAATATTGCTTTACGAAAATATTTTGTGTTTTTAACGTAACTTGGTTGTTCACGTCTACCAAATATGTAATACATTTGAAATAGGTTTATAAACGTTACAAATTTAATAATTGTGATAGTTTATAATCAAATGAGACTAGAACTACTGTTGCAGAGAAATCAAAAATATTTTGAAAATAATACTTCAAGATTTTAAAATAGATCTTGCCATATGCAGATTATGAATGCTAAGAAACTAACAATATTAGCAAAACAAGCAGGGCATTAAAATATAAAAATATTCGCTTACATTTATGATACGATATTTATAAGTGTCAGAAATTTATATATTCAATTAGGGTTGATCATTTTAAATGCTAATACAACCCTATTAATATAAGGCTACAATTTGTTTATTTTATATTGTGGGTTTTCCAACTTCTGTAACTTATTGCATAGCAAACTGCAGTAGGATTAAGGTAATTGGAAACCCCAATGAATACTTTTATCTTTTCCAGTGTGATTACTACAAATATAGTAAAATATGCACAGAATAACACAGTTCGTAACTAAGCTAGCTGGCAGGTTGAAAATGAAATGCTAACAAAATTTCAGCCAATGCAGACAACATTGAAATGTGTATAACATAATGGCCACCAGAAATGCACCAACTGGCAAGTCTAATTTTATTATGGCCCATTTTTAAATGTATTTTTACGTATGTTCCAGCTTTCAAAACTGGTATTGTCCCAAACTGTTTAAACAAGTCTATACTGGTGAAGAAGCAACTTCAAAAAGTATAACAAAATGGATCAATTTCCGTTAATATAATTACGTTCTTTATAAACCCGGTTAATAGGTAAATAGTGCAATGAGAAGTATATTAGTGTTGATGTATTAAAAAAAAACTTTATTCGAATTTTTAGAAAAATTTTAGTTTAAAACTAATATGTAATTTTCTTTAAAGTAAAATTTATAAACTAACAATAAGAAGGAAATGTTTTTTTTAAATGATTAGAATTATTTTAATTCAGTACTTCTATAAATTGCAATTTTGTTTAGTACACCTGTAAGGGAAGTTAAGCCTACTTTCTGTATTTCATGATAAGAGTTTTAAGAAATTAAATATATTATATTTCAAGTATTGAGTAGTTTAATTACCAGTGTTTCAAGTTCATTTATCGTAATGTGAATGTTTTGCAGTGTTATAAAATTTAAAATATCATTAATTATTTAATTTATTCACAGTTGAGTTGATTTTGAGGCCCTTTCCTTTTTTTTTCAATCTTTTTCTCTTAATGTTTTCTCTTTATGCTAATTAGACTAACCAGGACTAGTTGTTACCAGGTTAAAGCTTATGGCAGTTAATCCTATGACCTTGAGATGTACAGTTCAAAACCCAGAGATGCAAGAGACTGAATGGTGTTTTCACCACATCAACCACTGAATCTTCTTTCTTCATCCAATTCAATCATAGCCTTTTCTCTCTTCTACATCTCGTTTAATCAGCGGTGGGAGTGCAGACAGAAAGTTGAAGAAAAGTAAATCACATTTATTTATCATTTTGTTTTAGAAAATTGTAAATTGTAGCAACCCCGTTAAAACGTTCATAGAGGTTATTTTAAGGTCCTAGGTCTTACTAGTACATCATTTTCAAATGGGAACTCACTAATTGACCAAGAAAACGATATCTCTGATTCAACTCTAGTGTTTTGGTTTGTATGTGTGTTCGTTTGTTACACAGTTCCAGCCAAACAAATTGACCGATTGTTTTGAAATTTAGTACAAAGGTACATTGTATAAATTCCAAATAGCGTGTTGTATCTTTTCCATTCACTTACAAGATGGCAGCCTTTGATACATCAATGACACATGTAGTTGCTGACTTATTTACATTAATATTGGTTGAACAGTTTGTCCTATAAAATTTTTTCCAAAGATGGAGAAAGGGCATAAAATTGGTCCAGTAACATTTTTCATACATTACAGTTACCAGTGAAACTGGTTATGAGTGAGCCGATTCTGGAGCTCCGTAAGGGCTCTGGAGTCGGTTTAAGGTGAAGTGATGATAGGGGTACACAAAAAGCTCTTAAGCCAACATGTCTTGGGCCACAGGGCCGTTGTAAATACTCATAAAGGAAAAAAAATGAGTGAAGGCCAGGCAGTTTATTTAGAATATACTGCAAGATCTACTGTTCTTTCAACTACTAATTTTATTCACTGAGTGAAATGAGATCTCATTTTAACTCGACTTCAACATTTGGTTTATGTGTGTTTATTACGCAGTATTGACCAAATGTTTTGAAATTCGGTTCAAAGGTATACATACAAGCCTGAATGAAATTGTGTTTTTTCATTCCCTTCTGTTTCAATATGGCCACCTTTGATTAAACGATGACTAATGTAGTTGTTTCCTGTAATACTGACTAAACAGCTTTTTCTATTACAATTTTGACTACTTCATGGAGAAAAAGCATAACATTTTCAATAGTAATATTTTACTTAAGTAATACAGTGACAGGTTAAATTACTGGAAAAGGTTACATGCTTGACAGAGAAGAATTAATTCATGCAATTAATAAGCATTCATTAATTCTTATTATTTAAGGATATACTGTGAGGTCTACTAGCAACAACCATATGTACTTGACTGCTACTTAAAAATTATTCTATTGATACTATCAATAATGTTCCAAAACATTGTTACTATTTTATTTCAATTTGTCTTACTTGTCAATACTTACTACAGACAAAAATGAAAGTAAATGTTCAGTTGTATGGTAGGAATTAACATAAAAATAATTAACGACTAAAAGGAAATTTATCTGTTTATACAAAATAATGTCAATTTCTGTGCCAAACACTTTAATTCTTAAACATAAGTTACAAACGTGTTTTATAAATAACTACTACAGCACATTACAAAAATGATTTCAAATTTTCCATATAATTTATAATAAAAAATATTAACTATAACAGAAAAATAGTGCTAAATTAATGTTGCAACTTCTCTGGGACACGGAAATTTTTTTATTGTGAAAGTATCATTTACTGACTGTTTATTTTCATTTTCTCTGAAGATATCTTTACAACAGAAAAGGTAAAAAAAAAACATTTTAGAAGTACTCATTTGCTTTGATGTTCCCATATTTTCCAGTTAATATTCTTTATTATTTTTATTCCAATACTAAAATGTGTTCTGTCAACATTTTTGTCGTTCACTTACAATTTTATTTTGTTTTTTTCAATTTGAAAAAACTATACTGTCTGCACATTTTAGTTAAAAAAAATGAATTTTGTAATTTATTCTAAATATTCTCTAGTGTTTATGTAATCAATAATTAGAGCAAAAACAGCCTTTGACATTGGTAGTACATTAGGTAAACGATTATCAGAAACAAGTTTATTTAAATTTAAATAAAAAAGTATATATATTCTCTTGAATAAACTAATTTTAACAGACATCACTAGGTGACACTACTAGAGTTACATCGTATCAACTAACCAATCCTGTAAACCAAACACAACAGCACAGTGACAGCCAATGTAACCAGACTTGTGTATAAATCGACTCTTTTATTTTTTTAATAAAGATAGTTTAAAAACATTAAGTTTTGGTAAATTTATATTACTTTAAATTACAGGTACTGTACTTGTTCTTTACTATGCTGTAAAAAGGTACTGTACTGTAAAAATTGTTTTTTTCGTTTTGTTTTTAGCCTTGTTAAGTAAATGTTACCTTTGCATTTAGGTGTTTTAAATTTTATCAAGCACCAAAAACATGCTACAAATATAGTCTTTACTTGACATAACATCGACGATAGACAGGAACTGTCTTTGGCCTGTAAAGCACAATCGCCCATAGCAACCCTTAGTAATATTATCTGATCTCTCAGGCCTGCCTGAAAAATGATTTTTATAGCATTCCTATTTATCTGAAAGGGCTTTGTTCCATCAAATTTGAATAATTGAGTCACTAGTGTACTTCACTGCATATCAATTTAACTCCTCAGGGGGTGCAGACTAGCGGCACCTATTGAGAGGATTTAGACGTCCCTCACAGTACCCGAGTCTAACACACACTTACACTTACGACTAACACTTTACACTCACTCACACTTATATTTAGAGAAGCAATAATAGCCCCAGTGTGCTATTATAATAAAATAATTTTAAATAAAATATTAATAAAACAATTTTTAAAAAATGCATATCAATTTAAACTTAATGTAAACACTGATACCTAATTTGTTATCATCTCTCAAAAACAGCAAAAAAAGTAAATGAACAAATTGAACTTTTAGTAAGAAGTTTGGTTTTATTGTTGTGAAACTATTATTTGATGGACACTGAACATCTATAATTTACAATATTGTTCTAGATGGCAAGTCAAAGTACCGTCATATTTTTATTGTATCTGAAATTACACAATAATTTGGGTCAGAAATTTGCATTTTCTCAAATAATTGCTCTGATTTTGATCTACTATTTGTAATTTTTTACCAAGCACAAATAAATCCGTACATCAACACATTTATATCCGAAAGGTCATTTGGTGAATATATCCACTAAAGTCAATAGTTCAGACATCAATTGTTTACAATATCATATTTTAAGTGGGGTAATTAATTTTTGCTGCTTATTTTTTTTTTAATTGAGATACTGTTTGAATAATTAATGTGTTGCCGTGTTCGTGAGAAGTTCATTACCATTATTATGTAGCCTTTGTGTTTATTCAGTTTTAGTAATATGAGGTGTGGTTAAAAATATAACAGGACTGATTTTTCTAAAGACAACCAGTGACTGTGTCAAGGTCAAATGGTACATTGCCGAATTACGTGATATCCATCTCTCCATTCCTGCAGCCAATATGATGCCAACCCCTCAGTCGGACTGTGGCCTTTGTTTGTACTAGATCATTTTTCCAATGCTTGTCAGAAAAATGTCTAGAATTTTAAAAGAGCAATGCATTAATATGAAGTTTTTAGTGAAACTCGAAAAATCCAACACAGAAACAGGTTGTTTCAACAAAGAAAACAAAAAAATTCTTTGTTGAAATAGGTATAAAGTGATAAATATTTATCACATAGTCTGATTTTTGAGAGGTTTAAACAGTTCAAAGAAGGATGAGAAGGAATTGACTATAACCCACGTCCAGGACGACCTTCGACATCAACGAATGGATGAGAATATTGAAAAAAATCGGCAATTTAATTCAAAAAGATTATCGGTTGAGCATTTGTGTTGTTGCCTGAAATCATTGGAATTGACAAAGAATCAGTTTGGCAGATTTTGCATGAATATATTAGTTTTCAAAAAATGATGCCCAAAAATCTCACTCTTGAAGAGAACTCTTGAATGTACATTTGTGCTGATGCTTTAAAATCCATCAAAAAAGACCCTAAACTCTTGAAAAGAGTAAGGAGTGAAGAATCTTGTGTTTTTTACACAAAAAGAAAGTAACTTACTTTTTATCTAGAAAGTAAGCGCCAATCTGAAAGAGCCCTGTTTACGGATCTGGAGAAAGCTTGAGTGTCAAAATCAAAATTCAAAGCTTTGATGATTGTGTTTTTCGACATCCATGAGCTCAGGTATGTAAATTGGATATCTGAAGATCAAACAATGAATAAGAATTTTTAACTTGGTCACAACTACTCTCCAAGAACGAGTAAAAAGAAAGTGACCTGAATTGAGGAAAAACAAGTCATGGATTCTTCATCAAGGCAACGCTTCAGCCCATACTGCATTGGTTGGCAGACGTTTTTGACTAAGCACAGAATTCCTACTTTGCAACACCCACCTTGCTACAAAAGTGAAATCAGCATTGAAAGGAACAAGATTGTGACAGTCGAAGCTGTGAAAGAAAAAGTGACAAAGACCCTGAACATGCTTTCAGAAATGGCCTTGAAACACTGCTTTGTCCATAGGAAAATTCGCATACAGCCATGAAGGGGGCATATATTAAAGGGAATAATGTTTAAAGTTGTGAAAAAAAAAATAATCCAATTATTTTTTAGCCACATCTCCTACAGTAGAACATCAGTGGACCAAAAAAAAAGCCGCCTCGGTGGCCTAGTTGATAGCGTACTGGGCTTTCACCCCGAGGACCCGGGTTCGATTCCCGGCCAAGGCTTGGCATTTTCATACACTATAAATCATCCCATCGTCTGCATTAGCCAAAAAGTGCACAATAGTCGGACGTTAATTACAAAAAAAAATGGACAAAAAAAACCTGGTTACAACAGTAAAGAAATGTATATTGTTACAATAACTCATATTGTACATAAACTATTGAAAAGAATGAAGTATATGTTATTGTACAGTATGTATGTTTAAAACCGCCAGCAGTTTCCATGTTAGAAGGCATTCAACAACAAAGATTAAACTGAATACATTTTTTTAATTCTTTACAGCACTAAGCTGTCCAGAAATCAGTAGTAAGTGTTTCAAGAACTATAGGAGACAATGTTTTCTGTGTACTTGCAGCTCCAGCAGAGGGGAAGGGGAGACGAATTAGTTCATTGCCACACTAGCTGTTTCTGATAAGAGAACAAAGCTTAGTGCTGATGAATCACTTTTATGCTTGGAATGAGATATGAATGGTGCAGACATTCAGAAACACATGGTTGGTTATGAGGGTTTCTAACTATTTATAGTACAGTTAATATATACAATACGTTTTCTGTCTACGAGAGAAAGAGAGATTTGCAAATGACGCAATAATTATTAAGATTAACAAGTAACAATAGCTCTATACAAATGATATTGCACTTGAACAGTTTCTGTAAGAACTGACACTATAATAAACAGACCTCTATTATTGTTTATTATCTAAACATTTGCTGTCTCACTCAGTTTAGTCTGTGCTGACAAGTCATTTATTTTTATTTCTACACCAGCTGTGTTGTGCTGACGTCTGACATTCTTAAGACATTGCTTTCCACTTCGTAGTGGACAGATAAGATATTTTATCAGTAAGTAAATGTGTAGGTTATACAGCTGTTGATTACAGTACAGATTTATGTTCCAACAAATATATTTTATTTTTTTTATTAACGTCCGACTATTGTGCACACTTGGGCTAATGCAGACGATGGGATGATTTATAGCGTATGAAAATGCCAAGCCCTGGCCGGGAATTGAACCCGGGTCCTCGGGGTGAAAGCCTAGTACGCTATCAACTAGGCCACCAAGGCGGCTTATCCAACAAATAAACAATACTGTACCTACACAATATAAACGAAAAACTTACCCAGTTAGTATGATTTTTGGAGGCGAAAATTAAGCTGAGTACAAATTATAGATTAGCATCGAGCTTCCTCAGTACAAAATAAGGAAGGAACCAAAACACATGATTTATTGAGTGTTTTTCAAGGGTCCAGCGTCTCAGTAAGAAATAAAGTGTTTTATGAATTGTAGAGGTATGAATTATTGAATGACGACTTTATTAGGGCTCAAATACTTCCTTTTATAACCTTCAGACTTGAATTTTGTAAATTGATTTCAAATAATGAAAAATAATATATAATTTTTGGATTTACTCTGACTAATAAAAATACTACAAAATTCGAAATGTTTTTGAAAGTATGGCACTGTTAAGATGTTTACAAAAATAAATGACACCATCTAGTGTAAAGGCTAAAATTGGATGATTTACCATCCAAATCATTAAAGTGTGGTGTTTAATTTTATTGTGCCTGTAAATTTTTAACTATTCGAGTACAAATATTTAAAAATGTTTAAAATTTGTATGCGATTCACAAGTATCAGATATGACGACAATTTTGATTGCATCAGTTTTCATACTAGCCTACTTTAACACCTAAACACAATACAGTACATACACATCACACAGATTAAATGTAAAACTCTTCCCTTCCATAAAACACAGTTTGTATGGCTAAAAATTTTATTCTAATTTAAATCAATTTTCATAAAATTAAAAAATTAATGCCTAATTCTACATGAAAATAATTTAAATGTTTAAATAGAAGGTTGCCTAGTGAATGACTATAAATTAAGGCTACGAGGGGAAAGACTTATAAGATCTTCAAGTTTGAGCGGTGACATATCAACCTTGGGGAGGTTGTTCATCATACTGTGATTGGTCATACTCTCCCACTCCCACCATGGTGTCATCTGTAATTATAAATTATTAATACATTTTCAACAACAAACAAATTAATACTAAGCACAATTACCACTATCCAAAAGTTCGGGAAATTTGAATTTCTCGCACAAACCATTTGTGGTACGACCTGCTGGGCAAACAGTATTTTTTGTGAATTAGTGTACCAATAGCTGTGATGATGAGATGTCACTATCTAGAGTTTTATATGTTTAAGTAACGTTGCGTTTTAATGTTCAGGCAATTTTTTAAACTTGTATAAATGGTATATTTTAAGGAGAAAATTTACTTAATAATTAAAAAATCTGCAGAAACTCATCACATACTTGTGAAAGCATTTGGTGACAATGCTATGAATCAAAGTAAAACTTTTTTCTGGTAAAAATGCTTCAAGAATGGATATACATCTGCTGACAACGATTAGCATTCAGGACGACCATCAACACCAAAAAACATTGTGAAGGTGCAAAAGGCTTTTGCTTCAGATTGTAGATAATGTTTGATAGATTGTAGGAATGTCGTACAGGTCCGTGCAACACATCTTGTCAGCCAATTTTGGCATAAGATAGATTGCTGCAAAATTTGTACCAAGACTGTTGAGCAGCAACCAAAAAGATTACCACGTAGCTGTCTGCATTAAATTGAAAATTGCAGCAAGAGATGACTTTCAACTTCAACTCCAATGCTGTAACTGATGACAAGACATGGATTTACAATTATGACCTTGAAACTAAGCAGCAGTCAACGCAGTGGAAGTCTGAAGTCGTGGCTGGCAAAAAGGAGCATGTAAAGTTCACACCAACATGAAGTCCATTTTTTTCACAAGGAATTCGTCCTCCTAGTCAAACTATCCATGGAAAGATTTACTGTAAAGTTTTGAATCTACTACATGAGAGCATTAGGTGCAAATATTCAGAACAATGAGAGAAAAAGAGCTGGGTTCTCAACCACGTCAACATGCCTGCACACATACATTAAAAGTCATTTAGAATTTTAGAAAACACGTTAGTGAATCCCCACTCATCCTATTCAGCTGACCTCATCCCATGTGACTTTTTTTTGTTCCCCAAAATAAAAGTTGAAATTGAAAGGCCGTCATTTTGACACAATTGAGGAGATCCAGGCAGAATCGTAGGATGTGCTTCAAACACTTACACTTGAAGTAAGTGTTTCCAGGGATGCATGCAATATTGGAAAAAACTTGGATTGCTGTATCCATGCCCAAGGGGAATATTTGAAGGAGATTGTGGAAGTAGGAGTTATGGTAAGCAATTTTATTTTTATAGGAAACTTCTCTAAAATTTTGGGTAGAATCTCATAAGAGCGTAGCATATTAAATCATATGTCTTATCTTCCAAGAGTTGCTGAAGGTGAGATACAACGACATATTTCACAATATATGGCAGTATACCATATATTGGTTAGGTACTAGTGACTAACCAAGATAATGCTACACCATAACTTTGACATGAAAAATACAATATGATGGTAAATTGGCTAAATGATTTTTTAATACATACAGAAAACAAGAATATGAATAGAATAACAATTTCCATATTTATGTAAAGGAAATGACCTTAAGACATCTGTTACAGTAATGGCAGTGCCTGTAGTACCAATGGTGAATTTTAAAATCTCAGTTGTATAAAGAAAGTATTTCAAGTTGATTATACAAGTCTGTCTGGAAAACATTTCCTACAATGCTGCCAGAGTCTTGGAACTGACTGGCCAGAATTTCAAGTAGGTTGTTCTTAGTTATTAAATAACTGATTAATCAATAAGACATATTTTTCTTATTATCAAGTATTCAGGAGTTTCTGAATATATGCAAATGATCTGGAAGGCTTTAGCTTTGCTTTAGAAAAAACTTTCCATTCCTGTTCTGGGGTTTTGAATATAGGTTACGTAGCACAGTGTGTGTGTGTCATGAGAGTAGATGAATGAGAGTGGTATAAGCTAGAGGTAAGATGGAATTGATAAATCTATCAGCTGCTTCCACCGTATAGTGAAATGATCCATCATATAAATGTAATATTGTTGAATAATTATGTTATATGCTAACTGGCTTAATATTAAGAACCTGGAAAGAACGCTGCATGATTTAAGTACTGCACAGACTGTCATTTCTATATTCCTAAAGATAATTTTAAAAAATGAACTTTAGGTCTTATAATAACAATTAATAACTGTGTGATTAACAAATAAAAACCATGTTGATTTTTTGGCTGCTTTCCATGGTGTGGAAGATAGTGGTGAAAAACTGTTTTTAACATAAGACATACACTATTATTTTATGCATGAAAAAGCATGCATCATTCACAGTTAATAAACATGAATTCTAAAATTTACTGTTTGAATTATCTAATATGGTTGCCCCAGTGCAATTTAAAAGAACAGGCATATCATTTTGCAACATCTGACGGTACTATTGGATAATAATGATCTGCATGACCATTGTTATTTGATTTTTTCGTTTTTTATAAAAATATATATTATTCTAATTACAGTAAAAAAATATTGTAGGTGACTCAAACATTGTAGCCTTAGCGATTTCTTTGAAAACTGCTACTTGTAAGGAATAACAAGAAATTTCAAAAATTGCACACCTTTTAAGATTATTAAAGATTCGTTTAGTAATTTTTAAGCAAAAATACTTTCATAAGAAACCGTGTTAGTTACGTTTTCATAAAATACTACTTTTTCACAAAACCATGTTAGTTAGGATCTTAAGTAATTTTTTTTTTTTAAACCGTCCATTATTTTCATTAGAAATTTATTAATTATGAAGCAAAGAACCAGTTGACCATCACAAGGAATGAATCGCTAAACAACTGTGAAACAAATAGTAAACACACCTTAAAGTGAAAAAAGGATTTACACATTTTAGTGATAAAAAAATAACGTGCAACAAAATTACAAAATGTTTAATAAACGTAAAAAAGTACTTACATAATATTTGCACTATTCAGTGACAAATTTTACATTTTATCTGATATAAATCTAATGTTTCACACAAGGAAAGCAATTTTCAAAATCTCTATCTTACACCCTATAACTAGTAATTTTCAAAAAATCATTATGGCGACAATTTTTGGGTCCGCAAAAAATTCTTTTCACCATAATATTCAGAGTACTGTATATTAAAAAAAAAAAAAAAAATTCTCGGAAAACAGTGGTCATATTCTTGACAATTATTCATATGACTTCACAACCCACCAGTGGCAACAAGTACAGACACTGCTGCTATTAAAACACTATTGATAACCAGCTTATGGTGTCTTTTGCATATAATTTTTAGTATAATTAAACTAATCTCTGCACATCTAAAGCAAAAAGCTAGACAGTTAGCTGTCTAGTTGTTGAAATAATAATTAAATGTTTGCGTGCAAATTAGCGCACTACAAAAATAAAATTTGCATGGCTAGGTTAGGTACCTCTCCATTCTTGGTTGTCATAGTTAGGGACTTGAAGTTTACTATTTAGGTAATCTATGTTATTCTGTAGCCCCGCCATCTCTTCCCTGTAATTACAACATAAACAGATCAATATAATTCTTATAATAAATATAGTTGCTTTCTTCTTTATGAGTTTTTGGTTCAAACAATCATTGCGTTGAATAACACAGAAATAATAACAATGCATGGTTTTGGAAAACTCTAAATATTCTTAAACATAACATTTTCTCTAATTTTTTAAAAATAATTCATATAATTTTCGCACCGTAACAACAAGGCAAAAATAATACTGAGCAAAAATAAGTAACTTTGTAAATAAAACTGTTCTAGAAAAATTATTTTCTTATAAAAATTATAACAAAAGTTTACTTTAAAAATGTATACATGCTCTTTAAGTTAAGAAATACGAATCTTAAAACAATACTAAAAATATGAGTTTTGTTAATTTTCAAATATATTTTATAAAAAATCTCCAAAATAGGTTTTACCCAATATCGTAGTATGGTTCCTTCAAAAAGGACATTCAGCTCTAGATTAATAAATTCATATCATTAATCCGGAGCTCAAATTAGAAAAGATGAAGTTTGAATTTGAGCTTTTAATATCATATAACTAGCTGTACTATTTGGCATTACCTGAGAGGTATAATAAAGAGTTTTATTTTATATATTGATATACTCTTAACATTACTTTGTTGAGTGTATTATATATATATATATATATATATATATATATATATATATATATATATATATATACATATTGCTATTCCCCGCAAGGGGTGCAGACTAGCTGCACCTATTGAGAGAATTTAGACGTTCCTTGAAGTACCTGAGTCTAACACACACTTACACTTACAACGCTACACTACGATTTTCACTCACACTTACATTTAGGGAGGCGATAATAGCCTCAATATGCTTTTCACAATATATAATTACTATATATATACTTTATATATATATATATATATATATATATATATATATTGTTATTTTAAAAAATTTTACAATAATTTCAACTTATTTTTAGTAGTTTATAGAGAAATTATGTCCCTTGCCTTCATTTTATAAAAAAAGTCAAAAGATAATTAAATCCAGTTGTCAAAATAACTGTCAACAATTTAATTCAAACTACTCTCTAAACACAATAGTCAGCGGAAAATATTTTTTTTGCAGAAAGATATATGATGGTGAAATGACTCTTTAAACACTCCTTGCACTAATAAGAACAAAACTGGGAAATTTTCAGCGAAAACCGTTTCAGTAGTTTTTGTATCAATAGAGGACGCACATAAGAACATTGTCTTATATATATATATATATATATATATATATATATATATATATATATAGAGAGAGAGAGAGAGAGAGAGAGAGAGAGAGAGAGAGAGATGTATGTATGTATATATTTTATCATTAATTTTTTGGCAAAATTTAGACATAATGAGGTATCATAGTTTGTGTTTACACATAACGGCACTTTCAAATGTAAAATAACATGACTTTTACATTATTATTCAATAACTTTAGATGTATTTTTTTTGTTAATTGTTTAAATAAATTTAAAAAAGTTTGTGAAGTAACAATTGGTTACTTGAAATTAATTACACAAAACAAAAACAATTCCTATAATTGCTGTTCAGTTAGGTTTTGTTAAATGTTTGAACCAACACTATAAAGGCGAAGCAACATGTTTTATGTAGCACACTATACCTGGCCATTATTATCATTATCAGATAAGGGAAAAGTAACACCGTAATCGGCACACAAGTGATGCAGCTCCTTGCAGTTCTGCCAAACTTGACTCAATCTCTCCAGAAGTTTCTCATTCTGTTCCCTTAAGTTTGATCTATCCTCCCTGAAAATTCACACTTAAAACTATCAATAACTAAAATAATAACTTTTCAATCATGTAAACAATCACAAATGTTACAATATTGTTGCTTTTTTAAAAGTAAGAATGATCATAGAACGCAGCTGTTTGGCTAATGTGATGGAAGCAAATTTCCAAAAGTATTTTTATTATTCTACCCTTTTTTTAACTCCCATTTCACCATATTAACAGTATTAAAATCTGCATGTTTTATCATTTTAGAAAACTTTCAAATCGCATTAAAAATATGAAAATAAACCCACTGAACGCTGTCAAATTAAATTTATTAGTTTCAAAAGGTTTTAAAATTTGTGTAGTTTTTAACGCTGATTATGATGGTGCAATCAGATTTTTTTAAATATTTAATCTTTAAAAATGTTATGAATTTTTAAAGATTTGAATTGGCTGCTATTTTAAAACTGCTGAATAAATTTTGCTGGTTTGAAACAATACAGTCTAAAATTGTGAACATAAACATGCAAATACACACACACACACACACACACACACACACACACACACACACAATGTTTAACAAACCCCTCAAAAGTGATCTAGAGGGTCAGGATCTGTGCTCATTTCATAATCCTGAGACTGGATCTTGATACCCATGATGGCCGCTCCAATACCTTATTATGCAATGTCAATTTACTAAAAGCATGTTTATTATTCACTGAAAGGCAAAAACATGCAAACACACACACACACACACACACAAAAATGTTTAATAAACCCCTCAAAAAGTGATCTAGAGGGTCAGGATCTGTGCTCATTTTATAATCCTAAGACTGGATCTTGACACCCATGATGACCGCTCCAATAGCTTACTACCAATATCATTTTCCTAAAAGCATGTTTTTATTATTCACTGAGAGGCCCATATGAGTCAACAACAACTGCTTATATAATGTTTACATTGCAGCAAAATTTGAATATTGTTCTTCTCCTGTACTATAGACACTAATTGAAAACCTGTCATGAATTATTTTAATTTTAATGAATACAATATTTCGAAACAAAACTAAAAAGGATTGAATTTTCTGTACTATTGTTCCCGGATGAGCTTTACTCAAACCATACAAAAATTACTCCTGAAGTAAAAAATATTTGTTAACAAGTTAAAACAAACTCCTTATCAAAAATAAAAAAACTTCAATGCAGTGTTTGAGTGGTACTTTATAGTCTTATAAAATATTTTATTACAAAAGAAAATGAACACAATTTTCAATTAAAATTTTTTTTTAGTACTGGAAATATGTTCATCTTTTTACTTACAGAGTCTTTCAAACCATTACAATTAGAAATGATTGAGTAAAATTGTACGTCTTATTTTATATATGCTGTAGGTAGAGTATGTATAAAAAAATCAGTATGAACATGAATACCATGCAAAAGAATGTTGTGAATATAATTATTTTTTTAAAAAGTGTTTCCTTGAGTTTCAGTTTAGAGATCTTGAACAAAATTTCTAAAACGGATACTTTTTTAGAACGTTTCAGATTTCCTAAGTCACTACCTAAATAGACACAATTATTATTTAATTGAGAAATATATGTTTTTCTGTACATATTAGTAAATACAGTGTACTTTTTTCATTTCATTTAGAAGTAACATTTCATTTAAACAAATTATGATACTGAATAAAATAAAACGAATCCATTCTTTAAAAGATTTTACAACCAGCTGTTTCATCCTAATCATGAACAAATTACGCTCTTTCAAACAATGTTGTAACTTCAAATCATGCTGACAAGCGAAAACAGGAAAAAGCTGGTTTAAAAATCTCAGCGAGAAAACCGGAAAAGTAATTCGATCAATAACAGAAATGTAATAACACCAAAGACAATCTAAAGCTATGACAACACTAAGCCACAACATCTAGAGCACTGACCTTGGAAGCAAATTTTTCCCTTTCGCTTGGCGAGAACTTAACGGAAACATCTAGCTTAACTTGTCGTTTACGTGAAGGGCGCCCAGCCCTTTTATCATCCCCCTCTCGCCCTGATAAGAAATTTTGCAAGATACTGACCTAATTATATATGTTAATGAAAAACTAAATTCATGTAAAATTATTTTTCAAATACTTTTTTCAAACTGCTTTACTTATATAAAACTGAAAAATAAGTTTATTACATCAGATCTAAAAATTAATATAATTCACAAATAAGCATTAACAATTTTATAATGGAAAGAGTTTGTAGCAATGAGTTATGTAGTAAATTAATTTATTTCAGATTGAAAACTTTGGTGTTTTAAACAGAATAATTTCAAGATTTTGAAGAAAACTGGTATGAACTACTTTTTTTTAATAATATTTATATTGCTTTTTTTAGCAATCTCAATGAATACATGAAACAAAAAATAGACCAATTAGATAAAACTGAAATCTTGAATTTAAAAAGAACCTCTTACTTATTTTTGTAAGCTGAACTGGATTTTATTAATTAGTATTTCTCCTAATGTTTTACACCAATTATACTAAGTGAAGTCTTATTTTAACCCTTTGCATTGCATTGCTAAAACAGATTTTTTTTTTTAAATTTTAGTAATATGAGGTAGAGTCAAAAATTTCTTGATATTCATCAATGAAAATTTATTGAAAGTATGTATAATATTTTAACCGTATTTTCCTTAAAAATACACTTCTTCCATCATTCATACAATTGTTGGAAACACTCCTAAAGGCCATTTTTGGAAATTTTGTTTAACTACTTCATCACATTTTCTATCACCTCTTGTGAATCAGAAAAACAATGTTCCTTCTATGTCATAGAAATAGGTAAAAATCTGGTTATGCAAGGACGAGAGGTATTGTGCTCTCAAGGTACTGACAACAGGTATTGCGCTTGGCGAGATATTACTTCCATCGATGTGATGGAGTAATGTCATGTAACAAAAACCAAATGTTCCCTGCCCATTTTTCAGTAAAAGGTTAAAGATTTATATGATTTGTTTCATCTTGTACCCATTTCAGGATCTCCTTGTACAGTTCTTTGCTAACTGTTTTTCCTTCAGGAATAAATTTGTAGTGAATGAAGCCCTGGTAATCAAAAAACACCTCCAACATCACTCCCCGGTTTCTGTCAAAAGTGAAATTTTTTCTTTCTTGGTGATGTTTTTGATTTCCATCCAGCAGCCTGACATTATATCTGAGGGTCATAGAGAAAGCACCATATCTCATTATCTGTCATAATTTTCCTCAGGAAGCTGTCGTCTTCCAAGGAAAAGCTGAACTAGTCAGCCATGTCAATTAGGTCCCTATTCATGGTAACTGTTGTGTTCCGTATGAGGGGGATAACATTTTTGACCCTATGTTATGTTCTTTTTGCTCAGGGATAACATTTTTAGAACCATGGGCAAGCAAACATGATGCATGTACAAATCCATCATGATGAATGCAGTGAACACTGCCATGTGAAATACAAAATTCAGAGGCAATATGGTTGTTCACCTGTCCACACTCACAAGTTGTCAAGCGCGCTTGACATTTTCATCTGTGGTGGGAAATGTAGGGAACCTAGTCTAAATGTCATCTTCAATTGTTATGCAATCTTCATGATGCTTGTGCCACTTGTACATTGCTGTTTTCTTCATCACTTCATTTTTGCATTCTTCCTTCAGCATCTCACGAATCTTCAAGAGTGATTTCTTCAGCATCACGCAGAATTTCATAATGCTACTCTGATGACAAACATTGTCAAAACAGGTCTAAAAACAATTCTGCACAACTTGCTGCCTGCAGAATGGCACAGCGCCTAAACTAGTAGTGACACCAACCTCAAAAATAAAAATTTCCCTTCCAGGAAAAAATGCTTGACTGTATGCTACCATTCCGAGAAGTTTTTGACCCTACCTCGTATATATGTTACTGTATTTAAACCCGTTAAATTTACAAAAACACGTAGTTGTCACAGAAAAATCTTTTTTATCGCAAGAAACAATTTTTATAAACAAATTTTATTTTAAAAAATCAAAATATTTTTGCACCTGTGAAATAATTTTTAAAAAATATTTTTCAGTTGTAATAAAATATTCTGAAGGTCAACAATAAATGATTGCTCTAATACATTCTAGGACTAGGTGAATCTAAGTTTTGTGTATTTATGCGTCTCCACCATAACACACACATAAATTTGTGATTGTATTTAAACAATGATTTCACTTTTTATTGTTTAGTTTTAATTTTTAATCTATCTGTTGATTATTCACAGATTAAATTATCCCACGAACAATCAGGACTCTTCTGTACGACTGCATTACATAAAGAATATTATACAATATTTTTATGGACAGTTTGTTTAAGTGTCTTCATATGTAAAAGAATAACATAATTTGAGCTTACCTAGCATTGTCGTTAATATTTAAATCTGATGAACAAACATAATATCAAACCTTCGGCATTGCCTCACCTATTTAATTTTACTAAAATTCCATACATTTTATAAAAAATTCTGTAAATTACAATATAAATTCTATTACCAATATTAGTTACTGTAATACAAGCAGTGGAGTGCGGATAACAAAACCTTACTTGTGACGAACTGAGGAATCCTCAAGCTTCTGTGTAAGGACATGACACTCATCTTTCAGTTTTTCCATCAGTTGCGTCTGGGACTGAATCAAGCCTTCAAGCTCAGCAATGTTTTTGACTGAAAATTATTGATCTAGAATTAGAGAAGATGTGAAAGTAACCGTCTCCGACACCAACTGAGCAAGAACAGGCAAGAACAGCAGTTTCCAGACAACAACATGAAAGACAGACATGGTGTCCCATGCAGACAAGTCAATGTTTTGTCCTTGTCAATGGATTCGCAAGGCTGTGCATTTTAGCCTATAAAGTTTGTGAAGTAAACATTAACCTTTTGTATCAGGTGATGTCTGGATGTGAACATTAACACAGTGCAAACAACAATGCCTTACATGCAAATGAAAATTTAAAAATATACAAACAAACACTTAAAGTGCAACTTAAACAAACACTTCAAAGTGTTTGTGTTCAAGTGGTGATTTATTTGTGCATTAATAAAGAAAACATTACCTGTCAAAAATGCATATACCTTTGTTTAGCACTTTGCTGCATTTTCATTCCTCTCTTTAATAACTTAAACTATAAAAAACTAGTCCTAAATATTTCAATCACATTCTATACCGTAAAAAAAATTATAACAAATTTGTGAAAACAATCAGTACAGGTTGGCAAAACATATGGTATAGTAAATCATCGGAAAAATGGTTTATAATATCTGCCAAACTCTATTAAAGGTGTAAAGAAACTTGTCCCTGTTGAAAAATTGGATCTTTGGCTGTTAAAGTATCAATTGATAATGGTAAAAACCAGATTATTTTAAACATTTTGTTATGTTTTATGCTTTTTGTTTCCTGTTTTTGTTATATTCCCTGCTCTAGTTAACTTTTCTCATTCTTAATATTCTTAAATAATTATGAGAATTACATTACAAAAGTACATGAGTTGTTTGTGCTAATACTAACTTATACCTTACATTTCAAAAATATTATATTCCATTTTTAAGTGAAGCTGCAAATTATTTATGCTTTAGAGGTATATTTTGATTTTCTAAATATATATACTTTAAAGTGTACTTTATGTATGTTTGTGTGTCAATTTATTGCATACATAAGTGTATGTACCTCCTTGCTGTCACAAGCTGCACTTATATACGTTTTATAATGATGGAAATTTTTTTCTTATTTTTGCAAACTAACTGCCATACAGGAGAAGATGGTTAGGTACTCCTCAAATTTTATAGAAACTTTAATACAAAATAATAACGGGAAAAATAAAAAAAATATATTTTTGTGAAGGCTATAATATTTTTGATCCTTTGTGTAAACACCACTCTTTTAACTAATCTATCAGCTGATATTTTGTCACCAAACAAGTTTATTTTGCTATAATGTTAACTTTAAGGTTTGCTCACGGCTGCTGTACAAGCAGGCAGAGATGTCATCTAGTAATACAGGGTGAGGCAGTAAAATAGCAAGATTTATAAAAATCTCAAAAAATATATATTTAAAAAAGTTCACCTTTTTGAACATGAATCAGGTGTACATAAATAGAAATTAATACTTTACATTAAAAATATTATTTTCTGAATATGGTGTCAATTAGATGACATCCTTTTTTTTCTCTTTTTTTCTACACATTGCCGGAGTCTGACAGTGCCCATAACATTTTGTAGTATCTCCAACATAAAGTTGTTTATTTCTTGTCAAATTCACTCTTTCAAATCATCTCTGGTTCTTGGAGGGTTTTCCTGAACACTTTGGACTTTAGGTAACCCCAAAGGAAAACATCTGAAGCCATCAAATCTGGTGAACGGGCAGACCACAGAATGTTGCTATTTCTGCTGATGAAACGGCCAGGAAACACGAGTCGAAGCAAAGCTACTGAAACATGGCAGTTCGGCTTGTTGCACCATCTTGCTGGAAGAGTGTTTCTTAATCTTAATCATGTTCATTAAGCTTAGGCAGACCAAAAACTACCATCATGTCAGCAGAACATGCAGAATTCAGTGTCACTGTGTTGTTATTTTCATCTTCAAAAAAATAGGGTCCGATGATGGCACAAGATGACATTGTGCATCATACTGTTACTTTTTCTGAATGGTGAGGTTTTTCATGGAGATTGTGTGGGTTATTTGCAGACCAACATCTAAATTTCTACTTGTTTACAAAGCCATTAAGGTAAAAGAGAACACTCATCCATAAGTTTTTAACCCTCTGTCCATTTCCGATAGCATGCAACATTGCTTGCCAAAAATGTATGCAATTATTGAAATCTTAAGGTTCTAGGTATTGCACTACCTGCATCTTGTACAGATAGTAGTGGAGATCATTCTTCAAAATCCTTCTTACTGTTCTACTGATGGTACCAAATTCTACACTGTACTATCTCACTAAGTTTCATGGATTTTTTCTTAAAGCTTAACGAACACGATTAAGCTCTTCGGGGTCCACCTTGTTTCTTCACTACCACTTTTTGTTGTGCTAGCAGTGGTTCATAGTTCCTCACCCAAAGGATGATGGCTTTACCAGATGGCACGGAAATCCTCGGAGTAAATTAAACTCACAGCAGGAAGCACGTTAAGCTCCAACAAAACTATCCGAATTTTGAAAAATGCCTTTACAGGAAATGCACACTACAAACTTGACCAACACTACATGGCTACTAAAATTTCCACCTGTCTAGACACCCAAGGTCAAGTCCTGCACTTTTATATCCCCCCCCCACCAAGACCATCAGCTAGATCTGAAATCTTGCAATTTCACTGCCTTACCTGGGTACCTTACCTTATACTGACCTTATTTTACAGCTTGTCTTGCTAATCTTTGCAATTTTAATTATTATAAAAAGATATTACAAAACATAATTAATTTTGATACATTCACTTAAGCGTTAAAATAAATCTATGTTCACTATTTAACAACAAAAATAACTATATTATATAGTATAAAAAATAAGTCTAGAAATCTATTAGATTTACAAGATTAGTGCAAGCTTATTTTTTAAAACCATGCAAACAGCAATATTATTATAAAAAAACAAACACAAAACTACAACCTCCAATACGTTTTTTTAGTCTGTTGGCTAGTATCTTAACAAGAAATCATGCACATGCCTATTAAATAAAATAAAATAAAATGTGTAAGATAAAACATCATGATTTAAGATTTTAAATATTCACAATTTTTAAACGTAAAAACAGGTTTTGCCGTTTAATGAACTTGTCTAAGATAAATACAAAATAAATTTGTGTTCAAAGTGTCATTTTCACATATAGCAATTTCTGTTTATATTATGTAAAAAAGTGCTGGAGTATGGTTTAAGACCAGGAGAGGTTAGTTAAAAATATTTTTATCCTGGAGACAGCACAGTATTCCAGACCCAGGTAATGGCCTTTAATAGCTGTGTTTGAGACAGTTTGAAGCAGGCTTTTAAAAATGCCCAAATTCACATATACAGACAGTGGAACAGCCATTCAGCACTTGTGGGTCCAACAACTTTAAGCTGGCTGGAAGTCAATGTTCTATCCCTGCAAAACCGGGTTACTCTTCATTAGGTTCTAGGCACAGAGAGAATTGAGGGTAATGAACAGGCAGACGAATTGGTTGGACCTGCAACTTAGTTCATTAGACCAGAGCTAGCAGTAGGGGATTGCTGTGTCTGGCTGGGTCTACTAGCAATAGGTGGATCAACAAGCAACACCAGGAAAGATTGAATACCTTAAAGGACATTTCCATAGAAAACATCTTTTAAAAATTTGTTACTGAATACAAATTATGTATTATATTTTCTCTTCCTTTTTTGATTTTAATTACAATAATTTGTTTGCACGACAAATTAACATAACTAGTTTTTTACAACATAATCTGAAACTTACTATAACCTATCAGCTGTTTAATGAAATCAGTTGGTCTTAACGAATTATAATAAAATAATGACCTTTTAATTTAACTACCAAAATTAAATTAACAGTTCATTTCATGTACTTAAATTGGTCAAATTTCTTCATAGTTTCCATACTGTATTGTTTATCGCATGCTCCTCACATGCGCAAGATCCTCAGTTCGATCCCAGTGGAAACACAGAAATTTTTAATTATAATTAATTTAGTTACTGTATAATTAATTAATTAATAATTAATTATAAGTATAATTAATTTAATTAATTAAGTTAATTATAATTAATTTATAGTTAATTTAGTTAGCCAAAATATACTGTTATTTAGGCTATCAATAATAAACATGTTTCTCACATCACGCGCCTGCAAAATTCAATATCAAAACAAAGATGATACATGTTAAAGGTCTCTGTAGGAAGACTTAGAGGGACAGTAGTTATCTTGGGCAGAGGGCAACTCAGAAAAATCAAGTGATTCATTACAGAGCACTGGGGTCTGATGGTTTACACAAACAGGATAGGAATGTATCATGGAGAAACCGTGTGTAGTTTATGCAGAAAGGAAAATGAAACTGCTGGCCACATAATCTACGATTATGAGGCTCTTGCCAGAAGAAGGCTAAGGGACTTTGGCTTCCATGAACATGAGGATGGACTGCTAAAATTGATTGATGTTACCAGTCTACTGAACTAGAATCTAAGAGACTTAATTACACAGTAGGTCCTTTCATTGCAGTGCCAAGGGATGAAAAGACTCCTAACTCCTAAACTCTAGATCTTAAATCTTGTTTAGTCTCTATTTATCTTTATTATAGTAGGCTCACAGTAATTCAGCACTGTTTATCATCCACCTCGGCTACAGATATAAAAACTGTAGTTATTATGGAATTTACAATAAAAAGTATAAATAAACTTCTATGAGTTTTTTTACGCTAACAAGTGCATTAGGATTGTAGTACAGTCCACTTTGATATTTCCGTAAACTGAATTGATATTTCAAGTCAAAAAATTTAGTTCACGAAAATAGAGGAAAATAGAAATTACAGGCCAGCATGCATACATAAAAATGTTTGGCTGAACTACATACAGTATATAAAAGGCAAATTAATACTTTTCAAACAGAAACACATTCTGATGACTGAACTACAGTCCAATGTCTTAACGAACAATATACGAATGAAAGAGAAAGAAGTGTTTGTTTTTATATCCATAAGGGTATTCTACAATCTTACATTCTCACTTTATGTTACTATATTATAATAATTACTGTATACCGCATTTTTTATTACATTGGCTGTTATACAATTTTTAACATAATACTATTGATAAGATTTTTTTTTCTTATTTTAAGGTGAAAAGTACATTGAGGCTATCCCTAAATATAAGTGTTAAAGTCGTAAGTGTAGTATTGTAAGTGTGTGTGTTAGACTTGAGTACTGCAAGGGACGTCTAAATCCTCTCAATAAGTGCAGCTAGTCTGCACCCCCCTGCGGGGGTTATTGATGAAAGGCACACATAAATTACTATACGCTGTTGCAATGAGCATATAGATTTCTAAAAGTCTGGTCTGGCCAACCACTACAATACTCGATAAATTATTGCCAAGTATACTGCAATATTAAACTAGGAGAATCTGCAATGTATTACAGATAAACAAAGCTTTTCTTGGAAAGTTAATTCTTGGTATAAATAATAAATTTATAACCCTACAATTCAGAAATATTTAATAACAAGGACTTTTACAGCCTGTTTTATCTTACACCCATACCAAATTTAAACAATTATAGTTTGTGTGCAATGTTCAAAGTGTAACTTTATAAAAATAATTGACTACAGACATTAACATGCATTACCATGCTTGACTTAGATGAATCACATAAAATTATGTTTTTAAAATTTGGAAATATACAAATTTTATTCCTATACCAAACAACACAAATAATATTATCAATTTAATGTTAAATACAAGTTGAACAAAATTATTAAATCTAAAAATAAAATACCTACAGTTGTACTAATTACAACACTCGTTAAAACAACTTACCGTGCTTTGAATCCATGTCCATGATCAACGATGTCAATTCCTTTTCTCTTTTCGAATCTTTACCTAGTCCACTTTCTTTTTCATCACTTGTCAGTTTAGAAAAATGTAACTGAAAAATTTAAACAGGATATGTACTGGTTTTTGTAAGAAACACATGTCATGTTTTTATATAAAAAAGAGGAACCCTACTTCCTCTTTACGATACAAACAAAAAGTTCAAAATAATCAATTGCACCATATCATTAACTGTCATTAGTAATTATGATTAACGATGAGCACAGATAGTATACCACTAATTAATGTAGCAATATTATTATGCATGTAGACAGTTTAAAGGCTTGATTTCAATATGCCAACCCACCAAAACAAATTATTAAACTAAAGTGTGTACAATCAGAATCTTTTTTACATCACTACTCCCTATTTTGAACTCAGATACAGTTTTTAAAATGTCCTCTGGGGTTGGATGGCCGCAGCCATTTCTGACAGGCCAGAATTTTCACGCACATTATGTTCCTTTCAAATAAGTAGCGGGCAAGTTAAAATCCCTCAAACATGCAGAACTGACCAAACAAATTGCTATGCTTTTATATTTAGTTGTTTTATTTTGCTTTGATTGTGCTGTAACTTCTCAGCATCAACAAAGTGATTCACGCCTTATCTGCATGTATTGTCAGAACAAGGTGAATTCGACTGTACTGTATCAGCTGCATTTCACTTTCTGTTGTCAATCTAGACACGTGTAGTGTAATCAAAGTATTAAATATACTTATAAAAATACATTATGAACGTAAAAGTTAAAAAGGATCTGTGCTTTATGAGCAGTAAAGTAATGTTATAATTATTTGTGAAACATTTATCAATGTTTTAGCTTAGCTGTACAGTTGTTGTGATAGTATTGTAACAATATGTTTACAGTTAAACCAAAACATTTGTAAATGAAAATATATTCTCTGTGTTTTTTATATCAATAAAAAAAATTCTAAAAGAGGTGTGCCTCTCTTTTTCAGGATACATTGTATCTCCTACGAGTGATGTATTTATAGCTAAAAAAAATTAAAATTGAAAAAGCTCTTAATTTTGTTTTTTTCAATTAAGTACTCTATACCAATATTTCAGATTGTAGTGAAAAACAATTCCAAACTGCTGACGTTCGCTACAGTGCCCAAGCTGACAGAAAAATGTGAGTGGACAGCAGGCTGACCATCTAGCCTCTAGACCTTGTAAATATTCCTAACTGACTGAGAGTAGACGAAAAGACTACTGACCTTCCAAGTGCAAAGGATTAAATCTTTAAGCTTCCAAGGTAAAGTAGTTAAAGCAAAATTATGACTTCAAAATGCTAATGAAACCAACTGTTATTACGGTAGACAGTCATTAATCCAGCATGGTTGCACCTCTCCAGTGGAGTCAGCTGAAGTAAGAATGTCAAGTAGAACAAGTGGGATCTTACCGCACAATAAAAAGGTTGTCCAAATGGAGCAAAAACCTCCATAACAAGGGTCAATAATCCAGCATGGTTGCACCTCTCTAGTGGAGTCAGCTGAAGTAAGAATGTCAAGTAGAACAAATGGGATCTTACCGCACAATAAAAAGGTTGTCCAAATGGAGTAAAAACCTCCATAACAAGGGTCAATAATCCAGCATGGTTGCATCTCTCTAGTGGAGTCAGCTGAAGTAAGAATGTCAAGTAGAACAAGTGGGATCTTACCGCACAATAAAAAGGTTGTCCAAATGGAGCAAAAACCTCCATAACAAGGGTCAATAATCCAGCATGGTTGCATCTCTCTAGTGGAGTCAGCTGAAGTAAGAATGTCAAGTAGAACAAGTGGGATCTTACCGCACAATAAAAAGGTTGTCCAAATGGAGCAAAAACCTCCATAACAAGGGTCAATAATCCAGCATGGTTGCACCTCTCTAGTGGAGTCAGCTGAAGTAAGAATGTCAAGTAGAACAAGTGGGATCTTACCGCACAATAAAAAGGTTGTCCAAATGGAGCAAAAACCTCCATAACAAAGGTCAATAATCCAGCATGGTTGCACCTCTCCAGTGGAGTCAGCTGAAGTAAGAATGTCAAGTAGAACAAGTGGGATCTTACCGCACAATAAAAAGGTTGTCCAAATGGAGCAAAAACCTCCATAACAAGGGTCAATAATCCAGCATGGTTGCACCTCTCCAGTGGAGTCAGCTGAAGTAAGAATGTCAAGTAGAACAAGTGGGATCTTACCGCACAATAAAAAGGTTGTCCAAATGGAGCAAAACCTCCATAACAAGGGTCAATAATCCAGCATGGTTGCACCTCTCCAGTGGAGTCAGCTGAAGTAAGAATGTCAAGTAGAACAAGTGGGATCTTACCGCACAATAAAAAGGTTGTCCAAATGGAGCAAAAACCTCCATAACAAGGGTCAATAATCCAGCATGGTTGCACCTCTCCAGTGGAGTCAGCTGAAGTAAGAATGTCAAGTAGAACAAGTGGGATCTTACAGCACAATAAAAGGGTTGTCCAAATGGAGCAAAAACCTCCATAACAAGGGTCAATAATCCAGCATGGTTGCACCTCTCTAGTGGAGTCAGCTGAAGTAAGAATGTCAAGTAGAACAAGTGGGATCTTACCGCACAATAAAATGGTTGTCCAAATGGAGCAAAAACCTCCATAACAAGGGTCAATAATCCAGCATGGTTGCACCTCTCCAGTGGAGTCAGCTGAAGTAAGAATGTCAAGTAGAACAAGTGGGATCTTACCGCACAATAAAAAGGTTGTCCAAATGGAGCAAAAACCTCCATAACAAGGGTCAATAATCCAGCATGGTTGCACCTCTCTAGTGGAGTCAGCTGAAGTAAGAATGTCAAGTAGAACAAGTGGGATCTTACCGCACAATAAAAAGGTTGTCCAAATGGAGCAAAAACCTCCATAACAAGGGTCAATAATCCAGCATGGTTGCACCTCTCCAGTGGAGTCAGCTGAAGTAAGAATGTCAAGTAGAACAAGTGGGATCTTACTGCACAATAAAAAGGTTGTCCAAATGGAGCAAAAACCTCCATAACAAGGGTCAATAATCCAGCATGGTTGCACCTCTCTAATGGAGTCAGCTGAAGTAAGAATGTCAAGTAGAACAAGTGGGATCTTACTGCACAATAAAAAGGTTGTCCAAATGGAGCAAAAACCTCCATAACAAGGGTCAAGAGGAAGAAAAATATGGAACAGGAATCAGCAAAGCAAGCACCTCGATTAGGAACCTGGAAGTCACCAAGTAGAAAAGGAGTAGCTACCCACCTTGCATCCTCTCCAAATCTTAGACTTTATACAGAGACTAGAAATGGAAAAGTATCATAACTGAGCATCTCAGGAATATAGAAAAGGGGTAAAATAGACCTACAAAGGTCACAGTGCAATAGTAACCTTACAAATTCATTCATTCATTCAAAAGAGAATAATCGTACAAACAATGTTAGCAGACTGAGCATGTACTGTATTTACGATTCCAAATTAACATTGCCTTGTACAAACATTGTAAATATATAGCCCAACGATCTGCATTTTTAGTGTTCCTGATCGATAAAGAAAAACACTGAGTATCAGTGTATCAGAGTATCAGAAAAAAACTGACAGTTTGAACAGTTACTTAATGGTCTTTATTGTGTTACAATAGTTAATGTATTAGTTCTGTAGAGCAGTAGCTTCTGTTTGGCTCAGCGAAGTTTGGATAAATTTGTTTAGTGCATCAGCAGCCAAACTGTGAATTTATACCTAGACTGACAATGGACTGAGAAAATAGCGGTTGAACAAGAAAGGTATGTGAATTAAAAGCAATTTAATTACAGGCAGAACAGAACTGAAAAATAAAAACTTTTGTATTGTATCAAATAAGGTTAAAGAAAAACTATTAAATATCATTGTAACGCTTATGCTTCAACACATTATGCTTTCAAACAAATTAATTACATATCAAAATGTATGTAATTATTTTTATTCAGCTATCTAAATATAATACCTCTTTCTCCAAGGAGGCTATCTGTTCCGTGAGGCGTAGGTTTTCCTTCCGAGCATGTAAAAGATCAGCATCCGCTCTATCCAATCTCTGTCTGAGAGAGGATATTTCAGCCTGGAATCTGGAAGTTTCTTGGCGTGCATTCCTCTCTGCCCTTTCCACAGCCATCTTGAGACTGGATACTTCTTGCGACAGATGTTCCCGGTCATTGCTCCCTGATAGCAGCTCACTCTGCAAGTTGCCTTTGCAAACAGTCGCAACCCTTACTCTGCAAGCTATATCACTAACCATGTTTTTATGTCTATCACACAGACTAAACTATTACTTTTTTTCTTAATTGAAAGAAAAACATTCAACAAATAAAAAATTTAAAACAGTTTAACATTTTACTATATAACAGTATTTATTTTATACTTTTTTGAATTTGATAAAATTTTTAACTTATTATAATTTTGCTACTTTTCCTCCAGAAATCAAAATGGAAGCTGTCCGGTATGCTTATATATAGCACCATTTAAATATATACAAGCATTTAACAAATTTTTTCAATTTTTAAGAAATGGGTCCTTAAACCATATTAAGTTTAATTGGATGCTTTTCTGCATCCAATTAAAGAAAATTTCTCACCGATTTTTAGATTTGGAGATAATCAAGAAAAAAGAAACAAATAATACAATTTGTAACTGAAAAACACCCGAATTAGTTTTCTTACAGATCATTAATGAAAATAATCAAAGCACACAGTTGTTATACTGATCTGATAAACTTCAACATATTTTGAATATTCAAAATACTAATTAATACAGTTTTAAAGCTGATTATGTTAGCAAAATCAGATTTTCAAAATATTTAATACATAAAAGTTAAGAATGTTTAACGATTTCGAAACTACTAAACAAATTCTTGCTGGTTAACAAACTTGTCCAGGTTATTATCAAAATTAATTTTTATGCCAAATTTGAATCAAACTGGACTAAAATTTATATACTAGTAAAACACTCTTCAAGTTTAAGATTAAATCAAAAACTGATAAACTGCAAAAATCAGGTAGAAGAATCATTAGAACAATCATTAACAAGAAACACCAAGTGAATGGCCAATAGAGATTACTACCGAATGACATGGTATCGGCAACATCGAGAAAGTGAGTCAATAATAGACACGATGCGGAAAAGGATAATTGCTTTCCACACGGAAGGCAGAAGGAAAATGGTAGCACGCCTTCCAGAAACCAGACTGGTGAAACGGCTATTTAGCTATTTCTGGAAGATTAAAATGCAGAATAATTGGTTTAAAGAAATCCAGAGGATTCTAAGGAATAAATATCTGTAATTCAAGCTAACAACATTTGAACAAAAGACCTACACCATAACTGATGAACAAAGGGCAGCCAGGTCGGACAGGATGAAGAAATTTTGGGAATGGAAGAAGAGGCTGAAACGCTAGTCTCTCAATAGCGATATTGGACTTGGAGGTGTATGGACTGATTAAGGTGCTCCAATGAGGTGCTCCAACCATTAAAAAAAAACTGGACTGAAATTGCGATCATGAATGTGCTGTTTCCCAATGGATATTTTATAATAAATTGTAATTTTTAGATAGTACTTGTGAATTGATTGTACCAACTTTTACCTTCCTAGCATAAATAAAAGTTAAAGGAAACTGTTTTTGAAATTTTTTTGGTTTAACCCATACTGTATCCTATGAGGGATAAGATTTTTCAAAATTATTTATTATTATGCTCTAAGCTATCAGTGGAATATCTATGTATAATTGAAAGTTCCTATATCTTTTTGTTCTAGTTACAACCCTTATTTTATCCCTTAAAAATCAAATACAAAATAAAATATTTATAATTGTGCCTTCGGGCTATGCACAAGACAGTGGAACACATTGAAAACTTAAAAAATTTATGAAACATTTAAAAACATAATCATGAAAAACATTAAGAATTAAACATTAAAATAATTTAACGTAGTAAATTTAATGTAATAAAAAACATAAACAAAATGGTAAAATAGTACAAATTACATTAAAAACAATGATGAGTACTATATATATATATATATATATCAAACTGCTGATGAACATATCAAAAAACATGGAAAACCATGGTATTAAATATTCCTATGAATACTTTTAGAATGGATTACAGCTTACTAGTTTTGGCATTAAATTCCTTCTTCAAGTCATCAATAGTGGCATTTCTCTGTGCCAGCTCACGACGTAAGTCCGCTTCGACTCGACGTTGCTTTTCCAGTTCTAAACTCAATTTAGTTGCGTTATCCCACTGTGCTGCTAAGTCTGCGCTCAGTTGTTCTGTCTGTGACGTATATCGTCTCTCCACTTCAGCGACTCGTCTACTCTGTTCAGCTAAGTTCTCTCTCTGCTTTTCACTCACTCTTTCCAGTTCAGCCTTCAAACGACGAACTTCTATTTCTGCCTGGTCAACAGTCCCCTAAATTTTATCAATTTCAATTTATAATCTATAAAGTGCATGTAAATTATTTCACATAATTCACAATAGTTTTATTTAAATTATCAGTGTACATAAAAGTTACAAAATTTAACACATGGTGGTAAAAGTTTAAAAAATGTGTTATAATACATAACATTCCAAAAATAAATAAAATAATATTTATTCAAATGTTAATGCACAGTTTATATTGTGATTTTCCAATTAAAAATAGGAATACTTTTACAAACTCTTTCTTGTTAGATTCTTAAATAATAAAAAAAAAATTATCTATGTTGAAAATTGTATTATAAATATTTGTTTTTATTTTAGCTTAGTATATACAATAGAGTATAAAGGTTTTCAAAACTTTAATAATGTAATATTCAAATTAAAGAAAATATTTTTGTAATTAAGATTTTTTTTAGTATGCATTAATTAATATGTACACCAGTAAACAAAAGCAGTATACAAACCTTATAGTCCTTAGAAACATACACATTCCAAGAAACTTTATTTCTTTCCTGACCTAGAAAAACTTATTAAACATTATTTCATAAGACTTTGTTGAAAAAAGTTGCACACATACTTGATTTTTTTCAAATTGTGCTTGATCAACAAGGTCCATGCTTCTTTTTACTTTCTGCGATGCACTGGCCTCCTTTTCTCGAAGTTGAGCTAGCGCTGCATGAAGTCTGTTGACATTCTCATTTAAATCATCTCTTTCTCTATAAAACATCATCAATAATTCATAATTCATTACAACATACACTTGCAGTTGTAAATATATGCAGTCACCAATAGATATTTCGTAACTAAAGGGGCCAAGGAAAAATTTGCATTATTGAGGGTGGCAAAATATAGAGTTAAAAAAATATAGGATGATAAAAAAAATTTTTTTTTAATCAAGTGTATTTTTATTTAACAATAATTTACAGTACCAGCTCTTCTCACTGAAAACAAAAACACAAAACATACCTCTACAAATAGAAAACACAGTAGTTCAACAGCACTGTAGTACTAAATACCTGGGAGTCATCCTCGACAAAAAGCTCAATCTAAAAGACCACGCAAATTACATCGCATCAAAGATCTCCTCCAAAAACAATATACTAAAAAGACTAGTAGGAATAAAATGGGGAGGAACGCTTGATGTACTATGCCAAACCTACAAGTCATACATAAAACCAAATTTCCTTTACGGTGGTGAGATGCTTGCTTTGGCAGGCAGTGATGCCCTGAAGAAACTTGAAACAAGCCAGAACAACTGCCTACGAATGATAACAGGTGCCGTGAAGACCACACCAATTGCAGCACTGCATGCCTATACCAACACCAAACCATTGCATAATGAATACAGGTGCAAAGCTATGATAAAATATGAGAAGATTCTTCACAGGAAGCACAATAACCCATGGATCCTAGAACCACCAGCAGAACAAACATTAAAAACACAAACAAGTTTCAAACACCTGATGCTTAAATGGAGATCAAGTGGTGTGGTGATCGAGGAGCCTACACAGCTGAAGAGTCCTCTGGACTACGACAGGTACAACATAAGCACTCAACTTGTGGAAACAATAAATAAAGCCAAGGACAACCCAGTCACAGTTGCACAAATTACTTTGGAGACTATAAATAACCTATACCCATCAAACGACTGGTTGCGAATATACAATGACGGATCTAAAATCGGTGGTGAAACACGGGCGGGAATATTCTGTGAGCATTTTTCTCACTATTTTGCATTAAGCTTGGATGCCACTGTTTTTGAGGCGGAGTTATTTGCAATCGATGAGGCATTGAGGCAAGTAATAACGAGGCCATGGTTAAATAATAACATAGTGATATTAGTTGACTCTAAATCGGCATTACAAGCAATTGCTGACAACACATCTGCAGGCTCTATGATAGAATCGATCCAGAAGAAATACAAAATAGTTAAACACATTACCAAGGAATTGGTTCTGCAGTGGATCCCGTCACATGTAGGCATACAAGGGAATGAGCGGGCAGACAAGCTGGCCAAACAAGGAACCCTTATAGTGCAGAAACCAAAAAGAATACTCACACTGGAGGCTACGATTAGTGCACTGAAGCAAACATCTTATCTTGAATTTACAAACAAAGTCAAGGAAGACATAAAGAACAAGCCTTATGAGAATGTATTCGACTTGTATGGGAAGGTCAAGGATCTCCAGAGGAGGACATCTGTCGCGGTCTTTCAGCTGACAACTGGACACGACTGTCTGAATGAACACCTGAAGAAAATTATTAAATTATGACAACTGCACATTGTGTGAATGCCCAGACACCATCATGAACAAGGACCACCTCCTGGTCTGCAGAAAATTAGATGAAGAGAAGCAGAGAAGAGGAGACCTCCCTGGCCTCTACTGGGAAGTAAGATCAAAGATGGCGTGAGCCAGCGGAAACCATTGGAAAACAACAACAACATAATTTACAGTACAGTTGGTAAATACAATATGTTTTTGTCCATGAGAGAAAGAGATTTATAAATGGTATTGCACATGAATATTTTCTATAAGAACTGACACTGTTCAATAAATAGGCCTCTATTATCATATATTACCTTAACAATTCCAATGAGTGGGCAGTGACAGATAACAACGGATAACCATCAGTTGATGGTAATTAAAAATACTGTTCGTCCTTGGAGGTCATCAATACGTGCAAGTCATAGGGAAGAGGTGGCGATCACCCGTCTTTGCATTGGTCATTCCTTGCTGATGCATGGATTTCTGATGGGAGGCGGGGACCCACCTGAATGCGAGTACTGTAGGGAAACCCTCACAATAAAACATATATTGATCGATTGTAATGGTTTCCAAAATGTGTTGGTTATGTGTTGCTTGAGTAATTGTTTGCAGACGATGTTGGGAGATAGTGCCTCAGCCATTGACCGGATCCTAGACTTCCTTCATCATCTGAATTTTCTAAGTAAAATTTAATTTATATATTTGTTATTGTTGTAGGACCCCTTTACAGCTCTGAAAATTTTGTTTATTATTTGTTATTTATTAATTTATTTTTTAAAGTAGTTTTTATTTTGTTATTTAGTTTTAGTTACATTTATTTACCTTGTTATTGTTGTAGGGCCAATTTACAGCCTACAATAATTTGTGTGTATATTGTTGTTTTTAAGATTTATATCATTGTTAACTAGTTTTAGTCATATAGTTATACCTGTTATTTAATTTTGTTTTGTTTTATTTACTTTCTACTATAGTTTTTTGTTTTTTTTTATTAAAGTACTTTTTTTGTTATTTTTTGTATTTTCATTTTGAGTGACGGTGATGATAACCTTAATGGTTTTTCACCGGAAAAAAAACTAAACATTTCCTGTCTCACACGGCTTAGTCTATGCGACCACATATGTCATTTATATTTAACAATACAGTTTATTTCTACATCAGCTTTGTGGCTATGATGCATGACATTCTTAAGACACTGATTTTTCTATTTTATAATGATAAAGCGCCATATTTTATCAGTAAATAATGTCTGAAATGAATGGGTTGTACAGTCGTTGATTACAGTAGAGATTTATGATCAAACAAATAAACAATATTATGTCTATCACAGTATAAACAAGAAATTTTCCCAGTTAAAGTGATTTATAGAGGTGAAGGCTGGGCTGAGTACGATTTATAGACATCAAACTTCCTCAGTATGAAAAAAGGAAGAGACCACAATGCATTATTTTTAAAAGTTTTTCAATGGTTCAGCTTTTCAATACAAATTAAAGAGGTTTACAAATTACAGAGGTGTGAATTGCCAAGTACCCTTTATAGCTACTTATACTCAAAAACTATATTAAATGTAATAAAAATTAAATTGTAACATGTTTGGGCAATTTACCTTTGAAGTGCTTCTATTTGCCTGTGGGCGTCTGATCCAGTAATGTATTCAGAAGGTGACGATATATCATTACATTTCTGTTTTAAGCTTTCCGCCTCGTCAAGAGCTTTCCTTAGGTCCATTTTTGTTTGTGTGAGTTGTGCTTCGAGCTCACTAATACGTGATTCGAAAACTATATTTGGTCCAACAAGATGCTTCTTTTTTTGACTACGCTCTGGTCTCTGGGTTTCACTCTAAAAGTATCCAAATTAAACACTTAACTCAGCCAATTACTAAAAGGCAATATTTTTTTATAACTTATAAAATCATAAACAGCAGTAAAAAATACCTTTATTTTTTTCTCAATACAACTGCATACTGAGGACCTAAAACTCCTTCATTACAGAAAACATGAAAGAACAATTTTACCCTATTATAAAAAAAAAAATAAAATTTAATTTCACAATTAAATCATTGTAATTATTGATTCAAATAAATTAAATGCTCATTTTAAAAGTACGTTTGTAAACAATCCAAAAGTCATCTCAATTATAACAAATAATGCATTGAATTATTACACATGAACTGAAAATTATAAACCAGAAATAAATGGAGTCATTTAGTACATAAATTAAAATTACCTTGTCTTCCTGTTCGGTTTCTTCTTCCTCATCATCATCCATTTCAAAACTGTCAAACACAGATCGAAAAAGACCAGACTTGCGTCTTTCATGCAAACCTTCATTTTCTGAGATAACCTCTTTCACTTTTCCCATCAAGTTGGCCAATTCCTCCTACATTAATTAAAACAATGGTTTTCTAAATGAATTTATTTTAAATAAAAAAAATATAGTCTTACAGGGTACTGTTCACACTGATTTCTTTAAGACCTTGAAAATGACTGGTATGTCCTGTTTTTAACTTATAATTTTTCAAAATTAATTGAGTTCAAAAAGCTTTTTAAAATGTACTTGATAATTTCTTCTGTTACATTTATTATACATTTTTAATCTCTAATACATGAACAAATTACACCCATTACCCTGCAATATTGTGATTCTTTCTCCAACTGCTCGATGTACTCTTCTTGCCTTTCGATAAACGACATGAGTTCCGCAGGCGGTTGCACACCACCTGTGTCCGGTCTCTTTGGTGCACTGCATCCTGCAGAGACTCTTGTTGGCAAAACCAAAGAATTTTCATGCTGTTCATCTCCATCAGGTAACTTCACGAAAGGATGATGATGGTGATGGTGAGGTCCCTACATAAAGTGTTAAGATAACAAAATCAAATATTTAAATGAAAAAGCGGTTTAAAATATTTTTCAGTAGAATAAATAGATAAATATCCAAAATTTTATTCATTATTTGTAGTTCTTTCTTAACATTCATATTTTACGTCAGTTAGACTAATGAGGACGATGGATTAGTCTTAATAAAAAGGGTAAAGCTTATGGTAATAACTAAAGCCTTGAGACGTTGAATATTAGAGTTATGAGTTAAGAAGTGCAGAGTGTCATACCAACCACCATTTTCTCTTTTTTGTTTAAACAAATTGGGACACAGGTTTCCAGAGAGGATCCTGAGACATATTTCTGGGGAAACATTTTGATACAGTAATACAATAGCATTCATTCTTGGAGTTTTTATCAACTGCAATTGTAGCCGTGATGCCATAAGAATACTGCAATATAATTAAATACATTAATGAGCTTTATTAAACTACTGATAGTTGATTCTTTAGAGGACCTTAGTTAGGAAAGATCCCGAAGTCCTAACAAATGGTGCATCAGCCAGGAATCGAACCCGGGCCGCTTGCATGACACCACTGAACCACTGATGAGGATTCTTTAGAGGATTAGAGTTAGAAGAGATCCCGAAATCCTAAAAATTTTAAAAGTTTTCTAATCTTTTTAACCCAAAACAAAATTACGGATACAGTTTTGAGCCAAAGTGTCACTGGGGAAGAAACATTGATTTTTCACATTACTACAAAATTTAAATGGCAGTGAAATAATAGAATAATGATATATGACATATCTAGTCAAAGCTAACAAAAAGAACCTTTAAATTACATTTGTTTTGAGTCAGACAACATTTGTCTGCCACAAGGGACAACAACAAATGAATCTGTGCACTATGGCAACCTTGAGGTAGCTTTCATGCACCATAAATATCTGCTCCGCTACTGGTATCTGAAGAGCTTTCTCAACGGTCAGTGGTTTGATCTATATAATATAATATAATATAATATAATAAATCTATAAAAGCCAGGACCTAGCTGAATGATTATCATCTGCTCTGCTCCACTACCTGAAAGGGTTGTCATAAATTATTTTCTTTTTACTAAACATTTTACAATCTTTTATTCATTTCGATGTGTGTTGACATTTCATTGTAACAACCATTATGTTCTGCAATCCATTGTTAATTTCTATCACTAAAATATTCTTTGATTTAAAAAAATCTTTGAAAAATGTATATGTATACAATAATTAGGTGTGTAGTTACTTTTGACATTAAATTTTATAACCTTTTACATACCAGCGAAAATTTCGTAGGACCTATAGAAGATGTATATGATTCTGCAAGCAAATATCTCAGTTTTGACACTGCTTCTCGATAGGCATAATCAGTATAGTCTGGAGTTCGTTTACGATAACTATCCATTTTTATTCCCTTCCTAAAACATCATTATTTTATTACAAGCAAATATATACAAAAACTTAATAATAATAATTATGTGTGTGTGTGTGTGTGTGTGTGTGTGTGTGTGTGTGTGTGTGTGTGTGTGTGTGTGTGTGTGTGTGTGTGTGTGTGTGTGTGTGTGTGTGTGTGTGTGTGTGTGTGTGTGTGTGTGTGTGTGTGTGTGTGTGTGTGTGTGTGTGTGTGTGTGTGTGTGTGTGTGTGTGTGTGTGTGTGTGTGTGTGTGTGTGTGTGTGTGTGTGTGTGTGTATATGTGTGTTTGTGTATTCATTTGTACAACGCTAGTTAACATAGTTAACAATTAGCATAAAGCCTATGTGATTATACATGAATCATTTGTAGATATATTAATTCTATCTCACTCTATTTCAGATTTACTTCTATTTCATTACCTTTTTTTTAAGTTAATAGTTTTTTACTAACTGAACCTGGCACGTTGATGCTGCAGAAAAAAATAAAGAAATAATGATAAAAGAATTAGAATGAAAAGAACAATGGTCATGTACAGAACGCTCAATATACTAAAATTATTAACTCAGAAACCAGAGGAGGCTACTTTATAAATAAAACCATGAAATGTTTCAATGGTCACAATGTTGTTAACTAGTACTCTTTACATTATATCAATTGCCCCGACTGTTGTACAAGTTTTTGGATTTATAATATAAATTGGTAACTAAAGAATGTTTGGTTAACCACCTCCTTTAAAAAACAACTGAATACGTTTTTAATTTATGTTTGAATTATTATAATACTGTTACAGTATAGTTGCTAACCTAAATTTCATCTTCTCATTCTATATATAGCCTTATTTTAAACGAAAACTAAAAAGTGTAGATTTAGCAGGTTTAATTTTTTCATCATAAACTACTGTATGCAAAAAATTATATTCTAAAAACGTACTAGTCTAATACTTACAGTAAATGACAAACCCCAATCCTGTATACTAAACGAAATTATCATTGCTATTATTCCAGGCATATACTTATAGCGTAATTTTTACTAAAAATCAACAATTAAAAAGTCATAATGAAAAGTAAACGTATATTATTCATTTTGTACATTATGTAATATCACGTTTGAAATAAAAAATATTGTAGCAAGTTACTACATTTTACATTCTTCTTTTTATAGGTTATGGTTATTTGTTCATTATTGTTTGCAGCCGGCCCCCTCCTTGTTTCTAGGCAACCGATGTTTGGACTGAGGTTTCAGTAACAATGATGTACAATGAGTCCGTGATTGATATTGTTATGAAAGTTTGTATTTCTGGTAAAAAACTAAAAAAAAAATTGCGGCGTAGATTTCTCGCTGTCATGAAAACGAATTTCTATCAAAGTACTATTAACACTGAATAACTTATGTAAAATGTAAACTAATATTTCAAATTGTGTAAATCATACTTAATATAAAAATTATTTATATTGATAAGCTAGTAACTGGGACAAATTCGTTACTTATTAAAATATTGACTTTTTTAGAATACAGAAATTTTTAATTCCCTAAATGCATTTAAGCTCAAAAGACGCAAACAAATTCTGCAGGCGGTGAAAATGCCGCCATGCGAGCGATTGTACAAATTCCGAACGGAAAAATTTGAACAACTAAATCTGGCTATAATTTTCATCTTATCAGTCAAAAAGAAAAAGTTATTAGCGAATTTCCATTGGGAAAATGAGCTATTAGAGTAGCAATCATGATAAGACTCAGTCCTGGGACCTTGTAATGAAAACCGACCCCCTGACCTCCAGATCACTTTTTAGAAGGTCTCTAAATATATACTCTCTCTCTCTCTCTCTCTCTCTCTATATATATATATATATATATATATATATATATATATTATTATTATTATTATTATTATTATTATTATTATTATTATTATTATTATTATTATTTGCGCATAGACCCTGTTGGATCACGCAAAGCACTCCGACTCATGCCTTGTTCCTTCTAATCCTCCACACCTACCTCATCCTGTCCCCATGGATCCTCTTCCGCTCCTCCGTCCATTTTACCCCTGCTCTCTTTGGGATTTCATTCTCTGGGACCTTCCAACCGAGCATCTTTCTCCTGTATGCGTGTCTATCTTCAACATCAGTCTATTTCTGCGTCATGTAGGTCTATTCTGACTTGTGCGATCCACGACGTGGTTGATTTGACACCTTGTATACACTTAAGGATTCTGTTGGCAAGTCTCGTTGTTGGGAGTCTACTGATGTGTCCATAGAACCGAAGCCTCCTTCTTCTGATATCTGCTGCCAGGTTCGATATCTTCTCTGTGGTCTTCCGGGAGTGCAACCTGTATCCATCTTCTGTTAATCTCGGACCAAGGATCTTCCTCAAGATTTTGCGTTCTTCCTTCAAAATACCCTCCATGGTAGCTTTTGTGTGGAGTGCTAGCGTCTCGCTTGCATATAATACCTCCGGTTTTATGACTGTGTTGTAGTATCTGATTTTTGTGTGCGTCGACATACATCTCTTATTGTAGATATCACGCGTTATACCAAGAGCCCTCTTCATTCTCAGTAGCCGAACTTTTTGCGCAGCCTTCTCGCCACCTGTGGGTTCAAGAATTTCTCCCAGATATTTGAAGTGCTTGACTCTGTTTATCTTACCATATTTTGTGTTTAGTTCTTGAATATTTAATTTTGTACAGAAGAATTCGGTTTTTTTAAACGAGATCTGTAGACCGACCCTCTCTGCACATTCCTTTAGGACTTCTATCTGTTTAATCGCTGTTGTTTCATTATCTGTGTGTATGGCCAGGTCATCTGCAAAAGCTAGACACGCGATTTCTGTGTGTCCTTAGGTCTTCCAAGTCGAACTGGTTTCCAGTGCCCTTCAATTTTTAATTCTTTCTCCCATTCCCTGATAACTTTGTCCAACACCAGATTGAAATGGAGAGGCGAGAGTCCATCTCCTTGGCGAACTCCAGTTGTGATCAGGAAGGTTTTGGAAATTTCCCACATAAATTTCACCTTAGCGATTGTGCCTGTCAGTGTTTGTTTGATCAGTCGCAGTATTTTAGGATCAAGTCCATGTTCTTCCAGGATATTAAACAAAGATTTTCGATCAATGGAATCGTACGCTTTTTTACGATTCCGTATGATTTTTACTCTCTCTCTCTCTCTCTCTCTCTCTCTCTCTCTCTCTCTCTCTCTCTCTCTCTCTCTCTCTCTCTCTCTCTCTCTCACTCACACACACACACACATATATATATATATATATATATATATATATATATATATATATATATATAGAGAGAGAGAGAGAGAGAGAGAGAGAGAGAGAGAGAGAGAGAGAAAATCGTACGGAATCGTAAAAATGCGGAATCGTCCAAAAAGCGTAATGATTCCATTGATCGAAAATATATATATATATATATATATATATATATATATAGAGAGAGAGAGAGAGAGAGAGAGAGAGAGAGAGAGAGAGAGAATATATATAACAATTTTTTTAAAATTCCTAACTTTTTTGCTTTAAATATTTTTTTAAATCTGATTATATGATTGCAATCAGAGTTAAAACTGCATAAATTAGACTTTTTTTCAAATTCCATTGAAATTAGGAAATGTTTTGAAAGCAATCAGGTTTTATTATTGTATTTCCAATGTAATTTGAATGTTTATATCGCTAATATATGTGCATTTTAATGCTGATTATTACGGAGAAATCAGAATTACAAAAAGGATAACATAAAGAAAAATACCTCTGAAAATTCACTTCTATTACGTCAGAGACACAGCTGCGTGCCGCGATTATATTTATATTAGTTATTATAAAAATGTTATATTCAATTTTAAAAATTTTAGAGGTTGCAATTTGCATTTGTAAACATAACATAAGATACACGTATATCAAATAAATAAAAACTTGGAATCTTAACTTCTTCTAAAGTTATATTTTAACAAATAGTAGGTCGTTACTATTCGAAGGTAATTTAGGCCGTTCCATAAACGAAGGTAATTCAAAAATAAATTGCCTAACTTTTTTTTATTCCTTTCGATATGTAGAATCAAAAAATATATTGTTTACCGCGCTAAAATTTGGTGTTACCTGTATACTTCGTATAAGTAGAAAATAGTATTAAGTTTCTAAATTTAATGTTTTGTTTTAAATAATGTTAATCAGAGATAGAAATTTTTCCGTTTTTCAAGAGTCTGCTCCTTTCGCGAGAGCAAGGAATCCAAAGCTGTCCGCAACACACCAATGTATACCTTGTAGCATTTCTAAATTAGAAGGCGCAAGTTGCATTGCTTACGAGAATTATTTTTTTCACGAATTTCGCACGAAAATACACTTTTCATATAGATTTCGTCCATTTTATTAAACAGTATTGTTTACTTAATGCAATTATTATTATTATTTTAATTTTGTTGTTAGTTGTATTCATGATGTAGGCTATAACAACTGTATTAAGTTACGTGGTCGTCTGCATTAGCCCAAGTGTGCACAATAGTCGGACGTTAAAAAAAAAAAAAAAAAAAAAAAAATTAAGTTACGTTTTATTTGATTTTACCTGAGATAAAGATAGATTTATTTAAGAATCTTAATATATAATGATTTAATTACTGAATTATTTTTAAAAGAATACAGCATAAACAAACTGTCACGGTTGTTAGGCCTAACAAGGTGATGCGTGAAAAAACCTTTATATTTTTTTAAAAATAGCCTACTATATATCCTGACACGGTTGTTGGGCCTATCACGGTGATACGTGAAAAAACCTTTATATTTTTTAAAGACTACTACATATCCCAAACTGACACGTTAGTTGGGCCAATCATGGTGATGTGTGAAAAAACCTTTATTTTATTTTTTAGAAAACTACATAACCTAATTGACACGGTATTTAGGCCTAACACGGTGATGCGTGAAAAACCTTTATATTTTTTTAAAGAATACTACATATCCTAATTGACATGATTGTTAGGCCTAACACAGTGATGCGTGAAAAACCTATATATTGTTTTAAAGAATACTACATAACATAACTGATACTGATGTTGAGCCTATCACGGTGATGTGTGAAGAAAACCTTTAATTTTTTAAAGAATACTACATAACCTAATTGACACGGTTGTTAGGCCTAACACGGTGATGCGTGAAAAACCTTTATATTTTTTAAAGAATACTACATATCCTAACTGACACGGTTGTTGGGCCTATCACGGTAATGTGTGAAAAAAACTTTATTTTTTTAAATAGTACTGAAAACCTTAACTGACACGGTTGTTAGGTCTAACATGGTAATGCGTGAAAAATACTTTATATTTTTTAAAAGAATACTCCATAAGCTAACTAACATGGTTGTTATACCTAACACGGTGATCCATTAAAAACCTTTTTATTTTTTTTTTTAAATAGTACTTATAACCTAATTGACACGGTTGTTGGGCCTAATAAGGTGACGCATGAAAAAACCGTTATATTTTTTTTTAAAGAGTACTCCATAACTTAACTAACACGGTTGTTAGGCCTAACACAGTGATGCGTGAAAAAACCTTTATATTTTTTTAAAGAATACCACATATCATAACTGACATGGTTGTTGGGCCTATCATGGCGATGTGTGAAAAAACCGTTATTTTTTAAAGAGTACTCCAAGCCTTAACTGACACGGTTCTTAAGTCTAACATGGTGATGCGTGAAAAATGTTTATATAAAAAAAAAAAATTACGGTGGTGCAGGGAAAAAGCCTTATTTTTTTAAAGAGTACTCCATAACTTAACTAATTGGTGTGTTAAAACCTTTATTTTAAAAATGAAATACACCATAACCTTTAACACGGTCATGTGTGATCTTTATATTACGATTGCGGGAAAAGCCGTGACGGGTTTATTTTTCTGAAAGTTTGTTTTTGTTTATTTGTTTATATTCAATTTAATTACTGAATTAAATTTGGTATGAACACACACATAAACACAATACTACAGTTTAACACTTTTTAATAATACTGTATTTTATTAAAATATGACAGGACCATGTTTTAGAGTACACACATAAATCACACACACACACACACACACACACACATATATATATATATATATATATATATATATATATATATATATATATATATATATATATGTGTGTGTGTGTGTGTGTGTGTGTGTGTGTGTGTGTGTGCGCGCTCGCGTATGTATTAGCAGACTCACATTCGAAATTTTGGTTCAATTTTATTCAAACGACATAAAAATCGATTTTCGTAATAGCTTGGTCAAGTTTGTTAACCGGCAAAATTCGTGTAACAGTTTCAAAATGGCGGTCGTTTCAAATTTTTGAAAATTCATAATTTTTTATTAGATATTTTTGAAAAGCTGATTTGACCAACGTACGTACCGTAAATAACACTGCATTAATTTGCATTTAAAAAATCCTTTGAAATTAAAAAAAATAATATGACTGCGTTCAGGGTTCTTTTTCGTATTTTCAATGCAATTCGAAAGCTTAAAATGTTAATATACGCAGGTGTTAATGGTGTTTACGATGGTGACGCAGGTAATCAGAAAAGCGACAAAAAACATTAAAATTATAAAGCTACGAAAGGCAGATGAGTGTGTACTCAGCAAAATAATAACATTTCCAGCAGAAATAAAGAAGATTTATGGTTAACAATTTCTTATAGTTTATAGATATATATATATATATTTATTTATTTATTTATTTATATATAAACGACCTAGAGGTCAAGATCGGCACTCACTTAAATGTCCCAGGTCCAAACATCCAGGTTCATCTTATTGGGTCTTCGTCGATAATGGATCATTTTCCAATGGAAATTACGCGAAAAATTAACAAAGCCAGGAAAGGCAGACGAGTCTACTCAAAATGAAACAAAACTATTGAGAGTTTATTATTTCATAATAAACGATTAGGAATTATCTACTTCATAATGGAAGATTAGGAATTTACTACTTCATAAAAAATAATTTGAAATTTACTAATTCTAATTAACAATTGAGAATTTACTACTTTATATAAACAATTAGGAATTTACTACTTCATAATAAATGATTGAAAATTTAATACTTCATATAAACAGTTATGAATCTAATACTTCATAATAAACAATAAGGAATTTACTACTTCATAATAAACTATTCGGAATTTACTACTTCTTATAAACAATTAGAAATTTACTACTTCAGAATAAACGTTTGAAAATTTACGATTCATAATAAACGTTCCGAATTTACTACTTCATATACACAATTAGAAATTTAGTATTTCATAATGAACGGTTGGGAATTTATTAACTCATAAAAACGCTGGGAATTGACTACTTCATAATGAACGACTATGACATAATCTTAGGTTATTACATTGAAAGCTATGCTAAATGGCACATTCCTTTCGTTTAGACGGTAAGGGAACACTCGTGCAGATATTAAGTTAGAAAAGCTTTTTTATTAATTATTTTTATTGTTCAGCTTAATTGTATACCGTGGTTAATTATTATTAACTGACCACATAATTAATTGTCTTACATTTTTTTTATTATTATTATTATTTTAAGGCAAAAAGCACAATGAGGCTATTATCGCCTCCCTAAATGTAAGTGTGAGTGTAAAGCGTTAAAGTCGTAGGTGTAGTGTTGTAAATGTAACTGTGTGTTAGACTCGGGTACCGCTAGAGGCTTCTAAACCTTCTCAATAGGTGCAGCTATTCTCTTACAAACTTTTTAGATAATTTTAAGTAATAGAAACTCCTGACACTTAACGATTTGCGGCGTCGAATTTAAGACGTACTTTAAAACTTAAATTCACAATTGTGTTGTGAATACTTAATATATTACAAAGAACACTTATCAAATGGAAGGTTATCAGCAGGTACTGACCTTGCTTTAGATTTCTTGGAGCGCAACATGTCGGCAAGAAGTTGAGAAGCTCTTGGTCGTGAACGTGCAGAGTGGGCTGTGGGGCGTCGCCAACTGAGCATCGTGCCGTGCCGCGGTGGCTTACTGCTCCTACCCAGGCGTCGCGACGCTTATATACCGCCATTATATCCGACCCGCTCCGTACCTGCCGCCAGCAATATTCGGCCAGATCTTGCGTGCCTCTCGCTGCCCCCCTTACCCAATATTTCCCGGCATTCAGTTTTATTTCTGTTGCTTACGCGAAATGAATAAAACTGGAAACAATTTCACTTTTAAAATGCCCATAATCTAAATTTATCCCAATACTGCCCACTTTGCAGGATTACCCAGCTAGCTGCGTTCACTCCATGGTTTTGCCCTTTCACGATTTGCTCGATACGCTCGCTGCTGCAAATAAAAAATGCGATTCTCAAATAATAAAAATAAACATAACCTCGAATTTAACGATACAACAATGAAGTTCCAAAATGTAAGCTGTTCCGTGGAGGAATAGGCAGTCTTTTCAAATGTCAGCTGTTTTAACAGTCGGTATAGCAATACCTTAACTTTAGAATATAAGATTACACGTAGTGACATGGTGGCTAGCTTACACGTAGAATATATTCTTACACGTAGAATATAAGATGGCTAGCTGACATGATAGAAGCGAATTTCCAACATTTTTTCTTACATTTCATTTTTTCATCGTCATAATTAAATTTTATGGCTGTAAACTCAAAATTTGTCGAATTTTCAAAATACAACAGTGTACAGCCATCTTATTCATTTTCGTATTTTGAACGGAATTTGAAAAAATTTCAAATGCTGATTTATGCAGATTTCAACGCTGATCACGATAAGCGCAATTAGATTTTCTAAAAAAAAAGTGTAAGATAAAACTGATTCTATTTTTAAGTTTTTGAATGACAGACATTTTGACACTGTTAACGGTTTTCGCTGCGAAACGAAGCTGTAATTAAAAAAATTGACTTTTATACCAAGTTAGAATAAAATTAGACCACAAAATATAGTGTGTGTGTGTGTGTGTGTGTGTGTGTGTGTGTGTGTGTGTGTGTGTGTGTGTGTGTGTGTGAGAGAGAGAGAGAGAGAGAGAGAGAGAGAGAGAGAGAGAGAGAGAGAGAGAGAGAGAGAGAGAGAGTGAGAGAGAGAGAGTGTGTGTGTGTGTGTGTGTGTGTGTGTGTGTGTGTGTGTGTGTGTGTGTGTGTGTGTGTGTGTGTGTGTGTGTGTGTGTTCTACAATAATTATTATTATTACTTAATGTTATCTTATTATCATCATTATCATTATCATTATCATTACCATTATCATTATCACTATCGTTAGCGTTAGCATTATCATTATCATGTTATTGTGTATTATACCCTTAGATTTTAGATATAATATTTATTACATAGAAATAACTTTGGCTTTTAAATTTCTAAATGATTTTTCATGATTTCTAAAGGATATTTCAGTATCACCTGTTTCGTTGGCACAACGGAAGCTAACTTCCAAAAAGTAACTACGTCACAATAATTTTATCTTACATGTTTCTAGATTTACAATTAGCAGTAAAATCAGTACGGGAACTTTAAATTTTCTTTATAATTAAAAAATACAAAGCAATAATTACTCAGTTTTTGACGCTGATTACGATAGTGAATTCAGACCTTTTTTTTAAAAAAATGCAAGATAAAAAGTTACGATTTTATTAAGAAAAGCAGAGTTACTACAATTTTTTTAAAAATGTTAACGGATTTCGCTTGGTAACAAGCTATTACCAAAATTGATTTTCGTGCCTAGTTTGAACGAAATCAGATAAAAATTGCAAACTTGAGAGTACAAAATCGAAACCAAATTTGAGATGAGATCAAATTTTCTACACACACACACACACACACACACACACACACACACACACACACACACACACACACACACACACACACACACACACACACACAAAGTTGTCGTCACACAAGTCAGAATAGACCTCCTACATGACGCAAAAATAAACTCAACAGACACTGAAGACAGGAACGCATACAGGAGAAAGATGCTCGGGTGGAAAATTCCAGAAAATGAAATCCCAAAGAGAGCAGGGGTAAAATGTATGGAGAAGCGGAGGAGGATTCATGGGGACAGGATGAGAGAAGTGTGGAGGATTAGAAGGAACAAGACATGTTTTGTACACACACACACACACACACACAAACATTTTATTAACGACCTCTTAAAAAGTAATAGCGATTAGCATCGGCGTTTATTTGAAGGTCCCCCAGTTCTGGCTCTTTACACAAGCTCGTTTTCTTATGAAAATTTACGCAGATTTCCGTACTGATTGCGACGGCGAAATCAGACTCTCAAAAAAGTGTAAGATAAAAACTTACGATTTTTTTAAAGATTTAAAAGCCGCCATTTTGACACGGATATATGTGGGTAACGAACAATATAAATTTTGCCAAGTTTAAATTAAATCGAACCAAAATTTACGAACGGTCTGAATCACCGCTCGTTTCAAGGTCAAACCATGATAAGGTCTCTCCAAAAGCTCATTTCCCAATAAAAATGTGGAGTGTACTCCGTGATTGCATCTATTCTTGATGCAATAGGCCAAACATTTTACCGTGTTGCAGTCAGTCTCAGCATAAACTCTTAAATGACAATCCCGCAGCCAGTGACGTGTCGACAAGAGCCTGGTAGCGACGTTGCGTGTTCTGCTCTATAACCCCTCCCCCTCACAAAATATATTGCTTACTATACCTATACACCGCCTTAGCATTGATATTTTTGACCTAATTCCTTAACACAGCTTTTGTTTTTTTCTTCAAAACAACATATTTTCTAATCGTAGTGAATACAGAGCACTTATAAGTTTTAGATAAACCTATAGTGTATGAGATTTCTGGTATTATACCTTTTGCGTCGGAACGATTAGTCGAAAAGTTATTAAACTTAGTAGTGTTGCTGTTTGAACCAAACAATAAAGAAGCTACAAACATTATTTTTTAAAGAGATATTAAAAACCTAATAAAGGAGTTTGTCAAGAAAGTAGGTTATGTTTTATTTCGAATCATTTAAAATTGTCGTTTACAAATATGCATCAATGTTAAAAAAAAAATCGTAACAAATCAATATGGCAGTGACGCGTGGTTCTAGCTACGGTAACAATTAGTATGAAATTATTGCCCACTCCGTGTATCCAGCAAGAATTTACACGTACTGTAAAGTGCATACAAAAAATTTACGCCTTCTATATTTAAAGGCGTAACCATCTTTACAATTGTGCTTAATTGAGTTGTATAATATATCCCAAAAAGGCGAACACATTGTGAAAGACAGGTATTAATGATTGATTTTTTTAAGTAACAATAATGAAAGTTTTTTAAAGTAAAAATATTTGTGTCATTTAAAAAAATTGTGTTTTAAACTAGATCATTTTATGAGGAGATGATTAAAAATGTTATAGCCTATATATAACGTTCTCAATTTTAGTCGGATTTCATTGGAACTTGGGCATAAAAATCAACGTACGTTATATCTTGGACAAGTTCGTTATCCAGTAAGATTCGTTCAACGGTTTCAAAATGGCGACGATTTCAATTCTTTAAAAAATTTTAACTTTTTATCTACATTTTCTTAAGATATCTGTTTGCACCATTGTAATCAGCGTTAAAAACTCCATAAATTAAAATTTTAAAATCACAAAATACTTTGAAACTACAAAAATGAATCAATCAGAGTTTAGTTTCAGATTTTCTTATAGTTTAAAATACAAATTTATGCCGTCTTGATTCAAACTTGCCCCTGCAATTGATACGGGATTTTTAGAATAATATTACTAAAAATTATTTCTATAAAAAGTTCATATAAATAATTTATAGAATAGGTCAGAGATAATAATGAATAATACAATAATAAAAATAGGCATGAGCACGCTAAGCTGTTTTCATACATAAGTTGTAATAGTCTAATCGTCTTTCAACCAGAAGCATAAAGCTAAGTGTTTGTTCGTTATGTTACTTGCTCGTTGAAATAGCCTTGCTATTTCTCAGAATTTCTAGCTAATGAAATAACCAAAAGCGTTTAAAAAAGTAAATCTGTTGATTTCTATATTATTTGTAAGTTAACCGGTGACTGAACTTCGCACTGTTGAAATTTTATAGTAGATTTTCAGGTAGATACTCATATGGCCTGTGTTATAAGCTGTTTTTTTTAATAACACCCATATTTCCCAAAAGGTGAGACCAAATATCTTCTTTTTTGACCCCGAAAATGTTATATTCTAAAAAATTGTATCTTAATCATTAGAACCATTTCCGAGAAAAAACACATAGGCTACGTACGAGATAATTTACATACTTTTATTTCATTGCTTCTTTTATTTCATTGAACAATATACGCGTATACATAAACAAACAAAATTTGTTTTAATCTCTTTGATTTAATCTCTTTTAATAAAACATATTCAGTTTTAAAATAGTTGTGACATTTATGATAAATAAACCAGCTGATTAAACATAACCAGTAGTTATGTATCAGCTGTTTGAATAGTACATATTCGCATTTGGTTTTACCACTCTCATTATATATTGCAGTAGTCATTCATATAACCCATGTTAAAACCGTTTTTCTAAATAAAATAATTTTTTCAAAAAATAAGATTCGTCTAGATAATTTGTTTTAACCAGAAAATAGTATATTTCAACATTATATTAAAATCGTTATAAAAGTTAAAAAAAATATATACATATATGCAAAGTTTGCTTGTTTAATATAATTAGACAGATATTTTTAGGCTCATGAAACATTTCTGTTGTAGTAGGAAATGTTAAGTTTTATTTTATTTTAATGATTCACATGGCATAGTTTGAAATATAAATAAGATAACTAGATTATATCTTCAATCAGTTTAATATTGTATTTTTGAAGCGAAGCTTTTAATGTTAGTTTTTGGCGAGAGTAGTGAATAGGAAAAAGTCTGCAGAACGGAAGAATGTAACGGAAATATGGAACGAAGGAGCAAACAAATTTTGTCTCTCTATTTTTGTCTTTTTCTTCCTCCTTTTCGACAACAGTGCACTCGTATTATATGAAAACATTGTGTTGCTTTGGTTTCGGTATTTTTCCTTAATTCAAGGACACATGCATATGTAACCGCTTATAATACATTCGAAATTAAACGTTTTATAATAATTGTTAATATTACTAGTTTTTAACAACATAACCTGAAACGTATTATAGCCTATCACCTGTTCAATGAAATTAATATAAAACAACTGATATTTTACTATGACTACAGTATATAATATCTAAACTTAAACAAGTATATATATATATACTTACTTAAACAAAATAAAATATTTGTAATTATATCTTCAAACTAATTATATATTCAGCAAAAGGTATCAATAACAAAAGTTTCTCTTCTGTCGGTAACTCTCCGAGTTATACTTTTTATTTATTTATTTTACTTGTACTTTTATTTTTATTTTATTTTATTTTTATTTATTTTTTATTTATTTATTTTATTTTATTTTACTTGTACTTTTTATTTATTTAAAAATTGTTATTAATAATTTTAAAAATTAACTCTTATTCGCCAAAAAAACGTTTGTCGGCTATCATTTGTTTAAATACTGCATTTCAATAATATTTGTATCAATATGCAACATGCACTATGTTGCTTTATGCATAATGCAAATGTAATTTCTATGGTTAGAACAGAAATGTAAAACATTAAAACAGCTGTTCAAACTTCAAACCATGTCGAGATTTGGTTCATCTGTTCATCATTTTCTTTTAGTTGTTATAGTGGTTAAATCGACGAATGTTGTGTATCTTGTGTTGAATGAATATGAATGTTCATGTTGATATGAATTTTTATCACTGAAAGTGGAGATAGAGATAGTTTGTTTATGCTATTTTTGTGAAGTTTATTGGTGTCCGACTTTATAAGCAGATATTTTATTTTAAAATGGAAGTAGACGATTCAGATATAATTGAAGAAAATGCAAGATGTTTTATTAATGATTTGCCAGATGAAGTAATTGAATACATTCTTAGTCTTCTACCACCTTATAAAGACTTAGAACAGTGTATGCTCGTTTGTAAAAGATGGCACAAAAATGTTTTAAGTAAGTTAAATTTAATTTTCTATTAACTTGATTAGATTCAATGTATACTTGTTAAATAAGTAGGCTTAAGGTTTATGGCAGACTAGTTCCTTAAATCTATGTATTAGTTTTTCTGAACAAAATGGAAAAATATTTTTTAGCAGCCTCAAAAATTGATGTGCAGTGAAACTTTTTTAAATTTTGTAATTTTTTTTACGCCAAAACACATACTCAAAAGCAATAATCCAAAATATAAAAGCACAGAAAGTATAGGAAGTTTGAAAGAAATCTAAAATAAAAGTGACCTACATAACCTCAAATTGCTACAGGGTGAAAGTAGCTAATGTGTTTTTCATTGGTAAAACGATAAAAAAGACTTTAAAAAAGATTTAAGAACTTAACTAACATGGTTGTTTCTGAAGAACCTAACATATTTTTAGGTGAAAAACCTAAAACGGTTTTATGACAAAATGTAACTTTTTGCTTGCTATGTGCATAAATGAAATGCTAGTTATAATGAAATGTTAGTTTCGTTATAAATTTTACAAATATTGCTACATTTTTAACATGAATATGATTCTTTAAAAATGCTGTCATTTAGAAGAAAATCGACAGCACATGTAATCCCAACCTAAACTGACAATAAAAGGTAAATCGTTAAATTTTACCTCACATATGCATTAAGCGTACCTCAGTGGGTAACTTTGAAGTACTAAATATAGCATGTTACATGCAATGTAAACAGTAACCACATCACAGTGTAGTTCCATAAAAATTAGCCTCAAATTATAAATAATTTTTAAAAAACTATTTCCGCCCTGTGAATATCGTTAATTGAATAGTAAGTATTTAATAAAAGAAAAAAATATTCAAAGGTCACTATTTAAATAAAACAAGTTACACTGTATAAATACCACTGAAAGCTTAATAATTTTTGAAAATCACCATTTGCACTATTTGTAATGGGCTGTGTAACAAACTGCCAGGTAAGACTAACCCATTTTTAAGACCAGGGCCTATATCAGGAATGGTCTATTTCAAACCGTGACTGGTTTTTTAAAAAAATTGAGTACTAAACACTTCTGTTAAAGAATATCACTTTCATTTTCTTGAAAAGAACTAACACTTTTATAAAATTAAATTAAAAACAGCATTTTTAAAATCTCAACTCAACATATTTTGTTAACAAACCAACAGCTTTATGTGACATCTAAACTATGGTCTAATTGATTGAACAACCAGCTATTCGTACTTACAAGGAGCAAAAGTTAGTGCCCTAACAGACTGAGCTACAAGGTGAAAAAACCTTCAAACCTGTTACGGTTATGTGGAGAAAAGTTTTTTTTAATTAACAGGTTTTATATTATACTGTATTACAAAAGCAATTTATCGAGCTATGCCTATGTTTTAAAAATGCCTATGACCAGGATAAAGTTTTAAACGGTCATAGAATATAACGTAATTTATAATCACCAGGTAAACTGTGATAAAGAGAATCCTTATCTATAAAAGTCTGCTAAGATTGTGTTATTAGATGAAAGAAATATATAACTGTATTTGTTAGCTTGTGTAAAGTTATATTGCTAATAAAGGTTAAAATAAATTCATGTTTTTTTTTTGTTTCACCCAACCTTAGGATACACTAAATCAATCCCTTTTTAATGTTCTGTGCCTTCCTCGTAGCCCAAAATTCATGTTTATTATAATTTATATTGTTTTAAATAAATAACAAGTATCTAATGCTACCACAAAATTAACAACAACAAAATAACGGTATGTACAACAAATAACGATGGTTTTTTTTTATTAAAAGGGGTAATTCTGAATTTTTACTAGTTTTACTAAAGTAATGATCACCTGGTAATGTTCATGTGCGTTATCACTAACTCATAATTATTATATTGTTAGTTCTTGCAGCGATCAATTTGTTCAAGCATGGTAGCCGTTATTTGTAAACATTGATATTTGCTTCTTCTTTTGTCAGATTAGGTTAGTATTACCGCCATGTTATCGATTTTCTTGGAAATCACAGCATTTTTAAAGATTTGTATTCATGTTCAATGCTACTGTTACATGAAACTGTGTTTGATTTTTCATGCATAACCATGTAGGTTCTTCATACAAGACTATGTTAGTTAGGTTTTAAAGTCTTTCTTTAAAAATCTATTATTTTCACTATTAATAACACATAATTAATCATTTTCACAATGAAAAACAGGTTACCTACTTTGTATGGTAGTGTGGGTAACTTTTTTTTTTTTTTTTTTGGAAACTTTTCGTGGTTTCCGCACCTTTATAGTTTGTACTGTTACTTTTGAACAGGTAATGAAGTGTTTTGATGAAAAAATTACGAAAAAACCAAAAATAATGCATATTACCTTATTTTAGTTACCATTTTTTGTTTTCCGGCAAAAAACCATTAAGGTTATCATTGCCGAATTTTAGTTACCATTCATTTCAGCTTACCGTTACTTATTAAATAATTTCAGTGTTCTGAAATTTTAAAGAAATTTTTATTTCAGATGTAATACATCACAAGAAAAACAGTTTTAATCGCTCCATTTGCAATTTTAATATAAAATGGGAAAATGTTACTCCAACAGTTTATAAAAGTTCTACAATTTCAAAACGTTATTCACATTCAGCTTGTAGCCATGGTAAGTAAATGTAATATATTATTTTCTATAGAAATTAAAACATTAGTTTAATTTTCTCACTTTAAGAAGTATCTATTAGGCTATAGCAGGGCCTGTTGTAGTGATTGTAAAAAAGTATTTTAAGATTTTTGGCGGTTATGTCCAGAAAACTGATTTTTACTTAGATAAATGATTTGTGATTCATGGTAACAATAGAATAAAGAAAACACATTGTCTTAACGTTCGATCAATTTGTCATGCATTTATTAGTTATGGAGAACTTGGACATTTCCACTGAGATGATTGTACATTATTAGAACTTTCTAGATTATACATGTAAACTCGTGATTTTTCGCTTGTAATTAATTACTCAGACATCTGGGTCAGATTTAATCCAATTAATCAATTACTGGGATGCTGTAAGTCATTGTTGTTTGATCCTGGTCTGACAACAACTTTGGGGACATATGTTCAAATCTTCAGTTAAAATTAACCAAACCACCCAGAAACGTAAATTCAGTTCATCTAACACATCTGTAATTATAATTATATGGTCAGAACACTCTGAATAGCAAATTTTCATGTCATTTTAATTGGTTTTTGAAGTGCAGCCCAGACCTGGGCTCATCATTGACTGTTTTTGCGACCATCTTCAAAACTGTTGAACCATTTAAAAATGTTTGAAGTTTATCTCTGTGTTTACCTGTAGCTGATTTCCTACAAAATTTTTGACAAAAACATAATTTAATTTTTTCATCTATTTTGCAAAATTAATAATCTGTCAAAAAGTGAAAACTCGTCTTCACTTAACACAGTGTCACGCTCTACTGAAAAAATATATTGTGGCGTAATAATAAAGATAGGTTTGTATAATTGATATCTTCCTGTAAATTATGTGTTACGAGTAATAAAATACGATATTTATTTACTAATTTAATTTTTGTAAATTTAGGATTCAACATATAATTTATTTTCGTTTAATGTTATAAGTATTTGTTTTTAAAGGAAATTCTATGTATGTATTTGGAGGATGCACTTGTACTAGTACGACATTTAATGACTTGTGGCGTTTGGATTTATCAACACGGAAGTGGGTTCGGTTGTTAACGTTGGGCACATATCCTACACCTAAAGCATGTGCTACTATAGTTTACTATAATAACTTGTTAGTTTTATTTGGAGGCTGGACGCATCCTTCACCTTACCCTTTGCACCAGGTAAGTACTCATGTGTTAGTAATTGTTTAAAATTTTAAAATCAACAAAAACTGTTCTTACAGATATTGATGAGTGTTTTAACATAATGTTGATATTAACAAACCTTTAGTTTTTTTTATGAAAAAAATCAGCCAATCACTCAAACAATGCTATATATACTACATTACCAATTTATATAAAAGTTGCTCGACTAGAGGCCTATTGGTAAAAAGCTTGCCTAGCTAACCTGAAAACGGATACAATGGAACTTGGTTGTAAAATCACTAAGGGAAAAATGTTTTATCGAAGTAGCATTACAAAAAACATGAATTAAATATTAGTAAAGAAGAAGTAAATAATTGTGGCATCTGATTGTCTCGCTTACATAATAGAAGCAAATTAAATAAATATTTTTCCTTGTCTTTATGTAACTCTGATTTTACCATCATAAACAGCATTAAAATCTGCATATATTGCTACTTTAAACTTTTAAATTGCATTGAAAATATGAAAATAAACCTTGACACCACCGACAAATCAAATTTCTTAATTTTAACTGATTTTGATAATTCAAAATGCTAATTCATGCTGTAACATGGATTAAAATGGTGAAATCAGATTTTCAAAAAATATTTAAGACTAAAAACTATGAATTTTTTGAAATTTGAAATGACCTTAATTTTGAAACTGTTGAACAAATTTTGCTGATTAACAAAACTGTCTAAGCATCTTAAAAATTGGTTTTTGTTCTAGATATGAATCAAATTGGACTGAAATTGTGAACATGCAAGGCACTCCTGATACATATTCACCTCTAATGGGGGAACATTTTTTGGGGACGGAAAATATCCTATATATTAACTAAGACTATATTATATTTAGCCTATATATTTATATTTAGCCTCCTTTAAACAAGTTGGCAGGACACAGACAGTCAAATTTTGGATTTTTATACTTCTGTTGGGTGGAAACCCTGTCGTAAATAACTGTACAGTAATCTTAGTCGATATATTTATTGAAGCTGAAACATGTGTCCATTGACAATATTCTGTAACATAAAATTTATTATCAAATACAAGTTACTAAAATACCTTGCAATGTTGTTGAAGCAATGGCGAATGTTCAACGAACTGCATATTTATGACATTGAAACTCTGCGTTGGAATTGTATTATGTCGCCAACTCTGGCTCCTCCGCCAATGGCTGGTCACTCGGCGACTATACATGGCGATACAATGGTTGTGTTTGGAGGACTTCATGATGCTCATGGCAGGTCATTATACAATAGTGTTACTTATATTATTAGATTAGTATAAACTTATTATACTATTATTTGTAAATTAATTATTATTGCTGTTAGCAGTTATAACTTTATTATTATTTTTAACTTTTTTATTGTTACGGTAATAATTTAAGTATAGTAGATCTCCCCATCTAGTATGAGCTCAGTTTGTTTTGCCTTTGGATGGATCAGTTAGCTACATAAACTCATATATTCTTTGCTTGGTTTTGTATTAGTAATGTGCTAAATGAAATATATAACTACAGTTTAAATATTACAAGCTCTAGAGTATACAGATACAGGTAAAATTGGTCTATAATATTTGTAACTATCTTGAAGTCGGTAAAATTGGTAAGTGACATGATCAGGAAACACAGTGTGTATGTTGTACTAAGTAGGCCTAGTCTAGTTTGTTTTTATGCAGTAAAAAAAATCTAAAAAAATGTGTATTAAACAAAATTTAACTAATTTTTGTAAATAATCTTTTCATGCTTTGGAATAATTTGTCTTATTGGCTTCTATTTGCTTCATTTGATCATTTTACGGTATGGACCCTAAGTCGCCGAATTAGAGAGTCTACTGCATGTTTTAATTTTAAATTTAGGAAAGTCGAGAAATAAAAATGGATGGAGGCATTCAAGGAACTTATAATATGCAGAAATTGATATGGCCCTTTCTTTCAGCGTGTAATAAACACAAGCTGTTGCATTGTTTTAAAAATTGTAATTCAAATTAGCCTCTCCTTCTTCTTCATATCGAGCATTCCATATCCCTTTGCACATCAACCACAAGGGTATATCGTGTTCCACATGATGATGTGGGCGTTGCTCTCAAGGTCCAAAAGACCCATAAACTGTAATATTTTATTGATGATAATCTCCTGTTGTATGGTCAGACTTTGTCATTTCCCCAAAATTTCTATTTATTTCTTGTTCCAAAATATTAAATTTCAGTAGCAGATATTCTGCAGTCTGCATTTTCTACTTAAAGATGACCTGTTGTACAAAGTGATACCCAAAAGTTCAGAGTGGGCAAACAGATACTCTTTGTACAAACTATTTTAACAGTACTCTTTGTGACTTAGTGTGCCAACTGCTGTGACGGCACAGCAGTTCTTTAGTTTCATGCATTGTGTAACGTTGTACTTTGGTGTTGAGGTGTTGTAAATGGCAGATTTTATGGAACAAAGAACATGCATCAAATGTTTCTTCAAGTTTAAAAAAACTGCTGCAGTAATCCATTATATCTTGTGGAAGCATTTGGTGACAATGTTATAAAGATAATAAAGTCAAAGTGTAATAGGACAAATGCTTTAAGGTTGTATGAACGTTCAATAAGTACAACACTGGACAACATCACGAAAGTGCGAGAGACTATTGTTTCAGATCGTAGACAAACAATCCATGATGTTTGTTGTGTGAAGGAATGCCATACAGGTTTACCACAATACCAAACCTCAGATCAGAAAATGGAAAATTCAGTTAAACTGAAAATAGCCTAAATACCATAGTAAAAGTTGTATTAAGTTATTATATAATGTGTATCATTTGAAAAAACTAAAATTTAGTGTAAAATAATTTTAATTTAATTTGTGTAAACATCTTCAACTATTTTTTTAATTTTTGTGATAATTATTAATTATTGTTTTCCTAACACCGATTTAGAATAATTTTTTAATTTTAATTTTTTTTTTACTTTCTGTTCCATTATGAAATATACATTATGCTTTTGTTTTATCAAAATCTTAATCACTGTATACAATACTGTATACAATCACTGTACGTTACTAAAAATGTTAAATCACAAACTTTAGGCTCTATACCACTCACAACATAACCTCACGCTTAAAACGAAGGCTTGTTTATTGCTAGTTCCTTAATAATTTGTTACATTTTCTTTTAAACTGCATCTCTTTCTGTAACAAATAGTACTAATTTTCTAACAATTATTTCTACCTTCTTTGTTATTATTTCTGAAAAAATTGAGTTTCTAAAACCATCCAAAGTATTCATTAAACAATTGTAAATATTTTTAAAACATCAGTAGTTGAAAATTATTTCTTTTTCTGATCTTATCTAATAGAAGCACGCTCAGATACAACCATCCAGAATGAACTTGTTGTTAGGATTTGTATTTTTATATGTCCTTGTTTTATTTTGTGGTAATGTCAAGTGTCTTACTGTATATATAAATATTGTTGAAGTGGTTTACCAAGTGTAAAAATGTGTGAAGAAAAATTTGAAACGTACATGCATCCATTTCCTTGTGATTGTACTGTAATTAAGTAAATTTACTGTTTTGTTTTCAACAGCTCCAACGATGTGTGGTGCTTTGATTTACTTACTGAAACTTGGAGGAAGCAGCAGACGTCCGATCCGAAACCAGTTGCTCGTTATGGTCAATCACAAATCGTGCTGGATGTTGATCATCTTATTATATTGGGTTAGTTGAAAATATAGGCTAATAAAGTGGAACTGGTGATTACATTAACAATTATTTTCCCGGTGCTAGAACATTCTTCCTGTAGAAATTTTTATCAGTATTACAATTGATGAATTAAGTGATTAATTGAAAAATTCATTAAAGAATATTGAATTGTGTCTTAGGTCTATGTTGTGCAAATCTATGTTTCAGGAAAATCTATCACAAGGTAGTGCCTCAGAAACTTATTTTAAAATTTGACCCAAACAGACATTATAAATTTGTTTTTCCAGTGGGGAAAAGTACAGTTTTAACACATACAAATACAATTTTTTCTAGTAAAGTTAAGGAATCAACATACTCCTCCATATCTGTTGTACAGTAATTTGTATACTGTACAATTATTACTGCTGTATGAATAGTAGACAAACGTGATGACAGGTTCATAATATAAAATATAAATAGAACATGTTCAAGAATGGATCCTTAAAAAATACCAGCTTTAATATGAATTTCATTAAACAGCTGACCAGTTGCACTCTAAGTCCTACCATTACAAATGTTCCGATAGCGTTTGATACAATAATTATTATGAATACAGTTCGAAAAAATTATTGATACTCCAGTAATATCAGATGAAAAGTAACGATTCTTGTGAAATTGAATAACTTTGTTTTGTTTTTACAAAATATTTTGTGTCTATAAAATATTTACATCAGTAATAATTAAACATATTATTTATAATAGCAGTTGATAACCGCAGTGTTTTAATAAGAAATTTTTTTTAAGTAATGAGTTTAGGAGTTTTAACTTAAAATTCATAAAAATTTCACAAATTTAAAAAAACTAAATATACACTTTATTTTATACTTCGAAAATGTAAAAAGATACATAAATTCGGTATATGAAAAAAAGCAGTATGCACTTCAAACTATAACAATAATCATTGTTAATTAAACACCTGAAAATAATTAGGAGTTTTAACCCATTGTGAACGTAATTCTTGAACATTCCACTTCACTAATGAGAAAAAACTAAGCGCACAACTAATGCAGTAATGTACAAATACAACAGAGTATGTTAAAAAAAACATTAATGTACTCCTGACGTAGATATCAACATCACATTTATTTATTTATGTATTCAACCAGCGAATCACATTGTGTTACAGTGTAAACACAGAGAGAAACAAATCTCTATATGCAGAATGGTACTTAAAAAATAACTAATAAAACTAAGATTACAAAAGTAAATTCAAATATACATATTATCCAGAAGTATACAAAATTACAGCATCATATACAAAAAAAGTATACAAAATTGTAGTTTCAGTGCTACAATTGTTTATTGATATTAGATAAAGATAACACAATAAGACAACAAGGAAAATGTAGACAGGTGGCACTTTGCTGCATAGTCAGTTGTTTATTTTCTACTTGTTGAGTAATCTTCTCTTTGTTTAAGAAAGTGATACAAAGATATAATGCAACACAGTTTTGACCGATATCACCATACAATATTAAAGTTAAGGTATCGATGCCTCAGTATTATCAAAGCATAATATCAATACTAATACTGCAGGTATTGAAAGAGAAATATTAAAACTTAAGCAGAAACAAAAATATTGGAACATTCTTAAGTACCATTAAGGTTTTAATCCAAGAAAAAGGTAAGCCTTTCATTTCAGGTAGCATCGGACGCTTTCCAGCAGCAGTACATGATTGTGAATGATTTTATCATTTGATTTAAGTCATTAATACTAATGTCATTATTTGTCTAACTTTGTAGTAGTATGCGAATGTTCATAAGCAACTAACAACTACTAATCTCACAATTGAATATACCACTCTTACACTAAGAAATTTCAAGCTAAGATAAAGTCGATATACAGTACTGACCTGTAAGTGGTAAGATATTTGGACCAAAAAAGTAATAATAAGGGTTTTATCCATTAAACAGAAAAGTATGGTACACACTATTATAAAGGTACAAATTAAAAATAAAGTTTTTAATCTCGTTCTTTTTATTTAGTAGATTTAATATATATATCATAAATTTTAATATATTTTTTAAACTAAGAATTAAAATTTCTTTATAAAAAATTAGCATGGAAATGAAAATTTACGTTTTTATAATTTAGTTTAATTATTATTTAAAGTTTAATTTTTAAAATATTCATCGATTGAGAAAAATATTATTTAGCAAGTTAAACAGCAACCTACACTCAAAAGAATACTAACACAAAAACCGACTAATGTAGCAGTCAACTGAATGTAGCAGTATAGTTATTTCAATACTAATGTTTCAAATGATTAGTTCATTGCAACTTAAGTTAAATAATAATATTTCCGACTGCCAATTTGTTAGGGAAACACGCAATTAGAAACAAATATACTACTGTACTGAAAACGAATAGTGGCCGTTCATGGTTTTTCTTTGAACAACTTTGTTTTTAGGTTAGCGTTAAGCCAACAATATCATAACATTAGATTTCTTTGTTGATTTAGTTAGTGATACAGATTAGAAGATGACCTATTCGAATGATACCATTAGTATTGTTCATAGTAGAGCATCACTAGTTTGCAATGTCTCTGAACTTGCGCACCTAAAAAATTGTAGGTTCAAGACTGGTAAGTTCCATTGCCATTTACTCCGATCCCTGTCCTGATTAACAAAAATTGGAATAATGTTTGATGAATGAATTGGATTAATGTGAGCAAAAAAAACTAATTTACTGTATGTTATTGTAATCCACACAGTGGCAACATTAGCTCTAGTTAATGGTAACAAGAATTTTGAGCATTTTTTTAAAAGTAATTGTAAGCTAAACTTTACAAGTACAAATATATTTGTTACAAATTATATTTATGTTTACAGGAGGATGTGGTGGTGGACCTAACTTGGTTTTAAATGATGTATGGCTTTTGGACATGACGAGTAACGTTTGGACATGGCGAACGATCCAAGTTAATAACCCTCAATGGGCTGCACCTCACCTGTGGTGTCATCCAGCTTGCAAGGTACTTAGCTTTAGATTTTTTAAGGGTAAATCAATAGCAGTAACTACATTTTGGACCCACACCCTTGAGGTGTGTTTCAAAGATGCAGCAAGACTGGCCGGTGCTTTAGCCACATCGACTACCGAGCCCTAAGTGTCCTAATCAATAACATTTGAAATTTGTGCTTTCAAATGTATGTGAAAATCTTCAGTTGCCCCCCCCCTCAAAAAAACAGTTCAGGAGCTAGCAACAATAAACTGAAAAACTTATTTCCCAAAATCGTTCAGTAAAATTTTGGTAAAATTTTCATCATACATTGGGTCCCAGTTATCTGACATAAACATATCAGCATTGGAATACTTTTTGATGAACTATGTTGTATTAAAAGATTATGTAGATGAAGTACATTATTTATTATTTGAGGATGAGAAATCTGCGTTAACAGGTAGGGGAAAGCAAAGAGCAGTAACTGCAATCTGAAACCTATGACGAGGTGCGTAAGTTACAAAGGTGAAGTTCTGTTTATTACATACTATAAGCAATACTGCATATATTTGTTTAAATAAGAAATATAACAAAACTATTTTTTTCTAAAAGTAAAATTGCAATAAACATCATATTTTTAAGTAATGTAGACTGTATGAATAAATTAAAATTTCTACTGTAAGTACACAAACAGAATTTACAAAATTATTTAACAATAAAAAGTATAAAAGTACACAATTAATCTGGGGAAAAGTAGGGTTAGATTTTTTAAATAAAGTTTTTTTTTATTTATTGCATGTCACCATTTTTTAGCTGCTGGGTTAGAAACATCATTTAGTAGTGTCTTCATGCTTCGCAATGTAGATTTAAAAGTTATGTAGTGCAAACAAACACTACCACTAAGATGTGATCGGCATAGAATTTCAAGCAACAACACTGACCCTAAATAGGCTTGCCTGATTTTGAAGAACTATAAATATCAAAAGAACGAAGAAAAGGATGTGGCTGATTCACTAACAGCTGAATATAAAGTCTACTCAACGAAAATGGCTCTGTATCAATTAGAGTAGTTTGTAAGCTGGTCAAAACCTTGCCGGGTTATAATGGAATAATTACAAGACCCTACTGTATATCAAGATTTTAAAAGATTTTCCAAGCAAAAAGAGGTTTACAAGTTCTTAGTGATAGTTTCAGTATTTTTGAAAGAAATAGAATTTTAAAAAATTTTGTTTTGAAATGTTGGTTTTAAGCCAAGCTTGAACATTTGAGATAGATTAGATGTTCACTAAGTAAATGAGAAGAATGAAATTAATTACAGAAATAGAAAGAAAAAACTAAAAAAGTTCAGTTTCAACTTTCTGCTGTACAAACATTACACAAAGAAAATGAAGAAACACTCATAAATTTCATCTAATTTTGTGTAATTGAATATTTAAGCATTGAATATTATAAAAAACCTTTATCAAAAGTTATTTCAAGAATTCATGGACCTAGAAGTTATAAAAAAACTTGTGGTGTGAGGAATTTGTAAGTAATTGTACATCAAGAGAACATTGAAAAAAATATTAATATAAAAACTGTAAATTCAGTACAGCAATTTTGTTTCTTAATTTTGTATTGTTCAAATTGATAATTTTTTTTATTTGTTATGATTTAATGTTAATGATATAACCTACTTTGGTTATATTATAATTAGTTTTGGTATAGTTGGTATTAAAACCGACTCAGTAATAATTAGTTTTGTGAAAAACACTATGTAATTTTTTTTATAACCTATGCATCAGTTATTTATGCCTTATTGAATTACGGCCAAAAATCTTGATATACATCGATTATAAATTTATTTGCAATAAGTGATAAGACAAACATTACAAAATTGTATTATTTGTTTAGAAATCTAAAAAATACTGTTACTTTTAGTACTAGTTTGATCTTTACTTGCTGTTATTAGAACAATATATATTTTTGTTCACAGATTGGAGATAATGTAGTCGTATTTAGCAGAAACCCCATGTCTACAGTGCCAAAATTTGCTTATTCCAAATGGAGCCCAGCACACCCTAGTGGTGGGGGACCACCCGCACAAAATGAGCCGGAAAATGTTCCTTCATTTAGAAGGTATTATCAGTAAAAACTGTAAGCACAGTATGACTTGTGCATGGCTTGCTAACAGATGTTTAGTCTTAAACAGAGTTGCTTGTGTTTCTATTATATAACATAGAACATAGATTCTTTCAAAAATTTCTTAGTACATGTTTTCAGCACTAAATGATGCCGTTGTCACAGTGTGTCCTGTACAAATGAGCAGTGATAGTGAGTTTTAAAAATTGGCAAAGATTTTTTTTTTAAATGGCTCCATTTTATTGACACAAGTTTTGTTTATTCCAATAAAGACAAGAACTCAATTTACATTTCTGTTGCATACTTCACAATAAATAATAGACAAAAGTAATAACTTACAATATCTTTATTCTGAACGTACAACCAACTAGTACAGCATTTTTTTAAAGTTATCAGGATTTCATAAAAACAAGAGATAATCTGTAGTGTTAATTAATTTTTATGATGGACATCAGGCTGTGCTTCAGGCTTAAAGTCCATGCAAAGATGTAATTATTTAAAAAAATAAAACTATACGGTATAGTTTCAAGTATTCAATCCAATAATTTTACAGACTTGCTTTATGTTCCTTTATTAACAGCAACATTTCTTCTAGAGAGTGGTGAACATTTCTCAGGTTAACAATGTCAATGACTTCTTGACTTTGCACTATCGTTTCCTTTTGACTGGACTGTTGATATGTTGGACAGTCAGTAGTATTGTTTCCTACACATTAGCTTCTTTTAAATATTTAACATTTTGAAGTTTAAAATCTAAATAACTTGCACAATGAAAAGCACGTGTTAAAATAAAAAAAGTTTCAACTTTTGTACTCCTCCGGCAAAATGACAATAGTGAGAATATATGCGTACTTACCATCATGTCATATACGTATATAATCTAAGTAATAAAAAAATTAATTGAGTTTGATTTCTGTTCCTGTCACTTTATTCATACAAGAATTTGATCGGAATATTACAAGAGTTGACGAATCTATTTTCCAGCCCAAGAATAATTTTGCTAAAAGTAATCTTATAAAACTTGCATTGGTTTCGCTGCTTGAATATACATTTACAAGCTAAACTGAATTGGATCGAAAAACCAAATTAAAGCCCTGAACTTTACTCCAGATATTGTAAATGTTTTTGAATCTTTAAACCTACAAATTCAAAATCCCTTAAGAAAACATCCTGCCATTTCAGTTGGCAGTGTTTTAAAGTACTTCAAATTCGAGAAAATGCTACAAAATAAGCAAAATATTTATGGTTAAATGGCAAAGAAGTTATTTTTTAAAATAATCTGTTCTAATTCAATGAGAAACTGAATTCAACACAGATATGTAAAAAAAAGATGACACAATATACCAACACAAAAAACTTACATTGGAATTATTAATTGTTTATAAAAATATGGCTGGTTTTGGACTTTCCTGAAAAATCATTAATGAAATTGGTAATTAGCCAGCTGAATTAATAAAGTAAAGTTTTTAAAATATTTGTAAAACTGTGCAAAACATTATTAACACAGAACGTAAAAACCATGATTCAATTTTAATTTTTTGATATTTCATATAATTTAGTATTTTTAACATGGATGAAAAAGTGTACAAATTTTTTAAGAAATCTGGTAATTGTAAATTAATGATTAATTTAATACACTTTTGATAAAAAAAAGTGATTTTCAAATAGCCTAAAATCAAATTTTTCTACGAGGCATCTTTTTCGAATTTTGTTTACATCAAGTCTAGCCCGACTAGAATTTGGCCTGGAGGTGCCTATAAGTATACATTATCCTTCAAATATAATCATAATCACAGTCCTTTGCCTTTCAATTTAGGGATATTAGAGGCCACATTAAAGTATAATTTGATTTAAAAAGGTTTATATGTCCTGTAAATGTGTGTGGGGTAATCTGTCATGAAAGATTATAACGTTCTCAATACAGATAATGTTCTTGCAGTTTTGGTATCATGTTATTCTGCAAATGCTGGAAAAAACTGAAAAATTTGCCTAATTTTTTTTTTTTTTATTTAACGTCCAACTATTGTGCACACTTGGGCTAATGCAGATGGTGGGATGATTTATAGCATATGAAAATTCCAAGCCCTCGCCGGGAATTGAACCCGGGTCCTCGGGGTGAAAGCCTAGTATGCTATCCACTAAGCCACCGAGACGGCCTGCCTAATTTCTCAAAACGGTAATGAGAATTTGTTAAAATTTAGTCTTATGTGAAGTTTCATAAATCAAATCAGTGTAGTAAATTTCAAATGAAAGAAATTGGTAGGCATTGGTTGCAGACTAGCTGCATCTATTGAGAGGATTTAGACGTCCCTCGCGGTACCCAACTCGAACACACACTTACACTTACACCTTTAACACTTTAGACTCAGTTACATTTAGGGAGGTGATAATAGCCTTAATGTGCTTTTCGCCTTAAAATAACAACAAAAAAAACTATAATAAACCAAAATAATATTGGTTTCATCTTTAATTTACTTATTTCCTATACTAACTTGAATCACATTCTTATTCACATGTGACTAAATTTTAAATAAAATTTTAGTAAGTGAATTTTTATAAATTAGGTTTATAAACGGGTGGCTTTGCAAATAGCTTCATAACTGAGCAGAATAGCCCAGTTTTGAGAGAATTAGCAACATGTAAGCTTAGACGGGTTTAGGAGAACGACTTTGAAACTAAACACATGTGTAGATTAAATTTTTGTATCTGAAAAAAATGTTTTTTGTTTATTCAGAATGTCACTTTTAAGTAACAGTAATGATATTATGAGTATCTTATGATAGTTTTCATAAAAATAACAAATAATAATAAAATATTCTGGCATTATCATAACTTATAATTAATAAAATGTATCCGATTAATATATTATCTATATACTATTAATAAACAAAGCATTTTTTTTTTTAACATCCGACTATTGTGCACACTTGGGCTAATGCATTCGATTGGATGGTTTATAGTAGAGGTGGGTAAGAAAACACCAAACTGTTAAAACAAACTGTTTTTCTATATACGAAAAACAAGCAGCTTTTCTAAACGGAAACTAGCAGTTTGAATTGGACTGGTTCGTGATTTGTTAAACAAGGAACAGCAGTTTGGACTTCCCCACCACCTACATTCTATTCGAACATTGCCGCAAGCGCTAAAACTTTTTTCCTGCTATTTTTCTGCTAACTGTTTTCCTGCAAACACCTTTTCTTTAACCTGCTATACTTTTTCCCTCTATTTCAAAGTTTCTTGTTGCAACGTAGTAAAGTAAGAACTGGGCGTTGTCAAAGTTTATCTCTATTTTGTTGCGAGTTGTTTGAAAGTTTTAAATGTAAAATTTGTTGTTCAAACATTTTTTAAACTGTAAAAACAGCTATAATTGTGTTTTATATTAGTTTTTCTCCGTAGTTTACTTTGTGTTTAGAAATTTAAAAATATTTAGTGGACAATTTTGAAAGTTTTCTTTTACTTTTTTTATGTTTTTAGAATTAAGTGCATAGTTTTTAATTATTTATATTGGATGTGTGGATTTTTTAAAATTCACAATATCTACTCTTGTATATATCTTGAATAATTTAAGGTTATTTTAGTACTTTTTCTAAAATTTTCTTTAAAAACATTTGTTTTGTTAAATATGTTATTACAATGACCTTTATATTTTTTTCTGTGTTGAAAAATGGAAAACTTATTTTTTTGCTAATGCTAATGTTAATAACCTATCATTAACCTATAATAACCTAATGTTAATAACCTATAATTTTGTAACTGTATAGAGCTAATTTTATTTAAACACATTTGGCTTATGTTCTTATTACTATATTGTACTTATTAAGGTTACTTTTTTCAGTGTTGAAAAGTGAAAACCTGCTTTCTCCCAAATAAAAATATGACAGTAACATCTCACATTTTGTAAATACATAACCTAATTTTATTTAAACGTATTTTTTATATTTATTATCAATCATCAATATTTTTAATCAACTAAAAATATTCTAAATTGTTTGCATTTCAGTAAATATGCAAAGGACTATTTAATTTTTAAGTAAGAAAAAAAGAATGCTTCAATTAGAAATTCATTGCATTTTGTAAATATAAAATGGCATACTATATATTACGTTTTGAGAATGTAATTTAATTATTACTACACTTATAAGGATTATTTTTTTCTAAATGCTTTAACCCAAAAACAGTTAAGGACATGGTGGTAATGGGAATGAAAAAGTAGTCTTAGAAAACTGAACGTTTGTGCTTATGTTTTAGCTGCTAATACAACTTCGAGTTTCAGTTTTCTAAACCTGTTTTTTTCCAACTGTTTTTCCAAACAGTTTTTTTTCAACAAACAGTTCGTTAATATTTTGTAAAAATAGCAGAAATGTCCATCCCTAGTTTATAGTGTATGAAAATGCCAAGCTCTGGCCGGGAATCGAACCGGGTCCTTGGGCTAAAAGCCCACTAGGCCACTGAGGAAGAACAAACAGGAATAAACAAAGCAAGAAAATCCATACGTTTGTGTCTGAAATGTTTAGTAACGGACAGATATCAAACACCCATGAACAATATACTCAAATTAATTATCTTATTGAGCTGGTTTCAATAAATTTACAAAACTGATATAGCTTTTATTATATTTTCCTTACGTGACATTAAAATAAGTAAACATTTTGGTACTATCCTATTTTCTAACCATGCTGGCAAAATAGTTGCTACAATCTTAGTTTGATGAAAGATCTTGTCAGGAATAAAATTCTTTACAATTTTATAATTTAAAGTTTTTTTTTCTCCTACTATTTTCATGTAAAATATCCAAAACTTTTATACTGTTACAGCAGAGTATTGGAAGTTTACGTATATAACGAATTATTTAAAAATTGTAAAACACAATGAGCAAGTTTAGAATTTGTCATTATTATAAAAACAACTATCATTATGTACTTATATTGTTGTTACTGTTACTATTAGTTAAAAGTCAAGTCGTTAATCATGTCCAGTTACAGCGACATTAATATTTTAAAACATTGCGGCCTTTTCATTGTTTTATCTTACTTTAGTTTAATTAACTGTAAGTAAAAGTTTTTTTTCATTAAATTAATTTTTTACAACTGGAGGAGGTGCAGTATCCTCCCATAACCATTTCATGAGTTATTTAAATTATATACTTCCTTGCTGTAATTCATGTAGTTTTGATGTTTACTGATTCATTGGGTAAACACCATTTTCATAATAATCAGTTATGAATTAATCAGTTTAATTAGTAAATGGGAGCAAATAATACTTTGTAAAGTATATTCAGTAATTTTATTTTTGTCTATTTCAGGAATTCAGGAGGCTGTGTTGGACAACAAATTATTGATAGAGATGTTAATGTAAATGGTAAAAGAGGCATTTTAATTCCTCGTACCAGTCATAGTTTAGATGCTCCAGGTCCTAGTCATCAAGTTCCACAGATGATTTCAAATGAAGAAAGTTGTGATAATTCAGCAGCCATTAACAATCCAAACAGGAGATATTCACATCCTTCAAGCATGGAAGGAGGATGTACTAGCCAGGATAAAGCATCTCATAACCTTGAAACTAGTAACAGAAAAATAGAAATTTTAAGAAATTCAAATCGTAATTACAGTAGGTTGTCTATTGATTTACCTACAAACGATGTGTCAATGGCTGCCTTCCGAGCAGATACTACAGCAAATAATGTAGGTAAACAAAGAGAGAGACAGTTAGAGGCATTAAGAAGAATGGAAGAAAAAATAAGGCAAATATCTAAAAACAACATACAACGGAAAAGAGAAATATCTCCACCACCAATGACATCAACGATAAAATTAGTTCCACCAAAGATGGCAATGTTTGTAATGGACATCTCTAGCGTATTAACAAGCCATTGCGTTAGTTGGTTACCACTGAAGTCTGTTGCTGAAGGAAGTCCAGAAGATACTATACTTTATACATTAGTTATTGGTAATGGTGAACTTATTATGTTTGGAGGTATCCAGAAAGATGCTACGTCTGTAACACAGCAAACTCAGTCGTCTTTGAATATTGCTAATACAGTGTCCAATAGCTTACACTTTATCACAGCTCCATTCGATGTTATATAATTCAGTGTTTATTGCTGTTATTTCGTCTAATTACTCTAACATCAAAGTGAATATTAAAATTCAGTAGACCAATCGATGTTTATCTTGAAATTAAGTTTTTTCAACCCAATGTTAGTACTTTTTTATTTCTATATACCACCTGTTTATCTCCATCTTCTTACTTTCTGTGAAAAAATATATGATGGCACATTCTCTAACCACCTCTTACACCTTTTTCTCTAGATTGCTTCAAGAAAACTATTTAGAGTGCTCTTTTATCTATTGTCTGTGCATATCCTGGCTACCTAAATCTCCTACTCTGTACTTCCTACGAACCCATTTCGTGTATTAAACCCTTATATATTTACTTTGGATATACATTCATTAATAAAAAATACATTGTAATTTTTTTTTACCTTATTTTTGGGAGACACCTCGTTATAACAATTTGTTATGAAAGCATGTTGTCTAGTACTAGTTATCCAAATGCAAATCATTAAATACCCAGCACATGTATTGTTAGAACAATTCAAAACTTTGTCTCCAATAAAAACATGTACAGGATTAATGTTGTAATTGTCACTAAACTCATCCAGAATTTTATATTAAGTTTAATATATTGATCCAGATGATATGTTAGTACTATCACTATCCAACTTTCAAGTACTGTGGAGTTCTCAACTAGGTTAACGCAAATTTATACTATTAGCCCAGTTGAGAACTACTCAGTACTTATAAGCATTCTGTGAAGAAGAGTTACAAATTTAGAACAGATGATCTTGCAGAGTATTTCATATGCGAATTGTTATAAGCTACCCTCCTTCTACATTGTTAGATACATTTCTAGGCACTCGATTACCTATGTACTTTTACAATGGTGCAGCCCAGGGTTTCCAGTGTTTAACATGAGCGCTTCGCTACCTGCCGTCTCAAAATCGCTATTAATCACCACTCAAAATTTGAAACAGATTACAAAAATGTTTGTAAAGGAGATAATATTTAAAGTCAGTTTTTAAATAAAAAAACTTTAAACAATATTACATGAATTTAAACGTTATTGTACTTTAATATTTAGTATGCCTAATGAAAAACAAGACAAAGTCTAATTAAATTGTGAATTGTTTAACAAAAATTATATTGATTGTTCATTTAATTAATTCACATAGTGCAAGTTAAACAAAATTAATTGACTTTTTAAATAAATAATTCTTATTTTATTGTCGTAAAATCGACATGAAATATTTTCCGAACGTTTTGTATAATGCTTGTTTGCAATTCCAAAAAATGGCTTCGCGGGTTCTTAAAAAAGGGTTAATTTTCACTGTAGGATAGAAAATTTCCACCACCAATCTATAACTTTAAATCACCTATATTTTTCAAAAATCGCGCATTTGGTGATAAATTTCCACACTGGAAACCTTGGTGCAGTCAGGAGTGCACCAAATTGCTGAAAATCTTCGTTGTATGAGAAGGTTGACTGTACGAAAATGGTGGATTTCCGCCAAGTTTGATTTTTGTACAAAATTCACAGTTTGCCAACCTGGAAATGCTTAAGGGCTGGCAACTGTTACGGTAAATTTAGAAAATCCCATGAAATTTTGGAAAAATCCCTCCAATTAATTTGAGTTTGTACTAAAATAACTCTAACCTTGTAAATCGTGTATCTCATAAAAATTTTAAACTTTATACTACTATTCACCAGATTAAAAAAGTTGATTAACATTGTTATGGACACTGATGTAAAAAGTTGTCTGTTTTTTAATGTTATTAGTAAATATTTTATGTTAGTATTCATTTTTAATTATAATACAGTGAATATGCCTACTTGCATTTTGTGTTAAAAATGCTAGGTTAAGTTTCATTCTAGCAATAGAATGAATAGGTTTGATTACTGCTGGTATTATATAGTATCCTAATTTTATTAATCTGTTTTGTCATATAGAATATTACAAACGCCCAGAATCGCTAAAGTTTTCAAAAATTTCTAAAAAATATGAAATTCATAAAACAATGTTCAATAACCTATATAACAGTGTTAAGTCCCTAACATTATAGTTTAATTAGTTTCGGGTTTTTTCAGCGAAAATACTTGAATTTAGTGCCTATAAGTAATATGCCAAAATATACAAATTATAAAATTAATGGAAGACCGAAAGAAGAAAAAACTACCAACATAACCTAACCAATAAAGTTACTAAAGTTTTAAATGGAACAAATTACTAGTAGGAATTGCATGAAAGTATAACTTATTATAAGAAATTAATGCTACATTTATTAATATTACTTAATTAATAAAGTAGTTAATAAAAAAAACTTTAAAACCATGAAAAATAAACCAAACAAATAGCAAATTTTTTAAGTATAAATACTGGTAGGCTTAATTCAAATATGACTGTGTTCACAGGCTATTTAGTTACAAGGTAATATATATACTTAACAAATAGTAAACAGTAGACTGTATAATTGGAGTAATTTACCCTATCTACTTGTACAAAAATTAGAGGACAAGATTGTGAAAGGTTTTGATTTACAAAATATCAGAAATCAAAAATTCTTATTTTTTAACACTAGAAAGGTAGCATTAAAAAAAACTTATGGTATGGGTAGTGACAAATTTGATGTGCAGTTCAGAAACATATGATCCTTTGTTAGTTCTGCTGTAAAATGATATATTTTGTTTTTTTTATATTATTTTTATTTATTTCAGTTTTCAACATCAAAAAAAACTAGGCACTAATTTAAAAAAAAAAACAATTTACTTATAAAAAACAAAAAGTATTATACATAAATGAAAAAGAACATAATATTTTATAATTTCATGATTGAAGTTTTATTAATATATTTTTCAGCTTAAAAATGAAATGTGCTTAATTTCAGTTTAATATATATTCTTTAAAAAAATACGGTTAAAATAATGTAATAGCTTATTTTAACTAACTAATGTAATAGCTAAATAACAAACTAAAATCTAGTTAATTTTAATTAACTAAAACATCTTAACATTAGACATAAGATATAACAGGAAGTTCTTGTAGAAAGAACAATAAACGGAGACATGTACTGTGACATGTTGACAGAGTATGTCTTTCCCAAAATGGAAGATATTGAGGTGGAAAAAGGGCTTGTGTTTTTCCAACAAAATGGCGCCCCATCTCATTACTGTAACCGTGTGCGCATGGCTCTTGACACTCACTTTCCGGAAAGGTGTATACGCAGGGCTGACCCATCTCTGGGAGACACATCAAAATTGTGTTTCATGAAAAGTTCCGAGACAGCAACCATTTATGGGAAAGAATCATCGTGGCAGTTGAGACAGTTACACCTGCTATGTTGGTGAACACCTTTTTGAGAAGTGGAATATCGTCTCGAAGTGTTTAGGGTAACAAATGGATTCCACGTTGAAGTTTACAAACATTAAAAAAAACTTGGGGTATTCTCTTCCATTTATGTACTTTTTCATTGAATTTATACATAAAACAAGTGTGTTTTTTCCAAACACCCTGTACAATTAAAAAAAATGAAAGTGTTGAAACAAATATAGGAGCAGTCGAGTATTGATAAAAAAGAAGTATAAAGTTGTAACATTTTTAACATAGTCTATTATTTAAACTAATAACTTATTTTCAGTGGCTTGAAATAAACTACAAAATTAATTGAATTCATTTAAAGCACAGTTATAGTTTTTTTGTCAAAATTTATTTAATCTAATAAAAGTACTTAATTAAAATTTATATTTAATGGGTTGAAGAAAGTTGATAAGTACTCCACTTTGTTCCCCAGTATGATTGCCCATTAGATTAGATTAATTTTTTGAGATTATGGAGTTTGATGTTCCCTGAGACCACGATCAAAGGACCTATTGTGTGCATAAGCCTTTTGACTGTTGAAGTGTTAGTATATGCAAATGCAAATTTTAATGCTACTTAATAGAGAGATCAGAATTCCAAAAAAAGTAAGATAAAGAAAATACTTTTGGAAATTCGCTTCTATCACGAAATAAATTGTACTTTAGTTTAATTCTAAATTAGCAACACTTTTATTTATATTATTTTTATAAGTAAAAATTTACAATTTTGCTGTAATTCCTTAAATTATGCAAAGCAGTACCTGTAATAGTTTTCTTTGTTTTTTTTTTTATTTTGTAAAATTGTTAGTAACTTTCTTTTTAAGTTGTGGTGTTTTTTTTGCATATGTTAGGCCAGAATATAGCACTGTTTTATTATTATAATTATTACTTAGCAGACATAAAATCTTTAAAATAAAAGGTCTTGAGAAAAATATAATACAAAAAAAAAAATTACAATGCAGTTAACTACACTAAATAGTAAATGCCGATATCCAGTTAAAGACAAGGAAAACATTGCTCCTAAAGCAGAATTAGCAATCAGCTGTCTGGAACATTCACCCTAACAATTGTCAAACAAGTCGATTGTTCAACCCGACTGGTATTCAATGGTTGACTTGCTTGTTTTGTTGTACGATTCCCGGCCAAGGCTTGGCATTTTCATACACTATAAATCATCCCATTGTCTGCATTAGCCCAAGTGTGCACAATATTCAGACGTTTAACAAAAAAAATTCACCAGTCCAAAGATTTTTGGTGATCAGATGAATGGTAAGATAATGCAGAAAGTAAATACTTTATATTAATTTTGGGTCTGGGCAGTTATTGTAATGGAATGTGGTTGAAATTATGCACTCAACAATTACCCAAAGTTTTATGGTGATATGATGATTGGTACAGTAATGCATAAAGTACTTTATATTAAATTTGGGCCTGGGCAAGTATTGTAATGACGTGTGGTTGAAAGTACTATACTAAAAACTAAATAATTAAGTGAGCAATGTTATTGTTGAAGTAACTAAATTAAGTTTTTTTTATTAGCGTAAAAATAGTTTTCTTATAAAAAAACCTATAAATGCATTGAAAAAAAAAGAATAGGCAGAATTAACATTAAAGGAGCTGTTGCTCAGTAACACTGTGATGTAGTATGATGTTACACCGATTATAAATCAAATAACCATAATTCCATTCGCAAGGTCTGTTTTCGAAAATTGCAAAGACTTATGATGTATTTTGGCAAGCAATATTTTGCCAAAACATTCCTCATGGGTATATAAAACTCATTGGCGATGAGAAATACAATATTTCCCGCCAACAAAAGAAATGTGGTTGAACATATTTACGATGCGATGTGTTGGTAACACTTACTATATCGCCTCGTGATCGAGTGTCGTCTGCTAATGATTCAGGCTGTCAAGATCTCTAATCGAAATGGCATCCATTTTTTTCGTCGGCAAATTGAACACAACCCGATGCAGTCTAGAACTGAATGTGGAAGGCTACGCCAATCTAACATAATACGTATCTGAGCCTTTTAGTAAATATATTTATATTCATTTTTTTATGCTCTGGCATTTTAAGTACATTGACAACAACATCACTACTGTTTTCTTTCCAAAATGATGTGGTATTTATTGTATTAACATATTCGTAATCACAGTTTCAGGAACTGTTTCACGATGGCTTCATATCGCCTATATTATTCAAATAAAAGTTTATCAAGTGAGTGATATAATTTTAAGTTTTGTCCATAGATAAACCATTAAATACAGTATTGTATTGAATAACTGTAGTTACGCATCTTTCTGAATACGTTATCTATGTTTCCAAAATACATATATGGAAACTATGTAGTTTAATTAGTTTTGTATAATTTTTTATGTTAGTGTAGTTATTTTACATTTTATAGTTTAAAACCTTATTGTATTTACTAAATTCTAGTATGTTTAAGTTTTAGTTTAAGTTTAAGTTTAGTAATTTGCGGTATGTGGTTCATTGCACTTTGACGTAAAGTTAAAAAAGAAATTTAACTTTTGAACTGTAAGGTTGGCTATCATTTTTTTCTTAAATCAGCTGTTTTATCTGTTATTAAATTTGTGTCGTGATAAACATACCAAGAACAAGATATGTCGTAGTGTTTTTTCTCATGATTTTATTTATGAAGTGATAAATATTTATTTTGTGTATTAAGTGTACATTTTCGTGATATTATATATTGTTTACCTATAAAAGTAATACTTGTAAACTTTTAAAGTTTACTACTTATTGTTGTTATTACTTACAACAAATTTGATTTAATTTATTGATGGCTGAAAGCATTGAGAGTACAAGTACTGTAACTGTTGTTGAAGATGAATGTCATGAACAGGTAAATTGCATTTATTATACTGCTAAAATCTTTTGTAATCATAATTATTTATTTGATGCTATAATAATTGTAGGTTCTCTGTGAGAGCAGTATTTGTGACATTAACACACAGTAATGATTTTTGAATAGTTTTCTTCAGTTCTGTAATTTAATTTTAAATTAAGAGATATTCACCTGCAAAAGATTAAGTTATTGCAATAACTTATGATTCTATGCTATTTTTACAGGAACTATGTTGTAATTGCATAGCATGTGTTTACATTGCATGAGCATGCTATATTCACTGTGTCAAGGTCACAAGTTAAACTACAATCTCATTGTCAATATAGTGATAGTTGTATAGACAAGTTCATTTAGACAACCATGACACTTAGGGTCTTGTCTTTTTTTTAAGTTACTATTTGTTTTCTTTATTTATTAATAACATTTAATAATTGTTTTCATGATGAAAAACATGTTACCTACTTTCACCTGCCAGTGATTTTGAAGTAAAACTGAGTTTTCAGGGCTTTTCTCAATTTTGGTAATTTTTGTACCAAAATGCTATATTATATGTCCAGTATTAATAATCAAATATGTATTAATGTGAACACTACAGGAAGTTACAAAAAAATGATGAAAAGTGTGTTAGTAATAATAAAAAAATGTTTTAAAGAAAGAACTTCAGAAGCTAACTCAACTCGGTTGTTGGATATTTAACTCAGTTGTTGATTACATTCCGTAAAAGTTACTTACCGTTGTAACAAGTGTTAATGTGGCGGATATACAGCTGCTGCTGCTTTGTAAAACTGGACGTCAATATATAGTTCCATAATAAGTAGCTAAAAATCCTACTATATTATGATAAATGTATTCTTCCACAGGTTAATATCTCTCAACAAAATAATATAGCTTATAATAAAACCCAAAAATTGTTAAAATCATTAATTTTCTAAAAGTCCTGATAAGTCAGAAACACTGATTTTGAAATTATGCGGGTCACTTATTTTGAATTGTAGTAAAACTACTCTTTTGGACCTCGTTTCAATTTCGGTAATTTTTAAGCAACAACACTATTATATGCCCAATATTAATAATTCAAAATATAAATAAGCCGAAACAATGGAAGTTAGAAAAAAATGGGAATTAAACCTAATAAGAACCTTACTGACATGGGTGTTGGGTGAAAATCATAACTGACTCAGTTGTTGGGTACAGAATTAACTTACACAGTTATGTGTCTATATATATTTAGCATCTGTTGGGTTATTAATAATTAAAACAATATGAACTTTTTTTTAAAAAAGAAAGACTTAAGAACCTAATTATAATGTTGTTGGGTAAAAACCTGAACAGTTGTGCATTAAAAACCTAATGCGGATGTTTATGTAAATAGTATTACCTTGTAATAACAGCTATGTTATTAGCATACTAAGTGTGGCTTTTGTGATTGGTTAGTGGTTTAAAATTGTGACTTATCATAATCTCAATCTTCCATGATTGAATATCTCTTAATTTAATGAGACCTATATAAGAATGTATTGAAGACATAAGAATCTTATATTATAGGCCTGCATAAGAAAAAAAGTTTGTTAAAATTACTACTTTAGTATGAACACCAAAATTGCATTTGAACTCCAAAATACCTCGATTTTTTTTTAACTTTTCATAAGTTTTTGCAATTGTATATTTTATATTATTATTAATGGTATGCAATTAAGCATTTTGGTAAAATAAATTACAAAAATTAATAAGATGTGGTTAATGTCATATTTAATGTAAGAGCCAGTAGAATTTTTCATTTTTTTTTTTTTTTAACTAATCTCAGTAGATCAGTTTATATTCTTTATTTTCAAAAACAAGAATTATATTCTTGTTTGGGACTGTCTGTACATTCCCAAACAAGAATATAATTCTTTAATGCAAATAATTATAATACCTTCAAATTAACAATGAAAAAGACCATTTTCCCAAACCACAAACATCATATAGGTACTCTTTGCGTCCAGTATGATCTGCAAGTATAAAATTGAAAGTAATTTGATATACATGTAGATGCACATGCAGTGTTATATTTCTTTGGTGGGGATGTTTATATTACAAATTATGGTTATACAGACAATAATAATATTAGAAAGAAAATTATTAATCAAACAATTATTATTATGTCTAAGTTTGCCTGAATTATCTCATATGTGGCAAACTCATTTCCTGCATTATTTCTTTCTCTGGTAAAACAGTAGATACAATAAATGCATTAGCCTATAAGTTCCTTATAATTTATAAATAGTTACAGAGTAACAAAATTCCATCAAAGACTATATTGGATAAGGTTTGAAAGTTTTTTTTTAAATACAAATGTGTAAACATTTTTAAAAGAAAGAAATGTGAGTTAGCCTAACTTATCATAGTGAGGGCAGAAATCATTTGAATGTTACTACTCACAATTTGTTACTAAGTAAGATAAATGTGGATATTAATGTGACCTCCAATATTCCATAATTTTTTATTTGAAAATGGGGCCTATATGTATGTTTGAATATGTAATGGTAAAAAAATGTCTTAGAGGACTTAAAAATTGGTATGTAGTCTAAGTTAAAAAAAAATTGAATATAACTTTAATATTTTATTTATAACTACATATTGTTGTGACAGGTGCTGATTTTAATAATTATATTAACTACTAGCAGCTGGGTTACAGTTTATTTCCTCCCTCCAAAAATAAAATGACCTATACAACTTTATGGTACAAAATAAGTTAATAATTTATTTATATTGTTGTATTTTTATTAAATGTCAATATATATTAAAAATAATTGTTTACTGATAATAATTTTATTATTATTATTAAACATCGTTATCTGGAATTTTTATTTTTGTCCACCACTTACTAAGCAACTCTTAAAAAAATTGTATTTGAGCATATTGTTTATCACACAATTTATCAGATTTAACTATTGCAAATTATTGTATTGAAAGATATCTCATCTGTGTAAGTACATGTAATATATTATTTTTAGTAATTGATTAAAAAAGTAGGTTAATAGGCCTACTATAAATAGCTTGTAACATTCTAATAACTACAACATTTTTGATGTTGAATATTACCAAAAGTATCCTGGTTATAACATATATATATATATATATATATATATATATATATATATATATATATATATATATATATATATATATATAATGGTATTAGTTGTAACTCGAGTTTGCCATATCTTCCTAAATCAAGAGTTGACAAGTACTGAATCAGAAAAGATGTGTACAAGACAACAGTAATTACCATTTGTCAGCTCTTGTGACATTTCATATTCTTGAAGAGTTATGATTTCCTGATCATACATACGTTAGTTTTTTTCTGGTTTGACTACTCACCGATCTGTTCTGAATATTTTTTTTCTTGGTTTTTAAATATAACATAGGCCTAGGTATGTTCTTGTTGCATATTTAGGTATGAAGTTGGGCACTTGAGAACAAGAGTTGATCCACATTCTTGAAATGTTGTGTATTGTTTTATGTACGTAAATTATGGCAAATGTCCAAATAAATTGTCTGAATAAATGTCCGAATATATATATATATATATATATATATATATATATATATATATATATATTACGGCAGTAGCTGTAATCACCAACCCATGACCTTGAAGTGCATAAGTTCCGAGACAACAAACTAACCGTTGTCTTAGCTACCTCAACCACAATTATGTCCTGAATTATGTATGGGCAAAGTGATGGCAACTTTATTGAAAGATATTGCTTGCTACTTTTCTTACGGAAAAATGATCTTGTAACTAACATTTTTAAACATAACACAACGCAGGATAATATAATAGAAACTACCCACTTTTCTGAGGTATAATATAGTTGAACTGAACTACATAGTTTACATAGCCAGTTTTACAGAGGGTCTGTTTTATTGAAAAGTTGTGTTGCAAGAAGGGATCACTGTTACACACAACTTTATGAAATATGTTTGCTTATTATTAGATTTACTTTTTAAAGTTGTATAATAATATATCTTTTGTTTCTTAACTACAGTTTTTTAACATTTCAGTTGTTTTGTTGAAACCTTTAGAACACTTATAAAAAAATTTGTTGCACATAAATGGACCAGCCATCGTAGTTTTAGTTCTGCACCAAGTCCATTAGATGGCATCAGGATAATTGATCTTACTCGTATCGTAGCAGGTCCCTATTGTACTATGGTTTTAAGTGATTTAGGAGCCGAAGTATACAAGATAGAACAACCAGGGACTGGAGATGAAGCAAGAAAGTGGGGACCCCCTTTTGTTAAAGAGTCTAAAGCTACATGTTACTTTGTTGGCCTTAATAGGAATAAGAAAAGTGTCTGTATTAACCTAAAATCACCAGACGGTGTTCAGATTATAAGAGATTTAGCGAAAGTTAGTGATGTGTTAGTTGAAAACTATGTTCCAGGAAAACTGGATAAACTTGGCATAGGATATAAAGATATAAAAGCCTTAGCTCCACAACTGGTATACTTATCGCTAACAGGTTATGGTTCAAAAGGGCCTTACAGTAAAAAACCTGGTTATGACGTCATTGCGGCCTCAATTGGCGGACTTCTTGATATTACTGGGCCCAAAGATGGGGAGCCATGTAAAGTTGGTGTCGCAATGACGGATTTGGCAACTGGATTGTTTGCTCATGGTGCTATTATGGCAGCTTTAATTCAGAGATCAAAAACTGGTTTGGGTCAAAAAATCGACTGCAATCTGTTGTCAACACAAGTAGCTACTTTGATTAATATAGGATCAAATTATTTAAACGCAGGTCTTAAAGCAAAGCGGTGGGGTACTGCACATGAAAGTATTGTGCCGTACGAAACATTTCCTACTTTAGATGGTTACTTTACTATAGGTGCTGGTTCTAATCAACAATTTCATTTGTTGTGTGAAAAATTGAATATACCTGAAATAGCAGAAGATGCAAGGTTTTCAGACAATGCTCTTAGAGTCAAAAATAGAGATGTTTTAATCAATGAACTGAGGAAACATTTCAAAACGAAAACAACTTCAGAATGGGTATTGCTTTTTGAAGGTGCAGCGGTACCCAACGGACAAGTGAACAGTATTGAACAGGTAAGTAACTTATTTAGGCTAAACAGTATTTGAAATACAGTACTTATTCAATTCTAACCATGCGTTACAAACGGTGAAGTAAAATTTAAATTGATTTTCACTTTGCAGTATGATATAATGTCACCCGCAAGCATGCATTACAAACTGTTTATCAGATTAAAATAAATTAAAAATTAATTTATTTCATTGATAATTGCTAAAATGTTTTGCCGCCTTACTGTAATTCCTTTACCTTTATAAGTAAATGTGGATGTAAGATTCTCTTGTAAGCTATACTTGACTGTCTCATTTTGGATGGGGTATCAATAAAATCAAGATTTTTTCCATTCATTTTTCTTTTTGCCTTTAAAATGAGCCATCATTTATTATTTAATGAGATTTACTTAAAAAAAATTGTACCCTCAATTTGGAGGGGCGAAGTAACAGTTTAAAAACAATACAAGATTCCTTTTTTTTTAACAAGTTTGAAAGTCTTTAACAAGTAAATTTCCTTTGTATTATGTAGTTTTAAGCTGGGACTGCTAATTGATTATAATCCTTTTTTTTTACTAAGATAAATTATACTTTTAATGGCATATACCATGCTTTATTTTAGTCAAAATTTATCAATATATCAAAGAAAAGAGATTTTTTTAAATGGTATTTAATGTAAAAAAAATTTTAACTAATAACCATAGCTTCTTTCGACTGTATTAGACTGAAATATGAAGTCAGACTGACTGTTATATTTTCTTGAATCTAGGTTTTTGATGACCCTCACATAAAGGATATAGAACTGGTTAAGGAATTAACTTTAGATGATGGAACCAAGGTAAAGGTAGTGGGTCCACCAGTGGAATACAGCGGAAGTACAAATGCTGTACGAGCTCCACCTCCTTCGTTAGGACAACACACCGATCTAGTTCTATCAGATGTTTTAAATTATTCTTCAAGAAAAATACAAAAACTCAAAGAAGATGGTGTTGTTCAGTAATTTACAACTTTAGTTTGAAGTATTTTAAAATTTTAGGGTTTAACTATTTTGGAATCAAATATAATGATATTTATGAAATAGAAACATAGTTTTAATCAGCTGTGACTGCCCACTACTGGTTTTGATCTAATACATTTTTTACAAGTGATATACTAAGCAAAATATCTAAAAACATAAATTGGAATAAAGGAGAAGAGTAGAGTATCTATAATGGTCTCAATCTTTATTATGTACCTCAAAACAAACAGGGTAACTGTATTGTAAACGGACAAATTTCTTTACACAAATTCCTTATTTTAGAGTGTTTCTTTTATTGTAAATGTAATGTGTATTTATTTAATATAATTAATTAATTTTATTGACTATAATTTATTTATACATTTTGTATTTCTTTATGTTTATTGAATTCTGCACTATAGTATGTTTTGTTGTGGTATATTAATTTCATTATTATTACATTTTAATATATTTTTTTTAATAATTTTGTGCTGGTTCGCAATTAGTTTTCCTGTGCTATATAGCTGTTTACCTTTTGGCCTAATCATTTGCTCCAGTGTAAGCTGGTCTTATCCCATTCCGATAAATACAAAATATGATAACCGCTTGGAATTTATAACCATTTAAACCAAGTAGCAACGGATAGCACAACTGTACAAATAATAAAACTAACATAAAATAGTCTATAAGTAATTTAGTAATGTTAGGGGCTCGCTGCAGAACTTTTGTTTTATTACTGTGATTTTTTGAAAACATAAATTACATTATAAACAAAATATGTCTCTTACTTAAGCCACTATAATTTTTTCTTACATCTTTATAGGCAATAGTAACCTCAATGTGCTTTTCGCCTTAAAATCCCAAAAAAATCTTTATTATTATTATTAAAAAAGGAGTAAAATAATTAAAGGAATTTAAATGAGATGGGTAAATGAGTGAAGTTAAACTTAATCGAGACAGAATTAATCGCAAGATCTGAATTAAATATTTGTTTGCATATACAACATACATATGTTATAATGATCTGTTAAAGTTATAACTAGGACCTCTCTAGAGGCTTCTTTTTGGTTGTGGGGCAGGAGATCCAGCCTTTGGTGTGAGAGCGGTGAGGGGAAAGTTGTGGAATTCTCACTATGTTTTAAGTTCTGGGTCACTCTTTTCTTCATTCTTTGATGGGTCTCCTATCATTGAGGGGTATTCTACTGTACAAGCTTGTTTGCCTTCTTCTTCTAATGTTTGTTGCTATGTAGCTTGGTAAATTACTTGTAAATAATGAAATCGGTAGTGAGTAGCCTAACTAAACTAATTGGATTAAATCTTTATTTTATAAACAGAATTCAGTTTTTTTAAAATTAAATTAAGTTTTGTTTTATATTAAATTAGTTTTATTAAACATAGGTTTAGGATGCCTTTAAATCAGTGCATTAAACATTGTAACTTTGTTAAAAGTGTTTATTCAAAATAATGGAGTATAATCATTAAACAAGTTTTATTTATTTATTTAAAAGAGGTTAAAATGAAGCACTTAGCACCAAGTTAAAAACATATATGTCGCTATTTCCTCAAAAATATAGTTTGGAAGCTATAAAAAATATAAATCAAGTCAGTGTCAGGGTTTGCATTAATGTCTTTTGATATACACAATACCATTAAATATAAAATGTACGAAAAACCCTTATGGGAGATATGAGAGTGCTCACTGCTGGTGGCATCTTGCGGCAGAGTGTTCAACTACAGTAAAATAGATAATTGTACTGTCTATTTTCTAAATGTTTTCCCCTCTATACTTCAAGTCCCAGTTGCTTGGATTTTGGGCTCTTATATCGCTTGGATTTTGGGCTCTTATATCGAGCACTCTTTTTGTAATAGTGGCTATACTTCTAGTCCATATATATTCAATGATAATACATCCTCTGAAACAATGTATTATTTATTTTCAAATTTGCACCATTGAGTTTTTAATCTTCATATGACCAAAATTTGAACAAATTCTGATGAACCAATTTTAAGGATTTAGACCAATTTCTAATCTTTTTATCCTGAACTGATTTTTTTTTGGAGATAGCTTCCTATATTTGTTCACAGTATTAATTCAACAGAGATCAGCTTTTTTATCACTGTGTTTCAGTAGATCCAAAACTGATATATATATATATATATATATATATATATATCCATCAAGATTATTTTTTTCATAATACTGAGTCTGTATTTTCTATGTGATACTTCGTGTAATGAAAAAGTAAAAGTATATATTTTGAGTTAATTTGTTTAGTGTTTCTCTAATTTCATTAGAAAAAATCAAACTGAGCACAAACATTCATCTTGGTAGTATTTTTAGACAAACTCATTACCTAGCAAAATTCAGTTATCTGTCAGAATGGCAGCTGTTAAACATCCTACCATTTTTGTCCTAATCATTTCTTTTTTAAAATTAAATGTGTAAGCCATAAATACAATTCAATAGAACCACAGCTATTATACCTGTTTCTAACATAAATGTACATGAGTTCATGTGTGCCTTTTTTAATATCAAAGATAGAATAATGTTTTTTATATTGTTTAAACCAGAGAATTAATTTGACTATAAATTATGTTTACAAAAAAAAGCTTTTGCTAACGACTTTGACATTAATATTGACAATGATGTTAACGTTGTTGTTAAAGTAGTGTTGTGATATTGGACAATTACATTGAAATTCACTTTGACCTTGACAATGATATTGGCTGACATTGACATTGGTTTTGACTTCAATATTGACCTTATCTTGAAAATGACATTGACTAAACATTTTTGTAACTGTAACATTCCCCCATTTATATTTAAAGAAAGCATTCCTTTTCAGTCACCTTTTTTGTTTTTGTTTTAATGTGTAGTATTTCTAATTTGTACATATTATAATTATATAACTTTATAAAATATGATTGTAAAAATAATATTAAATAAAGTTGTTTATTAAAAAAATATGTGTATAAATAATAACCATAAACTTCCTTCCAAACACTTTATCAAATTCTCCAATCTTGTCCCTCCAGTTAAATGTAAAATTTTTAGAAAGATGAGTAGGATTAAAATTGACCATCATGCCGACATGACCTTGACAAAAAATAGGCTCAGTCTCACAATCAACATTCTCACAATCAATCAGTCTCACTACATTAGGCCTATAAATAATGTAATTATAGGCCTACACATAATTACCCATTTACTGGTTTTTTCTCACCCATTTGCTGTTACGCTGTGAGTGAAAAATGTCCATACACAGTAAACAAAAACATAAAAATTCAGCTAACACTTTTTTAACTTTGTTATATCATAGGCTAAATTAAAAGTCGTAATTAAGTTTACGTCTGAATACATACAAATTCAATAATGTACGGTTTCATTTTTTTTTTTTTTAAATCTTTACATTCGAAATAATGTTCTATTTTAATATTTAAGCGTTTGTTTCAATACTATATTCCATTCCAATATACTGCATAGTCTATGTTTTGCGTAATATACATAGGTTTTGTCATTTAAATATGTTTTTTTTAAATAAACTTCCACCAATCCGGTCCTTTCAGTAGTCTGACCTTTGGTCTGATATCTGCTACATTACTGAGATGTTACTGTATGTTGAGAAAACAATTGTAAAAGTTTTATTGAAAAATGGCCTTTTCCCCAAAGTAGCCAGTACTGTATTTCTTGGAATTGAGTAGTGTTTTTATTTTGGAAGGTTTTTTTGTTTTACCAACTTATGAATGTATAAATGTTTCCCCTGCTTTCCCAGTTTTAACAAATAAAGATTCATCTTGGTCATGCACATGTTAAGGGTATATTACTGAACTAAATTTTCACTGATTGTTTTAACTTATCTTTTTACTAAATGGGTAGATATGTATAAGTTATTAAATTGAAGTAATCATTTGTTTTTAGTTGTAATTTAATTCTGATTATTAATATATACAGCATGTAGCAGCAAAATAATTTGTAAATTAATTAGAATATAATCTTCAGTAACTTCTAATTTTTTTTGGTTCAACATCTTTATTACAACATGTTTTGACTAATAAAAATGGTGGAATTGACTTAATATGTGGAGATGCTAATAGTGGTTATCATATAAATAACCAAGCCTTGTAAAATGTCGGTAGAAACAATACCACAATGTACACAATTAGCCATAACATGGTTTTTTTGTTAATATACTCTTATCACATTAGACCATAAGCATTTTGAAGCCAAACAATCAAAGGTAAGAGATCAATAAATTGTCTCTAGGTGCGTGCGTGAACCAGATTCTTTGATACACTGTCTAACCAAATTAAGAATGGTAATAACCAATCTACTTCAATTCATTCATAAAATCATTTGACAAAAACACTTGTTGAACTTTAATGACAAGTAAATGCAGTAGCAAGACCTGTTTCCATCTTTAAAAAAATTAATAATACTGTAATAAAATTATATTAAGTAATGTATAGATTGGACAAGTCTCCTTTTTCCAACTCATTGTTGACCAGTTGAATGGGTATTATTCTATTGTTGGCAACGTAAAATGTGTTGTTTTCTTGCTGGCTAGTCTGTTATATTCTTGTGAACAAAAACCTACTATACTTAGAACAATAAATTTAAACTGTGACTACCAAGAGTTGTCCAGCACTCACTGTGTAATCCTTTAATATATCTATAGGCCTCCATCACAAGCCTAATTTGTTGATGGATGGGCCTACTCGCACTGTGACCATGAGCCAACCAATCGGAGAAGAGCTCTATCTTGAAACACAGTAAGATTGCTTCCCAACTATAAACTGAATTTGTAAAAATACCTTTTTCCAGGCTACGTATGTGCCAAGGACTCGTGACAACACCATGCTGTCCAGGTACTGGCTGACCTAACGGACTAGACTCACGCTTTGGATTAAAATCATATAGTTTCTTTATATTTTTTATTTAATTAAGAGAGTTTAATTATGTAAACTTTAAATACAATGATTAAGAAATATATTAAATGCTTCATAACCATATTCAAATTGAAAGCAATAATTTATTAGTAAATATTTTTTTACCGTAATTAACTTTGTTTACTTAGTTAATATCTCGTATTTATCTTAAGTTGATAAAACACTTTTGTTTGATAAAGCCTTTGTTTTTAAAGTAACATACTGTAGCTGTTTATTTAAAGCTTATCAAGAGAGAAAAAGAAATGTGTATAAATTTTAAAAAATAAATGAAAAACTATTGAAATAGTAAAACTACAGAAGTCAAATTTTTAGCAGTTTTCTATTTGAAGACCATATATTTCTATTAGAGCTATGGTATACTTGAGTAATAATTTTGTAATTTAGAATACATAATAATTTGTTTATATCCAAAAAAAATTGAAATTTACACTAAATCAGGATTTGTACTTGGAAAAATGGTTTTTACTCAATTACACTACAAAAATCTCAGTATTAAATTTAAGCAGTCACAAACAAGAAAACAAATAGCTATTGTTTGTTATAAAAAAAATTTGTTTTTTTCTGGACTGAAGAAAAAAAGGCTATAAAGGTTCATAAGAAAATTTGGAGGAAACAAAACTGTATTTTAATTTGGACAGATGTAACTTTTTCTGGGTGTTCATTATGTTCTCTGGTATTGTTATCAGAGTAACATCCGTTGCTATTTTATTGTTCCTAAACACACTGTTATTTTATCTAAAAATACCGACACAGCTTTCAAGTCTCTTGAATTTAGGAGAATATAACAGACTAGCCAGCAAGAAAACAACACATTTTACATTGCCAACAATAGAATAAATTCAAGTCTCTTACACACAAAAAAACTTATTACATAATTCAGATTATGTAACAAGTTTTTAACCCTGTTTTCAAAAACCTATTTCTTATTTACACCATTCATAAGTATTTGTTTGTAGGATTACTAAAAGTGAAAAAATTCAGAAAATTATATTTTTTTAAAACACTATATCGCCACATTTTAAAGTTGTAAAATCAGTGTAACGTTATAGTTCATACTGATTTTATTAGGAAATTGTAAATACAGTTACACACAGCTTTGCATAGTGTTCAAAGATACATGAAACACTAGCATATAAAACATTTATATCTTACTATTCTTTGTTACTTTGAAGAGTAAAATGCACAAATTTTCCTTTGCTGTGTCCTTTGGGATACTTGTTCAATAGCTGGAGGATTTTCACCAAGGATATCTTTTATTTTCAACTTTTTCACTGAGATGGCAAAGGATTTTTCTTGTACTGTTCTACTATTATACGACCATAGATGACATAAAATGACCAAGATGTTTAGACATACCATAGAGAAAACAGAAGGGCTTTGTAAGGCTTTGTATGGCTGCTGGTATGAAAATACGAGTTAAAAAGAAGCTATGCTAGCATAAAAATACAAGCATCCACAGTTCGATGTTTACAATTTTTGAAACGTTTCCAAGCAAATAAAAACTAATAGTAACTGTTGTGAAGACTAGAACACACACCATTCATAAAATTTAGTTTATCAGATAACACAATCTAATTGAACACTGCCACTATTCTCAAGCTTTCATCTCTCAGACTGCTGCACAAAAATAACATGTTCAGACTCAAACTTAATATAAATATTGATAGGACACTGGAATAGTGAATTAGAGGGGGGGAGGTTAGACCTCTCCAGTTCAATTTCACAATGCATTTTTTGAATGATGTGTGGCTTGAGACGCGAATACTTAAGAATCTAGAGTTAATTGATCACATCTAAAAGTGCTAAATGAAGAACGATTAATTTTAAAATTATTTTATGGTTGAATGAAGTTTTCTAAAGTGACATAACTTTATTGTCTACGAAAAATGATAATTAGACACCATTTATTTGTTTCTTTTTTTTTGCTGGCATTTGGAACAGAAGGATAATTAGACAAACAAAATTTTAAACTAACAATCTCTTCCAATTTATGCCTGCAGATGTTCGAAGAATTAATTATTCAATAGTTTATTTTAATGATTAGGATTATATACCTATTCTTCCCATCAGTGGTCTATCAACTCACCTCATAAAGGCTACTGCGGTTTCAAAACTATATAGTTTCATCTTCAGGCCATACAAATGTTAAATCCCTCTGTCGAGGTCGTCACAAAGTCAAACAAAACATTAAAACATAAATCACAAACACTAAGCACAATTACACATTTAAAATATTCATTATGAAATTTGGCTTGGCCAAGCTACACACACGACTCGTACTTCGTTACATTCCGGACTGCCTGATTTTGTTTGACTTTGTGACGACCTCGACAGAGGGATTTAACATTTTGTATGGCCTGAAGATGAAACTATAGAGTTTCGAAACCGCAGTAGCCTTTATGAGGTGAGTTGATAGACCACTGACGGGAAGAATAGGTATATAATCCTAATCATTTGAATATGTGGTCCGGTGGTTATGTTACAATAATTAAAGTTTATTTTACTGAAAAGTATTTTTTTGCTATTAGGATATAGTGTCATCTTATGGTGGTGTTCTTTTATTATTGGTAGCATAATGAAATGACCACTCAGATCATTTGCTTCGCTGGCATGCGATTTCTCCATGTGGCTTAAGTTTAAGCACAGATACCATTGTTTAATCTCCTACTGAAAATGTTAATTTTGTGCTTTGATCAACATTGTAAAGAAAGAAGAGTTTTAAAAAGAAAATAAGTGTAGAAAGCTTGTCCCATTGTTTTAAATAAGGCCAGTGATACACATACTAAAAAACACTTATACTTTGCTAGTGGTATAGCTGAAATAAGGCATCACCATGTTGGACTACCCACTGTACTTGCCTGATCTAGCTCCTGTGAAGTTTTTATTTCCTAAGATCAAATCAGAGCTTAAGAGGACAAAATTTCTCAACATGGAAGCGGTGAAAGCAGAAGTGATTGAGGTTCTCAACAATCTGACAGAAGTGGACTTGAACAATAAAAAAGTTGTATAGAATGTTATAGGATCAGCAAGGAGAGTACATTGAAGAGGATAAATTTGTAATGTAATTGATGATTGATAAAATGTTTTGTAGCACAAGTCCAGTTATTTAATTGCCACACCTTTTGTCTACTCCAGTACTCATATAATCTCACTTTTTACTCTCCTGATTGATAAACAGATCTCAAATTTGTGATTTTAATAGTTTTGATATATATATATATATATATATATATATATATATATATATATATATATATATATATATATATATATATATATATATATATATATATATATATATATATACATATTCTTGTCATTCATTAGTTCTAATACATTTTTGATAGGCTTTTTCTTTTGTAATTTTATTTTTGTACTGTGGGGTACACACATCACAAAAACATTCGTTATTCGATTTTATTTGGATAAAATGTAAAAGTTTTCTGTCATATTGGTAGCATAATATGAGCACCCTCGCAATGAAGGTGTTTAGACAATAGAATAGTAATATAGCATATTTACTAGATCCATAAAAAATAGAACATCATACGATGAAGTATCTCTTTTCGTATGCACGTGCTAATAACTTGCTACTTGGTAATTTTTGCTCAAAAGTAATAAGCTTTTGTTGTTTCACTGTGGGATGTCTATTCATGACCTCCATTATGTAATGGAGTAATGAGCTCCATTATGTAACACCTATTTATAACTGTCTTTTATTTGAAAGATGATTGTATACAATTATTTAAAAGTTATTATTACCATTTATTGAAACATTTGCCATTATTTGTGTATAAAAACAATATACAAAATTTCAAAAGTATGGATCAACTTTCGTTCTCAAGTGCCTGTCTTAAAATCTAAACATGCAACTAGAACATACATTTCTAGGAACATAAGTCGAACTAAGCTTAAATAGATGTTTAGGCCTGTGTTAAAAACTTATAAACTCAGTCTAGATTCTTTTTACTTTTTTCTTTTTTGTTTTCTTGTTGACTTATGGGTACCTGATCACATGTAAGTTCAAAGTTTTATTTCTGTTTTCACCTTTCATGAAATATGCCCTGATTTTTTTAACACACTTAAACCTTAAAAAGCTAGGGTGAAAACATAAGGAGTAAAAATGGTAAAATACCCGTAACCGAAAATAATTTTCTCAATTTTTATTTTGCAATATCCTTTATAAAATATGTACGTCAAAATCCATACTATCCCCTAACCAGTTTTTTATGGGTAGAAAGCACCCCTTTAATGGTGTAGGTAGTAAAAAATTTAACTCCTAACATTACAAGTAAATTGCTGAAGCTCGATATACTTATGTTTTGATTTGGATTCTGAGGTCAAAATTTACGAAAAAAACAAAATTTCTTGTTGTATATTTGGGTTTTAAGTTAGGCACTTGAGAACGAGAGTTGGTTCATGCTACTATAGGCCAGCCAAGAAGTAAACAGCCTGCGCAAGAATTCCTCGTGCATGTAGTATTCCCTCCAACAGTCCAGTGTCACAGATATCTGTCAGTCTGCATCTAAAAACTGTTATTACTCCATGGTAGAGAAGGACAAAAGGAGGGGGACTGTGGTTGTGGTGGGTCAAAAGGGATGCAACGTCTCACTTGCACATTTTTTGTCTCTGTACCGCTGGTGTTCTTAGCGGGTTGTTTTCTAAGTGGCTGGCCTATACTGCACATGAAACAAGCGTATACATATTTCTACTGTTTTTTTTTTTTTTTTTAATGAAGGGTTTTTAATAAAATTACAAAATAAAGTATAAAACTTGATTTATTAAAAAAAAAAAAATAGGTTTATAGGATTTTTGTTAAATTTTAAGCATTGAAAGGTGTTTACTTTTACATCATTAATTTCCAAGGATAAATGTGCATCTAATGGGTATGAGTACAAATAAGTAATGAAACAGTACTGTTTAGTGGTGAACAATGGATATAAAATTATAGTATTTTTTTATGAGTTCAAAATTAGCAACTGAAAAAAGTGTTACTGAAGAAATCTTGGATAGATGGTATACTATATATATATATATATATATATATATATATATATATATATATATATATACATACATACATATATCTTTAAGTTAAATGAAAAGTAGCACTTGACGCTAAAGGTGCAAAAAATAAATCAGTATGCCTGTTGTATTAACTAAGAATATTTTTTTTAAGTTTGAAATGCAAAGGCTACCCCACTATAACTATATTGTAAATTTTGCCTCTTAAAACATATACAATAGATTGTAATTTATTAATAAATTATGCTTTGTCTTATTTGTTCCCAGGACATTCATGATCCAGTAAGGTTAAAACTGAGACCACCTAAATCAAAGAAACAAGTTAATTGGGGAGAAGGGACTGTAGACAATGAACACATGAATAAGAAGAAATCAAAATGTAAGTTTGTATTTCTTATTTTCTATTATAAAACATTTGTTAATATAATTATTTTGTAACAAGTCAAATGGTTTTATAATAAACATACAGTGATACCCATACGAGGTGTGGCTATTAAATAACGAGACTGACGCTGCGGCAGAACAAGTGTGCATGCGCCAACCGCCATTGACCAACAGCTGTTTAGTGTGAAGCTTTTTCTTCAGAATGCAGTTAGTCTCATTTGTGTAATCAACACAATTTAGTCATAACCTTCATTTCCGTTAGTGTTATTTTGTTTTGCCGGAAAAAATGGTTAGTGTAATAATGGAGCAATGAATTGTTGTTAAATTTCACTTCAAACTTGGAAAAACTGCTACTGAAACATTATAATTTAGTGGCAGTGAATGTTTTTTTGGCACGTGTTTTTGAATGGTTTAAGCATTTTCAAGATGGCCGACAAGACGTTAAAGATAATTCGTGGCCAGGTCGTCCTTCAATGTCAAAAACGGATGACAATGTCGAAAAAGTTGCTAATTTGATTGTCGATTAAGTATTAGTGCAATTGGTGAAACTGTAGGCATTGATAAAGAATGTATATGGCAAATTTTACATGACAATTTAAATATGCGAAAAGTGTGTGCCAAAATGGTGCCAAAAATTCTCACATTTGAACAACAAGCAGCTCGCAAAAATGTTTGTACTGACACTTTGGATTCCATTGAAAATGACCCAAATTTATTGGAAAGGATAATAACATGTGATGAATCGTGGTTTTTTACGTATGATCCGGAAACAAAGCACCAATCCATGCATTGGAAGACCCCAATTTCACCGAGAGCCAAGAAAGCAAGAATCAGTAAGTCAAAATTTAAAGCAATGATGATTGTTTTTTACGATATTCATGGGATGGTGTACCTTCACTGGGTTCCTAAAGGTCAAACAATTAATCAATATTGCTACCTTGAGGTACTTGGTAAACTATGTGAAAAACGACCCGAAATGTGGAAGGACAAATCATGGGTTTCCCACCAAGACAATGTGTAAGCTCATTCCGTGTTATCTGTCAAGAGGTTCTTGGCCAAGTACAGCATCCCAGTGTTAGAATATCCACCTTACTCACCAGACCTTGCACCATGTGACTTCTATCTGTTCCCTAAGGTGAAATCTGCATTAAAAGGAACGAGATTTGAGTCCTTGGAAGCTGTAAAAATGAAAGCAGCAAGAGTCCTGAAGGAGTTGACAGAAGATGACTTCCAGCACTGTTTCCAACAATGGAAAATTCACATGGAGTGTTGTAGGGATAGATAAGGGGTGTATATTGAAGGTGATAAGTACTTATGTATAAAATGAAAATACAATTTTTTACGTCAATCTTGTTATTTAATAGCCATACCTCATACTTTACCAGTTTAATTTAAAAAAAAATAAACATCTAGGAATCTAAATTTTAGGAGGTAGAAAATTGTCTGAGGACTATTTTGATAAACTTGTGATTTAAATACCCTTAAAGGAATACATCAAAGGGTTTCAATCTTCAGTTCATAATATCTTAAAAAATGTGCATTTTCAGGTCACTTTTTGTTCTTAGAATTTAATTCTCCATCAGATTATTTGGTTTTTTTTGTGACAAAAAAGCAGGTAAAGGAACAATATAGATTCTGATTCATATTTTATGAAGCATATTGCAAACAAATTGAGAAAATTCCTTTTACCGTTTTTGGTTTGGGGCTGAAAAGTTTCACTTTACTATTTATTATAGATTATTTTTAATGACTTTGAAATGAATATTTTTGAATACTAATTCCCCCCTCCCCGAAAAACTATTTAGGTTATCACTGCAGAGGCATGATATTAATAAAATAAAATTTAAGAACATCACAAAATAAAAAATAACAATAATTTAAAGCAACATACAATAACAACTATAAATACTATTCCTGAAACTAGTTAAAAATAAAATATAACTACAAATACATAAATAAATAAAACTAAACAACAAGGAAAACAAAGCAAACAATAATAAATTATGATAAATAAATAGCCACAAATATACTATTAATTGAATATTATTAAGAGAACATTTAAATTATGGCCTTTTTGATTCACATTTCGTTCAAAACTACCCATACTGTAACCCAATAAAATGAATTTGGAATTTTTTTTTTATAGAACTAACATTTACATTATTTTGTTAATGTAATAATTAATTGTTGTTTACAAATAGTTTAGCTTTGTTTCTCCAGATTAATCACTTAACAATCTTATAGGTTGCTGTATATACACTAAGCCCAGGGCATTTGGTGAAAGTTCGTCAGAGTCAAGTGATGACGAATGTGACAATTGTCAGGGTCATGTAGAAAAATCCAAGAAAAAAAAGGTATCGCTGTCTTCTCCTGTTCCTGACCAGTCTGCAAGTAATAATCCAATTTCAGTATAAAATTTGTAAAATTCATAAGTATCAAAATTTTGAAGTTTTGTTATTTTTGAATATATCTGTATAGAAATGATCCCGAGTTATTAAAGATTTATTTGTTGTATAAAATCGTTAAGTGACCTTTTATTACAAAATGAGTAATTCGGTGTCTATCTAGTAACACTTATGTTTAGATATGTTGCAGTACTTTATAATGATAATGTACAAATAATATTAATAATATAATAAACATTTGTAATTATTTTAAATATTTAATTAGTATTTAGAAATCTTAAAACTAGTTACGTGTTGTTAAATTATTTGTACTATAGACGTTCCTCCATTATTTAAGGTAATATATTGACTATATTATTATAAAGCAGCTAAACAAAAATCTGACAACTGTGACCATTACTTTCATGAAGATTGACAAGTCACCATTATTACTAGAAATAATCTTGGTCGTATAAATTTATACATAGTGGTTCAGTAGTTATATTGAGACTTCAATTTCCCTTTAAAACTGTTTACAAAGTGTGTAAAACAGTATTTTGCAAGTTGAAGTTAAATATATGGGTGTATGTAGACAAAAAAAAATGATAGTCACTTAGTACCATTGTATTAAGCATGATTCAAGACTATAATGTAGTACATTGTATTAAGCATGATTCAAGACTATGCTAGTAATTCAGTCAAGTGGAGAATAATATAGTAACTAAATGTCTTCAAACTGACCAAAAAGCATCCACACTACAGTTGTGTACGGTACATTAGTGAGATGAAGATGTAAATCAGAAAAGAAAGATGAAAAGAAAATAACATAGAATAATTATATGTATACTCTGTAACTTAATTTTAATATAATACTTGTAATAACTACTTGTTAAGTAAAACAGTCAATACTAACCTGATGATTTTTATTTTCAATTTAATCTCCTTCTCATCAAATCCTGACATATTCATTGTATTTTCCAAATCCAACATGTGGAGATTGCTTTGTTTATTTTTACGAAGGATTAACGTTCCATAGGCTTTCATATAGTAAATATTTTGCAACAAATTTCAAAGTTGTACCTTCGCTTCAGTGAAACATTTTTGCGGCTGTTAATGAACACAACTAAAATCAACAGGTTTGCACTTGTTTAGTGGATGAATCACGATGTGGTGCATTCATAAGTGGAGTACTTTATTCATCAGTCTACTTTTTATTATAATATGACACTCTTGGCTTCTGCACAATCTCCTATAACAAGATGGCCAGATCTGGCCTCATAAGAGTGAATAGCGCTTCTTTATTGACACTCTTGGCTTCTGCACAATCTCCTATAACAAGATGGCCAGATCTGGCCTCATAAGAGTGAATAGCGCTTCTTTATTGACACTCTTGGCTTCTGCACAATCTCCTATAACAAGATGGCCAGATCTGGCCTCATAAGAGTGAATAGCGCTTCTTTATTGTACTTTACACGAATATTCTCGAAAGTACAGCAAAGAATAAAAAAATAAGGAATATAGACGAGGTGTGTTCATAAAGTAACGAGAATTTTTAAATTTCGCGGGCTTGGAGAGTTCGATTGTCAAACATTTTTTTTTATTTTGTTGGTATACATGCCCTTGAAGTATGATAAAACTTTCAGCTGTTTTCATTCTTGACTTTCTGTGACAGCCACTAAGGTTAGACGTGTTTTTATGAGCTCGGCGATTTTCGTTTGTTAAAAGAAATGGGTCAAAGAATTTGTATCAAATGTTGCGTAAAAAATGGAATAAAGTGTAACAAAGTGTGTGAAATGTTAACAAAGGCCTATGGTGAGTCTGCTATGAGTAAAGCAAAGAGTTTACGAGTGGTATAAGCGTTTCCAGGAAGGCCGTGAAGACGTTGAATATGGCGAATGCCCTGGACGCCCCAGCACATCAACCGATGAAAACGTGGAAAAAGTGAAAGAAATGGTTATGAACAATTGCCGAATCACAAATAGAGAGGTCACTGATGATGTTGGCATATCTATTAGATCATGTCATGACATTGTTTCCAATGTTTTGTGTATGAAACGCATTGCAGCAAAATTCATTTCAAAATTGTTGAATTTTGAATAAAAATAGCGGCGAATGATTAAAAACAGCGACAGGAGTCACTAAATGAAGTCAACGCCAATGCAGAATTGCTGAAATGTATTATAACAGGTGACGAAACATGGGTTTACGGATATGATGTCGAAACTAAGGTTCAATCATCCCAGTGGAGGCATTCTGGCTCTCCAAGACCAAAAAAGGCTCGACAAGTGCGGTCATAGTGCGTCATGAATTCCTGCCACCAGGTGAAATGGTTAATAAGGAGTACTGTCTACAAGTTCAACACCGTTTGCGTGAAGCAATCCGAAAAAAACCCCCGGATCTGTAGAAAAACAATTCATGACTTTTGCACCATGATAATGCACCAGCTCACATTTCATTGCTTGTTCATGAATTTTTGGCCAAAAACTACTGTAACGATGCTCCAGTCTCCATATTCACCAGAAATGGCTCCATGTTACTTTTTCCTACTTCCAAAAATAAAGAGAACCTTAAAGGGCCGTTGTTTTACAGCCGTAGATGACATTAAATGCGCATCGCTGAAAGAACTAAAGGCTATCTCAAAGATCGAGTTTGAGAAGTGTTCTGAGGATTGGAAGTAGCGCTGGTACAAGTGCATAATCTCCAATGGGAAGTATTTTGAAGGCGACAACATCAATATAGAAGAATAAATAAATATTTTGTTCAAAAAATTAAAATTCTCATTACTTTCTGAACACACCTCGTATATCATCTTAAAACTGTACTATCATAGACAAATTAATTTCAGGTAGCCTGTACATTATACTAATGAAGTTTTATGCATGAAATTAAAGCTAAAATGTAATTTTTCTGTAATTTCGTAGGTCTCAAATTCACATAAATTACTATGGAAACTTGGTTGATGTTTTGCTGTATTTAGTTAACTACCTCATTAGTTTTTTCTATGAAACAAATAATAGTTTTGCTATACTTTGTTATTTCGGTGGTTAAAATGATGAATGCATCAGTGTTATGCTTTGAGTTATGCCTTTGTACTTGATTAAGCTAGATTATTTTGTTTATCTAAAATAAGCACAAAGCAAAGAAGAAGTTTATAGTTTTACCAAAATGAACTGTGAATAGTCATGGTATTGCGAAGTACAAAGGCTATTTTTTTTTCAACCTCCAAATTACTGTGAAGTGGTCTGTCAAGTGGTAAGTGAAATCCACTGTGCTGTGGATAGGAAAATAACGCATATCTCTCACTACAACCACTGCCTTTTTGAGTTGAATTGTAGATTCGTAAACATAGCCATGTTTATTGATTTTCCTGCCAAGTGGGAATTGTCATTTGTTTCCTTCAGGTAGAAGGGAACAAAGCATCAATTCACGACAATGCACGACCATATGCTGCTGACATAACCCAACATCCAATATGAAGTTTTCGATCACTTGCCATAGAGCCCAGATTTTGCTTTGAATGAGTTTCATATACTTGACTCATTCTGCGAGGAACTTCTTGAGCATTATTTATGTCTGCATGACAAAACACACTTTACAATCCCTACTTCGAGGGGAAATTAAGAGACTTGGCCATATTTATGCGTCTGCAACTCAAGCTCAAAAGGACGTTATGAAGTTGGAGGTGGCAGTGGTTTTAATAGGAGATGTGCTGTCCAGTACGCAGCAGCACTTCCTATCACTCGATTGGCCACTTCATGATAGATTTGGAGGTTGAAAAAAGGATTAAAAACCATCTTTATTAATTTAAACACACTGAATCTTACATTATTAATTCAGGGGTGTTTCAGAAATATCTAGATTTTTCATTATTAAATTAATGGCACCCCCATTTGACCGATATTGTAGTGTTTACTACAATTTAGTTTTAATCTAGTAGTTTAGAATGCACATTCATGTGGTAAAAGGATAGATAAGAAAAGGTTTAGATAATAATTTAAGCAGCTTTGGAAAACACTATGATGGTTTATGATTATCTTCTGGTTAAGTGACCATTCTCCAGTAGATATTAAATATTAAGAAAAAACCAATTGGAATATAATATCATTTATTCAATTAATTAAACAGACAATAAACTAATTAGATATTTCACAAGTTATATAATAAAACACTATAAATCTCATATTGAAAACCAGTGTACAGTTGTTTTTAGAAGAAACATCTTTTCTATGTTTCACCAAAACCATATCTTTGTTTCGATTTCAAACTGAAAGCGAGAACCACCTTAAAGATATCAGATATGATATTGGCAAAACATCAGGACAATTCGTGTCCAAAATGTTGAAGCTGTTTTCATTATAATTCACAAAGGAATATGTATTAACAATAAAACATTATATTTACATGTACACTAAAACCTTATTTACCCAAAGTTGATGGGTTTGCAGACCTATTTCGGATAAGCCAAAGTTACAGTATTTCACCATAATTACAATCGTGTTTTCAGAAAAATTAAATAAAATTTTACATATGTACGATATTTGAAGATTTCAGTAAATACAAATTATATTACAAATGTACAAAACTAAAATAAAAATAAAAAGTGGATATAAATTTCATTTTTTATTAGTTAAGAGTAAAGATAATTAAAAATATAGATTATGCAGCTACCAAGTTTTACTCTAGCCTATCTGTATATAAAACTCCTATGTTTAAAATATAAATAAGGTATTAGTAATAGTCATTGTTTTATAATACCCTAAGTTTAAATGGCCATAAAATATAGATCTTTCAGCTAGCAAGTTTCACTCTACCCTATCTGTGTCTAAAACTCCTATGTTTAAAATAGAAATAAGTTATTAGTAATAGAGTCATCGTTTTATAGTACCCTAAGTTTATATGTTTATAAGTGCTTTGATTTTTATGTAAAACAACCCACATAGGTGCAGTATGTCCAGTTAAATAATCCTTGTGCGTAAACACTTGTACAGACTCAACTGATATACCAAAATGAATTGTATTTAATTACAAAAACAAAACATTTTAAAACAATAAGCAAGAGTAATTTGTACAAAACCTTTAAAAATGTATTTGTTTTCTCAAAACTTATTTCGGAGAAACTATATTATAGTTATATATACACTACACTAAAATATTTACAAAATAATATACATTTGAAACATAATGGAGCTTATTAAATGAAAAGTATCAAAATTGCATTAAACATTGTAATAATTTGCAGTAAATTTGAATTTTTAAAAACTCCTCTTTACAATTTTTGTTACTGTATATAATTTCAAATAACTGCTATTGGTGTCACTTATTATTTTTTAGTAGTTTTGTATGTGTGTCTGTGATAAAATACTGACAGTTTTTTGTATCATTTTAGTAAGGTTAGTATAAAGACCGTACTGTTCTGCTCTCCTAAGTTTAGGTTCGTTCTTTTATACTATCTTAATCCTTCCCCTTCTTACTTCTACCGTCTAATCATGTACCTATTTATTGATATGCTCGCTTCTGATTGGGCCTCCCAGCGCTTTCTCTTTACAGTTTACTTAATCCTTATAATATGTGAACAATTTCAGGCTTTGAAAAAACGTCTGCTTGTGAATTTACATGCTCGTTTATTATATTTTCCCCTTGAACTTTAACTTGCATACTTGTAAATGTTCTAAAATATTTAACTGCCTTCTTATGACTTCATAATGCAATATTTTTTTCATTTCTTCTGGTATATTTATGATGTATTTAAAGAAAGAATCTAGATTTGGAGGAGCAGTACAGTAAAAAGTTTTCAAAATGGAAGTATTCTGAAACGCGTCAACAAATATTAAGTATTTGAAGTAGGGAAGGCAGAGATATGTACTATACAAATTTACAACATTCCTAGTGGGAAAAGATAATTAAGAATTTTGGTATAAAGAATTGCCTGATTCCTATATAAGAAATGGTGACAGCACTTTGAAGAAGCGTACATCCCTAGCAGTACATTTTAAGTCTACTGTTAATTTTAGACATTCTTAAACTAGAATAAATGTTGCAATTAGCTGTTCTACATCTCTAACATGGTAAAAAAAACTTTAAAACACTGTCACAGAAAAATATAGGCTATAACAAAGAAAAAAAATTAATTGTACTTGTGGTTATTGTTTACACATAATGTATTTATTGTATGCAATTCCTACAGTTTTTTTTAAAATTTAGTAATTATTAGAATTATATTAAAAAATTTTATGCGAGTCAGTTTTTACAACAAAATCACCCTTAATGTTCAATTAAAAAAAAACATTTATTATTAACTTAATTTAAATTGGACTATGAATGTATGGCCCTAATTGAATATTAAGATTAGGCTTAAATTATCAAGAAATTTAATTAGTTTTTAGTTACTAATAAATAAAGGTAAATCCACTAAATAGTAATAATTCTTATAGGTAGAAAGAAGGTACTTCAAATAAAATTCATGTAGGATTTATGGCAAATAACATTTTATTTAAATTTAAGGATTTATTTACATATTTATAGCCCATAACTTTAAACTAATGTATGAAAGTTTACGTTTGGACTAATAAAATCACTTTAAAGTTTGGATTTTATTAATGTGTTTGCATTGTAAATCAAATTGAATAAACATATTAAAAATGGGTTAAATATAACGAGTAACAAAGTATATACAATTAACATTAATTTGAGACCTGTTTATGTTGACAGTTATGAAGGTCTTGTTTTGAAAATTCTTCGACAAATAACTGCATGAATTACCGTTTTTCGAATATTGGCATATTTTTAACTTAATATATATAATATTTTTAACTTTTTAATAGAATATTGGTTTAATTCAATTACTTCTTGGCTTTTACATTAATTCCAGTGGAAATATAAAGTGTGTAGACCTACTTTTGGACACCACTTTCTTTAATACATTGAGTATATATTATTCAAAATATATACTCTGATTATTTTTATAAACTTTGTAGGCTCTGTTTACAATAACATCATAAAAACTATGTTTCTACCATTATATCATAGCAGGCTACCAGATTTTAAAATCCTTATTTATAATTCTGTAAATTTAAATTTGAAGACAATATTTTAAGACAATTGTAAATGATAAAAAGATAGTTCAAAGCTTACTTTTAAAGATATTCTTCTCGAATTTTAAGAGATTTTTCTTAATTACTCTTTTAAGGAGGACTGTAAATAGTGAAAGATTCCATTAGCAATGAACATTAATGATCAGCTGTGTTCATTATCATTACTTCATTTTGAATAACAGCTGTTTTACATTTTGTTTATAGTAGTCTAGTGGTTTTTTGTTTATAGTACTGTTAAAAAATCTTTTAAAGTGGTTATACATTTTTTAAAGTGGTTTTTTTTATAGTACTGTATTTGTTTATTTACATATTTTCTGTAGTTAGAGTTTTATGTTTTGGAATTTTTCTTCTTAAATGCTCAAGAAATGTTAATAACTTTCAGTTGTGAGGAGATCCAGGATTATGGGTTTATAAACAAAATCCTAATTATAGACCCTAAACATAATTTCTGTTATTACAAATACATAACCTAGGCACTATTACTCTTACAAACCACTAGTATAGAATTAATTTTTATTTTAAATGCCAGTTAAAAGAATTTCAACACTTTCCAGTACTAATGGAAAATAGCATGACCACTGTTTTCCAAGACATTTTTTTTAAATATACGTTATTCTGAATATTATGGTGGACAAATTTTTGTGGGCTCAAAAATTGCTTTCTTTGTGTGAAATATTAGATTTATATCAGATAAAACATAAGATTTATAACACTTAATAGCAATTTTATTACTTTTTTAAAATATTTTAAATCAAAAATGTTATTTTTGCGGTCTTGTCTTTTTTAAAAAAAAAGGTATCTATTGTTAATTATTTTCATGATGAAAAACACAATACTTACTTTTACCTGGTACTGATTTGAAGGTTATGTGGATCACTTTTATTTTCAATTTTTTTTTTCGAACTTCCTGTAGTTTCCACACTTTTACATTTTGTAATTTTACTAAAAGACATATAGTGAAGCATTTTAGTTACGTTGTTAAGCCATTTTTTTTATTTTTCTATTATTTTCATAGAAAATTATTAATTATGGAACAAGGAACAAGAAATGAATTACAAAACAAGATGGCCTCTGAGATAAATTGTAAACACCTTAAAATGAAAAAAGGTTTTACAAATTTTAGTGAATTTATTATGTTTTATGTTAGTGAAAAGCCTAGGGTGTTGTTGTTTTATAAGCAGCACCCAAAATACCCCCAAGAATGCCACAATATATTTTAATATTCAAAAGCGGAATTCAAAAACAAGTGTAAATCAAAAATGCAATCTAAAAAAACACAACTTCAAAAATCAAGTTTTAACCCCAGCTGAAGACAAGCAAGAAAAATATCACAAAACCTATTAAACACACCACTAATTTCACAATACATACAGGCAAACTTCAGTTCAAAGAAACAAAAGCTATTAACAAACATCCCTAACTCCAAGCAATATTTCTTCAAAAAATATAAAATATTACTAACTGAAAAAGGCTTTAGTTTCTTGAGAAAATGTTTGTTATTTTATTGTCAGAAAATAATTTTGGAGCTGTGTGTAAAACAACCATGCAAAAAAATCTCCTTAAGAGGATGATCATATTACTTCTTTATTCAGTTTTGATCTCGGTCTTTTTCAATATAATTCCCTGTTTATATGATTGTGTCTATTCATTGTTATCAATTTCAGTTTTTTAATATATATATATATATATATATATATATATATATATATATATATATATATATATATATATATATATATATATATATATATATAAAGCTTGTGCAGTGAAAGAAAACTCAATTCAATCTTAGGCTTCCTAAATGATTCTGAAGAAAATATTCAGTGTATAATTATATACCTTAATGTAACATATATGCAAGCAGGCAGTTAAACTTGTCTTCTATATTATATAGTGGACATCCATCCCTCAATAAATAAAACCTTTATAAGTAAACAACTCATTTATCCATATGCAATTTAAAAATCTTTTGTCCGTAATAATAATAATAATAATAAATATTCTATTGAATCAACCTTGCTAATAATTGCACAATCACTCTAATATAATCCAAAGACACATTACTACCATACTATTTTACAGATCGATTAATTCCGCCCTTTTATATATAAATCTAAAAAGTATATACTGTAATCAGTTTTCCTTACTTTTAAAACTAAATGTATTAAATATAGTCCTTTGAAGGTGTATCAAATGATGTTTCTATAAAACCAATAATTCAACAATTTCAGAGTACACTAAATTGAATCTATATATCCAAGGGAAATTCATGAGAGTGAAAACGGGGACTTTAAATATATCTTACCTCTTTTTTAACTAACTACATGACTTCTTGGCTTGTTCCATTTTTTAAATGAAGGAAACCTAACAGAAAAACTACAACTTTACAGGTTTGGTTATATTATTTCTCTATTCTACCCAAGAGATCTTCAAACAACACTTCGAAAACATATCAATAGCAATTAATTATTTTCTTAGAAACCACTAAACATGGCACACAGTATATCTTTTTAATGCTGTTATTTTGTAACAAAAATATTATATTTGGATAAAATTTATTTGATAAACAGAAAATGTAGTCAGCTTTATTCTGATGACTGACCCTGCAATGAACTGTTATTCCTGTAGGCAACAAATTCATTTTTAAATATCTCCTAAGGATAACCTGCATACTGAATAACCAGCAAACCTAACTAAAGACTAACAGTATAAAATATATAATTTGAGTAAGAAATCTATTAGCCGCCTCGGTGGCCTAGTTCATAGCATACTGGGCTTTCACCCCGAGGACCCGGGTTCGATTCCCGGTCAGGGCTTGGCATTTTCATACGCTATAAATCATCCCATCGTCTGCATTAGCCCGTGTGCACAATAGTTGGACGTTAAACACAAAAAAAAAGATTATAATATTCTTGCAATTTTAATAATTAGCACATAGTTTTAAATGTGATTTACAAAAAATGTTTTTAATTACAGGATCAAAGCCGTCATTGTGCCTTCAATTTTTTCTTTTTTTTAGTATAGTTATCTAGCTACAAAAGTTTTTGTTTGGTTAAAGTTAGCAACAAATACACTTAAAATCAAAACGCTCAACTCATCAAAAAAAAAAAAAATCTATACATAGGTTAGGGAGCCAGCTTGTATAACCAGCAATTATAACTAACTCACTAACTAACCGGGATACACAATTAATTAATTTTGCTACCAAATTTGCGGCAACACTTCAAATTTTAGGGAACACTACAATGATATCAAAACTACTTGGCGACTGCCGACCAACCCCTACATCACAAAATGGCCCCATCAGCTCACATCCCAATGGTATAGTGGTCCTTGGGGCCAAAACCTAACTGCACCACATCCTAAATTTTAACACACACTTGGATAAACAAAATGATGGTCACCATTGAATTGCATCCAAGCATTTTCATCTACTGACCATGTAATCGCTAAAGACGACTCCGTACAGGGTGTAGTATATAATGTAATTACTATAAATGCATTAAAAATATTTACATTCTAACAGTACAACACATACCTATAAAATCAATATACTTAAAATAACAAAACAAAAATGAATGTCCGTCATACTTTACAATGTTGTTACATAGAATCTTTATTTTCAACCGAGGTGCTATTTGCTTTTTTTGCAAAAATTGCAAATTGAATTCTTGAAAGAATTTCAGTAAGAAAATATCTAAAAACAAAATAAAGCCCTGATTAGTTGCAAATAACTTGCTTCTTATACCTTTTTCTCTATCTGGGATTTCAAATTCTATTACACAATTTTTTCATCAATGAGTATTACAAAAGATAAGGATACAGAAATTGTGAATTCTATAATTTGAATTGAAACTACTTAATTTAGCCACAAGTATAGTAGAATATTATCTGTTCAGTTAAATTCATAGAGATTTAAAACTTTTTTACCTGGACTTAATTGTATAAATATAAAAACTTAGTTCAGGTTAAAGGTCAGATTTGTTGAATAATTTAAGTAACAAATATATGTACATATAAATATATGAGTTATAATTTTTTTGTAAGACATTTAGACAAAAATATCAGGTTTATTTATTTTTTTTAATTTATAACGTGGTTTAGTGTTTGACATGTTTCATTTTTTACTACATATACTGCACACTCTATATATTTTTGATCTCTTTATATTTCTTTGATATTTTTTACACTCGTCTCTAGTCATAAATTTGTATATACTGTATGCACATATAATTTTAATAACATATATAATTTATTCGACCTAAAAAAATTCTATAAATCACATATCTATATACTTAATCAAAATATTTTGTTGTTAAAATAATATATACGTTTTGTATATTGTATTATTAATACTAAATATTTTGTTTTTGGTATTCAATCGGGTATTACTTACAAATTTTAAAACTTTTAGCAAGAGAGATTTACAGTGTAACACATTTCTTCAGACTTGATCGAGGGTTTTTATGTTGACCAGGGACGGCTCGTGAAAACGCATTTGTATGTTCAACTCCAATTAAGGGTTCTAAAGCTGCTCTCGATCTCCAGATTTTTATTGTATAGTCATCAGACGTTGTCACCAGCATGCCATTGTCTTTAGGGTTGAATGCTACTGAATTAACTACATCATTATGAGGATATTTTGCAAGACAGATGCCGTAATGTCGATCCCAGAGGTATCCATGCCTGTCTTCTGCCCCACTAGAATAAAAATAAATCAAATTTCTTTGTCAGGTGCTAATTTTTTTGTTAAATTTCAAATAGAGTTTCAATTATTTTTACTTACATCATTTTCACACACAAATGAACTCAAGTTCATGCATATCCATAAGTTATATATCTTATTTATAGAGGGGAAGTAATTCTTCCACTAAACATCGAAATTTGTTGTAAAAATGTACTACACATTCATACCTCATAAAATGGCCATTCTCTCTTTTTCTCTCTATCTATCTATCTCTTACTCTCTCTCTCCCTCTCTCTCTCCCCCTCTCTCTCCCTATAGTATAGGCCTAAGTCATAATTCTGTACAGTATAAAGTTGGTCTAGCTAAGGCACTGTACCTACATTATTTGAGTGCCTTAAACAATTTTAAACATGCATCTAACTACTAAACTGTCTCTTGTGCTACAATTACTTTGGCACAAGAGATATATAAGGCTGTGTTGTTGTCTATGTCTTTTGTTTAAATAATTGCAAACAATTTCTTACACAACGTAAGAAATAAACTTTGCTTAATGCATACTGACTTTGGTGCTTTCTAGTAAAGTAATTGTGAAGTGAGCAAGCTGTAAAAATTATTGGTATGACTGACAAGAATGTAGCCCCAAAATATATCTAGTTAGTAATCAGATGATTAAAGAAATATGACAAATGTAAATGTTTTATTTCTTTGATACAACTTTGACACATTTTGAACAAGATATCTGGTGACAATTTCAACATATATTTCACAAATATCTTTGATAGTGCAATATGTCCCTAGTGAAACCCTGGATCCTAAAATATTAATAAATCTTAATGTGAAGTTAATATCTGTTCATCGTTAGTCTGGGCCCGATGTCAACAACTCCAATAAACATGTCTCCACTCCAAATTGATTGGTTTATAAGATTACCAATCATACTCTGCGATAAGGCTGCAGTCCATTGGTAGCTATCTGATAAGTACAGTGCAGTTACTATTCAAACTGCATGCTATTCTGACTGCTTCAGAATGCCAATTAAAATAATTTAATTATTTTAATTACAAAATATTGGTCATATCAGGGACTCTGAAACAGAATTGATTACTTAAAGTGACACTATTAGGCCTGTACTAATTTATAACATCTTATAAATTGTTCTACTTTTAATAAATTCAGAGAGTACACATATCTATGCTTTGCCACTCCCATTTATTTACATCAGGCCCAGACTAAGGATGAACAGACTTTAATGTTTTATAAAAGTACTATTAACTACTTTTTTATTTAAACAAAATATTTAATAACATCTTTCCCATTTTGACTTGAAAACATCTGAATTTAATATATTATAAATGTGTTCATGATGATATACAAATTTTGTTTATACTCTTGTATAATTAATTTTAGTAGAAAAATTAATAGATATTGAACTTATAAAAAAATACTTTGCTTACCTGGCTACGTATTCATTACAAACATCAAGAAATATAAAAAAACATTCATTATTCGGTGTATATGCTTTGTGCGAACGTAGCATGGTACCAACTTCTTGTAATGTCACTAAATCAATAACATGGATGTCTATCTCTTGAGCTATTGGTGGAGGATCCAATGGGCTTCGTATTCTGTAACCATATGGCCAAGGTCTGCTATTCACGTAAAGATATCTAAAACAGTAACAATATTAATATTAAACTCTTGTGTACAAACATATTTAATTTTTTTTAACTAGAAAAACTAATGTGTACTAGTACCGTATCAAGTGTGTATTTCACAATATAACTTCAGGCCTTATTGTTAGTGAATTGGAAAACGACCTATTGGAGTGTGCTGGCACTAAGTGTTCACAATTTTGGTCAGATTTGTTTTAAATTCAGCACAAAAATTGATTCTGGAAAAAGCTTGTACACGTTCACTGTCTTCCAAAATCCGTTCATCAAAACAGCAATAGCAGTTTATTCTATTCTACTATACATACATTACACAAGCATTACTGACAAAGTAAAGAACTTTTTATCTTATTTTATATTCTGAGACGCTTTTTTGTTGGTACATTTAAAACATTAACATACACAAAAATAAATTAGTCCTGTTTTAGAACTACTTTGAAAAAATTTAAAACTAATTTCGCCGTTTCTATTTATTGAAAACCTCATAGAGTAAATAAAATCAGAATTATACTGTAAAACAGATAAACTAACCTGTGATCTGGAGACAAACCCATGCCTATAATGTGTCCATGCAGGTCTATCACATGATCTATTGTGTCAAATCTATCAGCAACTGCTGCGTAGTCCAACCAGTCAGGATCTGGAATTGGTGGAGATCCTGCTCTTTCTCTTTCACGATTTCTTCTCCTCTCTTCAATTCTCTCTTGTAAACTAGGTCCATGATCTATTACTTTTGGAAATGGCATTGGCTTTATTCTTTTTAAGCCTGGATCGTGACAGAAGTAAAATCATAATATATCGTTAGTAACATATTGAGAAGTAAAAAAAAATATCAACACTGTCACAAATTACAAAGGAAAAAATGTGAAATATCAGCAGTTTTTGTTAATATTTTTTTACTTATAATTTGCTTGTCCTTAGCAACTGTTTTGTTAAATGCAGTATTTAAATATTAAAAACTGTATATTAAATTTGTTACTGTAAGCCACAATGATATACAAATAAAGTAATAATACAGAGTGGTCGAAAATGGTTGCATCCATTTAAAAACAATCAGCAGAAAAACTACTAAGAATAAAATTATAATTTTTGTTTTGTTATACATAGAAATTACTCAAGTTTTTGTACACACCTTAATATTTTGAAATGAGCACTACTGGTTGCTTTGCACATAACAAGTCGATACTTAACCTCTAATCAGGTGCGCTATAACACATTTCATGTTTCCAAAGCAACGACAGTAGCAATTCATTGCCATAAATGATTCACATCCCGAATTTTCTTACTGTACAAAAGGTTATTGACATAACCTCAGAAGCAAAAAAAAATCTAGTAGGTTTAAATCTGGACTCTTGGGAGGTCAAAGCACAGGACTACTACTCCATCGGTCAGGGAACTTTTCATTAAGAGAATGGGGGAAGACTAACCCCATGTTAGGAAGGAATGTGCCATCTTGTTGCCAAACTATGGAAATGTTTTTTCCAATTCAATTTGCAGAAACGCATACTGCTCTAACATGTCTAAATGAACATGCTCTGATATTTCAAACTTAACAAAAACGAATGGTTCAACCACTTGGTCATCCGTTACCCTGCACCTAATGTTCATTTTTGGTGAATCTCGAATATATTGAAACAGTTCACGTGGTTGCTCAGTCCTCCAGATTCTACAATTATGTCAGTTTATGACACCACTCATGTGAAATGTTGCTTCGTCTGTGAACAAAATTTGGTTTGAAAAAATGTCAGCATCAATCTTAATGAGGATTTCAACAGCACATGCAATACAGCCATGCTTAAAAAACTCAGTTTACGATTGCCTTACAGTTGCAATCGTTACATTTACATTATTGCTTTGGTAGTTACGGTTACCTGAAATGGACGCAACCTTTTTTTATGAAACTGTAATAAGTATGGTAACTTAAACTTATGTCAAACTAAAATTAATTGTGATTGTCCAAAGATATAAAACAAAAATTTTGAAACAAAACAAGTATTCATTAAGGAACCTTAACATTATTAAATCATAATTTAGTGAAAGCTTTCTTCTTCTTCCTTCTTGTACGGCCTCAGGGGACCACTTTAAGTTCTCTTATTGGCTGTTCTTTTTGCTCTTAATTCCACGTGGTAGTTCTTCATGCGGTCAGATCTATATTTTCCTCTCAGTTTCGGACATCACCATCTTTTTTCTGTTAATATCTGTTCTTCTGAATATCGTTTTATGCTCTTTCGTTAGCCTGAAATTTCCGGATTTCTCCCACAACTCTCTCTTCTTTCAATACCCAGTTCCTTCATGTCCTCTATAGCCAGTTTTAGCCACTTGGGTTGGGTTTTTTCTTCCAGTAAAATTCCGTTAGTTTTTTCAGAAGTCTTGTCTCTTTCATTCTCAGGATATGCCCTAAGAAAGATATCCTCCTCTTTCTGATGACGTCCGTTAATGGTTCTATCTTCTGGTACACTTCTTCGTTGGAGATGTTCTGGTACCTTCCCTCTTGAATGTTCCATTTCTCTATACAGTTTCTAATAATTTTCCTTTCAGTTATCTCTAATTTTCCTCCTCCATATTTAACTGTCGGATCCCATAATATTTCCCCACTGTATAATATTTATATGAAAGCTTTCATTATAAAAACAATTTTTTTTCTTTTCACTGTGAAAAACCTTGAAAGCTATCACTGCCATGTAGCAAGCTTACTGATACAAAATTTTAATGAATTAAATAAAAAAATATTTAAAAAAATTATAAATAACAAATTTGGCTCAATTTGCCATAAGAGTATGATTTCAATAATGTTTCACTAAGTTAATGAGAAACATTAAATTTTCCTTCCAATACAATGCCTTTCAGTAGAAAAGGCAAAACATAAAAAATATTACAAAGAAATAAAATTTAGGGGAACATAATGAAGTATAACAACAAAATTTGCCACAAACATATTTAGACCTCATTTACCTATTTGATGAGGGGTGTATGTTTTTGAGCCTGTTGTGAAAATCAGATATTTTTCTGGAAGTTGTGATAAATCCTCTTCTTCCACATCTACAGACATTTCCGATACTTCAGAAACTACTTCAGCCTCCTCACTGGATCCTACGAAATTCATAAAAAACAATCAATAAATATAAAATAGTTTCTCACAAAAATAAGAATTTAACTACTAAAAATGTTTCAATAACAATACAGTAGACTCTCGATAGTCCGACATTCTTTGGTCCGACACGTTCTTTGGTCCAACAACGCCTCGGCGGCAATATCTCTCGTGAGTGTGAGAGAGAGCGCAACCATATTCATGGCTGGGAGGGGTGGGGAATGACTCATCTGTCCTGTCAAAACTTTAATCCAAATCAGTTGTTTGTTTACAGTTATTGAAAGCTATGTTATACGGTTCATTCTGTCTTATACGTTTAATTCTAATTTCATTTATGTAGTAATTTTATGTAGTGTATTGATTGTGTCCTGTGTTTACAATGGATCCTCAGCCGACTAAAAAATGAAAGCACGTAACATTAATTGTAGCTGACGACTTTAACTGTAGATGACAGCACCTCATGTGAAGCAGGAGTTGCGGCAAAGCTGGCGCCAAAATTCACTGTTTCCACCGATGAAGCTGTGCTAGCTACAACAACCTTACTACAATGGGCCACGGAAAGAAATTTGGGAAGGTATAGTATTCTTATGTTAAAAAACATTCAAGAGAATGCGATTTCAGAAAGTTTGAGGGTGAAAAAACAAAAAATAATCGTTGAATACTTTAACAAAATTTAAGGTGTGTATTAAAGTGGTTTGTTGTTTGTAACCCATTTAAACAGTTTTTACCTCATTTTACCTTTTCCTGAGAGGTTATTTAGCATTTTTATAATGATACCTCCAGTAATCCATAATCTTCTATAATCCGACAATGTCCTGGTCCATATGTGTCGGATTATCGAGCGTCTACTGTATTATCTTTTTTTTAGATAGGACTAGATATGACAAACAGATTATAGTTCATTTGTCAATGCAGTTAATGTGAATCAACAATGAAATGAAACAGCCAGTTTGTATATTTGTAATATTTTGTTTAATTTGATTTATTAACACAGAGTTGAGACAAAATCAGCCAGTGAGTGTATTTTTTTTTTTTTTTTTTTCATTCTCCTTGTGCTTTTCATATAACTAGTACATTTAACTATAAGAATTACTAAGATAGTTTATTATTGTTTTGTAATGGATCATGAGATAAGAAATTTTTAAAAGTTTTTCTTAAGATATATATATAATATACTATTATATGGTTTTAATGATGTAATATTTAGGTATTAATGAAATTTTGCAATGAATTAAGATTTTTTTTCTGTTTTCAACTTACATTCATCTAGCATCCTCACCCCTAACAGACCTGGTGTTTTCAGTATATCAATAAGGTTAAAATCTTATTTTGTTTGGGAAAAAGCAAGGTTTCAAGTATTCTGTTTCAATTCATTCGTTTGACATTTGTTTGGTCACAGTTTTGGCCAGACACATTGACCGATTATTATAAAATTTGATACAATGGTATCACGTTTAAATCCCAAACAACATATGTGTAAGATTTCCCCCCTTTTATTTCCATTACAAGATTGCAGTGATTTAACGATGAAGAGCTTATGCAATTTTAGCCAAATGCATTGACCGAATGTTTTAAAATTTGGTACAAAAGTACCTTGTATGAAGTCTGAATGACATATGTGTAAGACTTTACCCATTCTTCCAGTTCAAGATGAAGGCCTCTTAATTTAAAAATGACGAGAGTAGTTGCTGCTGTTTCATGTAATACTGATGTTGAATGGCAAGAAATACCAAAATTTTGACAACTCCATGGAGAAACAGAATAAAATTTCCAATAAAGTTGGTTCTAATAATATTTTTTCTAAATATTACAGTTACCAGGTTTTTTCCTTTTTGGGAATTAAAAGCGGCTCTGTGGCCCTCGACACATAGCTTTAGAGCCTTTTGTGTATCACTTCACCTTAAACCAACTCCAGTGCCCTTAATGAGCTCCAGAATCTTGTCCTGGTTGAACTCCTGATCTGGTTGCTGAGATTCAAAGAGTCACTTTCTTTTGACCTTTAGGACTTTACAATCAAAGAGTATGTTTGCTGCGGTTTCAACACCTTGCCTGCACAAATAACATTCAGGTGAGATTTGAAACAATCCCACCTTATGTAGATGATTCCGGATGTGGCCGTGTCCGTTGATCATGGCAACGACATGCCTCAGTGACCTCCTGTTAAACTGAACAAGTGTCCTTGTTAGTACAGGGTCTGGTCAGGAAAGAAGATGTTTCCCCAATCTCTAGCCAGGAAATTGTCTCCATCGTTTGATGTGCTTATCCCTAGACCATTTCCTTACTACATTTCTCGCAGTTGTACGACTACTGCTGCACACGGGCTTTGGTCCCACTAGTCGATCAACAGCTCCTCTCTTGGCCATCATGTCTGCTCTCACATTTCCCTCAATCCCGCAATACCCAGGTACCTACCCTAATTGCACCATATACCAGTTAAATTGGCAGTTTAAGAGCACATCAGAGCAATGTTGTCAGTGGCCAGGCTATTAATTAAGAATACTGCGAGGTCTACTGTTCTTTGAACTACTAGTAATATTGGGTTTGTTCATAATCAATCGCATGAAATATCATTCCAATTTAATTGAGGATAAATTACTTGTTCTCTAGAACACTACTTCTAAAACAATTTTTAAAAAATAAATAAAAAAGCCTACTTTTTTTGTATTTCAAAAACCAGACAATTTAATTTTAAACTATTCTGTGCGATTGTCCTTCACACTTTTGGTTAATTAACCTTTCATATGGATGTTAACCTATTACATTGCATTATTATAAATTGAAATGCAATCCCACAAAAAACATAAAATTATTAATTAGTTTTTAAAAAGTGTATTTCAAAAATTAAATGACAAGCTACAACTTATAATACCTTCACTGTCTGTATCCTGGCATACTTGAGACTGCTTTTCAACCAATCTATAATCGGTGCTGTAACATATTGCTGTTGACTCGACTCCGTCACTGCTCATCCCTCCGCTACCTTCTCCCGAACTGCTATTCACAGCAAAATAAGTAATCACAATTTGTAATGTTAGCAAGACATAACAATTAACCAATTGTCAATGCCTTACCAATATCTGTTTATTCTTTTACCTTATTAAAATTCCTGAAGGAAAATCTCAAATCACACATAGTAAACAAACTAAAAAAAAATTATTATTATACCACTTTTATTTCATAAGTCTGCGATTGTTAAACAACACTGTTTAGTTTTAAACTGAGATTAAAGTTTCTGTAATAACGCATAATTTTTTTAAATAAAACTCAAAGATCCCTTCACCCTATCTTTTTTTAGAATTTATGAGCTATCTATAAAAATGAATCTGTTCATTATTACTCAAAAGTTTAATTATTTATCTTTGTAACAACTCTTAGTGCTTATTATGAGATGAGATAGACTATTTTAAAATTATTTAATTTAAATTAAATTAATAATGTAATTAGGCATAAAAATGTGAACAAATAAAAATCTTCTTAGTGAAAAAAAGACTATTATGCAATTTAAAACTTATATTTGACTTTCCGGTAACAATATTTTTTTTTAATTACAGTGAAACTTCCCAACAACGGACACTGCTGAAATCTTATAAAATGTTTGTTACTGACAAGTACCAGTTTCTGGAAGTAATATGGTAAAGGCCTGTTGTATGTAGACTAGCTGTTTATGGTAAACTGTACATTGCAATTATACTACAAATGTTTTTTTTTTTAGACGATAGGCCTACAAAAATGAAATTCATTTTGATAACATTATTTTAGATAAAAATACATTTTTTAAGATAAATGAATTTTTAATTTGAAAAAACCTCATACAGTAATGAATAAAGAAATGTTCAAATCACAATGCAGTAGGACTCCTCACAACCAAGCTAGGACCATATGTCTAAATACTCGATGCCATCACATCTAGATACTTCCGTGAAAGTAGCCAGTTCAGTTCTAATCGTTGAACAGTTTAAAAGCTTTGTAAAAGTGCAAAAAATATCTATATTGGTCCTGTCTGTAAATGATATCTAACAATCAGAAAAATCAGATGCACACAATAGGTCTTGTGTTGATTTTTCATGTAATACAGGTCAACAAACCATACTTATCTGTTCTCCCTCACCACTGGAAATGAATTACTATGCTGAAAATACATTGAAAACGATTTTCATATAATCCTTGAAGTAAAGCAAGACAAATGCAGTTTTTTTGACACTGTCAAACAATTGCAAGCACTGTTCCCACACCACTTCTTTGCTATTCATATACGCAACATAGTACGAGGGTTGATCAAATATAAACGAGACTGATTTTTTAAAAAATTTATTGCTTACTTACAAATTATTCTTGATACAACTTATTTTTCTACATAGTCTCCAGCACGAGTAACACATTTTTCCCACGGATTGGAAGTTTTTAATTCCATCTTCGTAAAAAGTTCTCGGCGTTCATTGAGCCATTGGAGCACGAAGGTCTCCACCGCAGAATCGTCTTCAAACGCTGGCCTCCAAGCGCCTCTTTGAGTGGCCCAAACAGGTGATAGTCGCAGGGTGATAAGTCTGGACTGTATGGGGATGTTCCATTGATTCCCAGCCAATTTGATCGAGTTTAAGCCTCGTAGCTTTACGCCGAATGTGGTCGGGCATTATCGTGAAGAAGAATGACGTTTCTCGCCGGTTTAGATTTCCTTTTCCCTCTGAAAAAAAGACTGTTTTATGCCTCTAAAACATCGCAATAATATTGTGCATTTATTGTGCGTCGTTGATGGAGGAAATCAACGTGAAAGGCGCCTTGATTGTCGAAAAATACAGTGGCCATTACCTTCCCGGCCGACGATCGTCGTGATTTGGCCTTCAGAGGCGCCCTCTCTCCCCTCTTCCGCCACTCCATACTTGCCTGTTTCGACTCGGGAGTGTAATGGTGAACCCATGTTTCGTCAAAGGTGACAATCCGGTTTAATAATTCCTCACCATCTCATTCAAATTGGGTCAATAGTCGCTGGCAAATCTCCAAACGATTCCGTTTGTGAACGTCGGTCAAAATTCGTGGAACCCACCTTACAGATACTTTGCTGAGTTCCAGGTTTGATGTAACGATTTTTTGAACGCTACCATAGCTCAACTGGAGTTCATCTGCAATAAATCGCAGCGATATACGTCTGTCTTCGTCCAGGAGCTTCCGAACAGCATCAATGTTTTCGTCCGTGACGGAAGTGGTCGGGCGACGATCATGGCTGAGGTTTTCTACTGCTTCCCATCCTTCGGCGAATTCCTTGTGCCAAGCAAAAACACTAGCTCTTGACAGGGTCCTGTCCCCGTATTGAGCCGTCAATCTACGAAAAATTTCAGTCGGATTGACCCCCTCCTTGGCCAAAAACTTAATAATAATTCTCTGCTCCACGGAAACGTGCACTTCACTCTCACTCATTGTATAGTTTTATACTGAAGGGTCCGAACGGAAATGTTGCCCGTCTACGCCCGTCCCAAACCTCCCAGGCTACCTGAAACCCCACCCTTTAGAGTTCAATGTCCAACGGAAAAGTTTTTAGAAAGTCAGTCTCGTTTATATTTGATCAACCCTCGTATCACTTCTGCTATGTGTATTCTTTCCCAACTCATTTCTAGAAAGTAGTTCATCAGGAAAACACTGTAGGGCACAGTTTTGTTTACATTCATATATCAACAATTTCCAAGAAAAAACTGACATACGAGGGTGGTCTGAAAAGTTCCCGACCTCAACATGAAGATAGCAGCACTCGTCGGTGGCAGCACTCTAATTTTGTTGTTCATCTGTTGATAGTTACTCACCAAAGTTTCAGCCATTTTGGACACGCAGTTGTTATGTAACAGTCGTTTGAGTTAGTTGATGTGAGTATTTTTATGAAAATGGACAAAATCGAGTATCGAGCTGTCATTAAATATTTGTTTTTTAAAGGCAATACGCCAACGCAAATCAAAGATGAGTTGGATTCTGTGTATGGGGACTCTGCACCATCATTTACCACAGTGAAATTTTGGACAGCTGAATTTAAACGTGGCCATAAGAACTTGGGAGACGAACGTTCTGGACGTCCAAAAACTGCAACTACCGACGAAAACATCGCCAAAGTTTACCAAATAGTGCTAGATGACCGCCGAATTAAAGTGAGAGAGATAGCAGACGTTATGAACATGTCAAAAGAACGTGTTTGTCACATATTAAATCAACATTTAGACATGAGAAAGCTGTCCGCGCGTTGGGTGCCACGTTTGCTCACGTTAGACCAAAAACGTGTTCGAATGAACATTTCCAATGCTCTGTTGGCGCAGTTTAGGCGCAATAAATCCCAGTTATGGCACCGATTAATTACTGTAGATGAAACTTGAATACACCATTATACGCCCGAAACAAAAATACAGTCCAAACAGTGGAATGCAAAGAGGGAACCGGCTCCAAACAGAAAATCCTGTTTCACCAAGACAACACACCGTCTCACACCTCATCGGTTGCTATGGCGAAAATCCACGAATTATGGTTTAAACTGCTTGATCATCCGCCCTACTCACCAGATCTAGACCCAAGCGACTTCTTTTTGTTCCCTCATCTAAAAATTGCGCTCGGAGGACAGATTTTCGTCAAATGAAAAGGCAATCACCTTTGTGAACAATTATTTTGCAGAGAAAAACGCTGAGTACTATTTAGATAGATTACAGAGATGGGAGCATCGCTGGGAGAAGTGTGTAGAGGTACAAGGAGACTATGTTGAAAAATAAAAAAAAAAATTCTGAAAAAATGTCTTGTATCTTTGTTAGGTCAGAAACTTTTCAGACCACCCTCGTATTAAGCTCCGTAGTTAGGTATTAAGAAGTTCTAATGAGCCCATGGACCATTGATTTAATATCACTGTCTGTTTTTTGAGAATATCAGCTATTTAAAAGTTCTTCTAAGCCTAAAACAGCTTTATCTCAGTCAGGGAATTCAAAACGTGTTGGTTATGTAGAAGAGCACTATTTAGAAAAGTTTCACTTTACCACAAAGAATTTAGAAAGTTAAAGTTGCCTCTTTACAAATCTTCTTTTAGGTGTAAGTTAACTCAAAATATAATGCAGTAAATGTTTGAAGTTATACTAATGGTTATACTTTCAATTTTCCATGTAGATACTTCTTACAGTTTAGATACTCAAATACAACTTTCTAATCATACAACATAAATGTCATGATAAAAGGATCATTAAATAAAAATTAATCATAATAAGAGTCAGAATAACAAATAAATTTTTTATATTTCAGATTTTTATATTTTCCAAAATAAACTCAAAAAAACTATATTAATGAAGAAACAAATTAGATATTAAAACAAAACGTTATTAAAATTTAAAAAAATCAAACATTATGAATAAAAGAATCACAAAATGATAAAGGAAAAGCAATGTGACAAATTAGGAAAATAAACATGCTTATGGCTTTTGGTACACAGAAAATGGCTCAGGTAATTAAAGTTTATGTTAAATTAACAAATGATATTCGTGTTTATTGACAGTCTGTAATGATTTTCATCTTGATAAAAACTTCAGCCTTTAAAATATACAGTGAAAGGTGCAAAAAAAAAAAAAACAATGCACAAACTTTGTCACAACAAACGAAGGTCTGCTAAGTACCTATTGTTTCGTTCAAAAATTTTGGTTCAAGAGCGATCGACAAAAAAACTTTGACAGCAGTAAGGGTTTATTTTGAGTTTTCTCTATTTATTTCCATCTATACAAAATATGAAAGATGCATAACAACAATTACAGACTGTTCCTTACATCCTTCTTGTGGTCAGAGCAGCTTATTCTGGAAAGAAAAGAAGACTGTACCATGTAAATGCAACATCAAGCACAGATGTCCAGCAGTCAATGAAGCCTTGTCCAGAGTTAACTTACAAGGCAAGGATATTTGCATCCTATAATTCTATAAGCTCTAAAGAAGTTTGACACCAACTGACTATGCATACGGCATCACAGAGATTAAAACCTTCAAAAAAAAAAAAAGAAGGAACAACAGAAATACATTCCAATAGATTCTGTTAGGTGGTAGGGAATTAGATAACAAAGAATGCAGCTATTACGCCTCCACAGTACATTAACAGTTTTCCCTTTTGTTTTGCAAAAGAGTATCTGTGTTAGTGTTAATGGAAGAATGGATAGCAAGATTGAGGCAGCAGACTACATGATTACCTTTGTTTAATATTATACTATTACCCTCACATTCTTGTAGAGGCAGCTAATAAGCTGATAAGCTTAGCAATCCCAATGCTAGCTCATACTTCTCTCACTCATCTACTCAGGACATGCATACATGCACACACACACACACACAGTGACCAACGACCTGTGCTGATGGAAAAAATGACACTAGCCTAATGGTGTATGAAATTCGGACACCTGACAACCTCCTAGTGTACCTTAGTCTTACCCATGCATGCAGAGCTCTGTATGGGCAGTACTCATTTCCTTAGTTACTTATGTGTGTTCCCATTAGAATGAGCAGAATAATCTCTAGTGCACAACAAAAACGTTTTTCAAATGGAGCAGAAACTCTGCAATATGGGTCAAGAGAAAGAAAAATTAGAAGAGAATCAGCAGAGCAAACACATGCAAACATCTCAATAAGGAACTGGTAAGTCACCAGTTAGAAGTGAGGTGGTTACCCACCTTGAATCTTCTCCAAATCCTAGACGTTATGAAGAGACTAGGACTGTATAAGGCATTGTAACTGAGCAACTAAGGGATATAGTAATGGGGGGCACAACTGATCTACAAAGGTCACAGTTTGTAGGGTACAAAATCATTCATTCACTAACATACCCACACTTCCAAATATGTTTAGAGGAGTATCCCGTGTTATATAACATCGTTTGTGGCAAGAACAAGAACAGGAAACATAATCATCTAACTATTCATCGCTTTTATATGTGTGCTATTTGTGAAATCACAGTCGATACTGAAACACCTTTTGTTCCAATGCTCTGCATATAACCAGAAATGAGAGACAATGAACAGAAGTCGACAATGGTGTACTTCCCCGGCATGCTTTGTGATTGACAAAGTGATGGGTATCAAGTTATCAACAAAATTTAGAGTCACAAACCTTAAGAAGAATATACTTCCAAGCTGAAAATGTAATTATTTCAAATTTATTACACTTCAGGGTGAACGTCATAATATATTTATTACAATTTACATATAACAGCAAACAGGAAAAACAATACCAACTAGCTTGCTAGTGGACTGATAAAACATAAGATTTATCATGCAAAGTACAGTACTCCCTCATTCACTGCTGAGGTTAGGTTCTTAGAATATCCTGTGAATAATGAAAGTATGAAGCAACTTAAAAACACGGATTCAGGGCAATATTTCCTGTTTTATAGGGTAGTAAATTAACATAATACAGAACACAATAAAAGAAAAAACACCAATATAGTTCACAATTGGTATATCTCCGTACAAAAATCATTAATACCGTACAGTAAGTTACACCAAGCAGGAGATAAAAACTATATTCCTGTTTCTACTTCGACAATGTTTTTATGGGGTTTTTTTGTAAGACTCTAAAAAACTTTGACTGTATCTTTTAAACTGCAGTCCTGTTTCCACTGAAGGTTCCAATTGGAGGATGCAATCACTCAACTATTTGGCTTACGAAAAAATTGAACTGAAACTTTTTATTGAGAAATATGACTTTACAGTTTCCAGTTCTGCTTTGTCTTCCAGTAACGGCTCATCTTTAAGGATTGTGACAATCTTTTCTAGCTCCTCCAAAGGTAACTACTGATGATTATTAGATAAGACCATATTTCTACGTTGTTTTGTTTATTATTATCAAAACCTTCTGAAGTAATCTTTTTCCCTATGTTCGAAGAAGAACAGGGAATTATCTATTTGACAGACCACTCCCAAGAGACCGAGTGGTCTTCTAAAAGGGCCATTCATCAGTGAAGGTGACACCATGAATGGTTACATTTCGTCCTGTTTACAATGCTGGCTATCATGGTGTTCATATATGTAGTTCTGCCATCAGTTATAACTTCTGACCTTAATTTCCACTAACAAACATTTATTGGACTTTGTTTTAGTATTAAGTTGCATTAGGCTGTGTAGTGTGTGTGTTATAAATATTACATACTATACATATTTAGTTTTGGACATTTAATTAATGTTACAGTTTTAGAATTCTACTGTCAGTACTATAGTATCACCCATTAGATTTTTACCTAAAAAAGGAGCTTTTGCAGATAATAAAGGATTTCTGTATATACATTTTGAGGACAATAACAATTACAACCGATTCCCAACTGTAAGCACACTGTCGATCAGTAGTCACAATACTTTTAGAAATATTAGTACTTTTATGAGTAAATTACTAATTAAGTAATTAGTACTTTAGCTGATGCCTTCGTATGTTAATAAGATTTAAATGGTACTTCTAAAATCCGATTTTTTATTCAAGATTTCACCTCTTCCGTTTAAGTAGACTGGATACATATTAGTTTACAATACTTTGTATAAAGAATTGTTAGATATCTGTCAAATATGTAACATATATCAAGCATATCTTTTTAAAGTGTTTACTGTAAAATTTTCTTTAAAAATTAATAGTTTTACATTTTTTTAACAGTAAAATTGATAACCTATAATTTCTCTTGAGTTCATTGTTGATCTGAACTAGTGTTTAGATTTTATTAAACTGAAACATTGTACAGTTATTACAACTGTACATATCCACTTTTTACCACAACTCTTTTACAAACACATTTCAAAAATAAAAATATATGTTGCAATAAGTCTGACTACAACACCTCAAATGTATTCTCGCTTACTGGTCATTCCTACAATAAATTTACAAGAAAAAAATGTGTTGATAAAAACCAACACGCAGCAACCATCCATGTATATGTGAGTAGAATTATAAATGATAAAAACCCCCATGGAGAGGAAAATGTTTGAAAAAAAATGTAGGACCATAATAGATAACATGATTGGAAAATATATATACAGTGATAACCCCCCCGTTTACAGCTGACATGGTCAATGGTCATATCGTCATATCTGATACAAGTCTATTTTAAGGAATGAAAAATGACCGGCATAATAGTTAGGTTTTGGATAAAGGGATGAACATATTATAAGTGTTTTCATTTTGTTAAATTATTTCTAAGCAGATGTATAAATGTAGAGATAGCACTGTGCTGTGCTACAGAAATAAACATTATGCTGAGTTAACACAAACATGCCATTGATTGATGGGTGTCTGGTTTTTGTAGGGCAATTACTTTCACAATATTTCTTAGTTATCTATTCTCAGAATGCTCACTCCTATTCCCTTTTCTGTCATCTTACCTAATTTTATTTAGTGTCTTTGTGTAGGAGTTTCAATTGTTGTTTTAAATCATGTTTTCAATTTTTTGTGTGAATATTAATTAAATGTGTCCTAAAAGAAGTGCTTGTAGTAGTGTAAGTAAAACTTTGACTACTGAACTAAAAAAAAGCTACAGTATGAGCTAAAAAAATATACAGTATTGATCTGTCCTGTGTGTACATATGTGACATAATTACATTTGTATGAATTTTGTCAAAATAAAACTTCTGTTCTGTAAATTTTCTTCATCCATCATCTTTGACATATTAATAGTGAGTACTCAATTACTTTTTCCTAACGAAATAAGACCGTTAACCACCGTGCCACTGTAGAGGGAAAAGTAACATGAAAATGAAATGACTGGTAGGTGTTCAGCGTGGAACGTTCTTCCTAAAGGAACATGTACTGTTCTTTCTACAAGGTCCAGACTTAGAAACATTTAACTTATCCTCCTATTTTGTGAAAATATAAAACAATATAGTGACATGAATTCCCATCCCACTGATCTAAAATATCAGTGTGATTGTAAGCCATAAAATGAAACTCCAAAAAAAAGGTAAATTATGTCCTTCATGGTTAATACTTTTATATATTACACCTATTATAAATTATTACAAAAATTATTACAGACTGTGTAATTCATTAAATGTTCCAAATTAAATTATGGTGTTCTTAATCAATTAGGTCATTTAAGAGAAAGTATTTTGTTTCTATGCTAAGCGCGTCAGTGTTAGAATATGAGAATGAGATCAATGAAACAGGAATACCTTGCATGATCAGGCGGGTTGTCATCCACATGCATATTGCATCTGAAGCTACAAGACCTGCGATTTAAATCTCTGTGCGATGGTGGATTTCCTCGTTCGGGTGGTACAGCCCCTACAATTGGAGCACTGTTTGTGCTTGTACCAGCTGTTGGCCCGTCTGTTTCTGGTGTTAAACAGTTGGCAACCATAATCGCTCTGATGGAACTTGCATTAGTATTGTAGAAACGAAACATCTGATTCATTATCGGTGTATGTTCAGAAGCAGTCTCTTGAGAAGCTTTGTTCAACCAAAGACCTGTTGTGCTCACTAGATGTGCTAGCCAGAATAAGTCTCCAGATAAAAGGTGTCGGTCACTATACCAAGTTCCAAAAATATCATAAGGTTTATTTCCAATTCGACACTGGAGCTCAAAACCATCTGGAAAAAATTTGTGCCTATATTTAACTAATATTAATTCATTCGTTTTAAATATTCATTAATACATGAAGAAAATGTAAACTTTTCTTAATAAATATGATTAAAACATATTTACTGCATACTTCAAACAAGCTTAAATATATTCTGTTGATAAAATTTGATTTCAAGTAAATTTAGATAATTTATTTGTAATTATATATTGATTATTATAACTATTTATAATTTTTATAATTATTTATTTATTATTGTAATAATTTAATTGCAATTAGGTCATTCAAAGTTTTTTAAATAAATCTCATGGGTCCAAAGAAAAAATTTGCTATATTAGAATATTCTTAAAGGCAGGGTTTGTTATATTGAGGTTAAATGTGACCAATATTTCTTACAAAGGGGTTTTATCTATATGAGAACCTATATGTAAAGAATCTATCACAGTTCAACCTGTATTTCATGAATTATTTTCAACTGCAGGCCCAACACATACACTGACTGTATTCAAAGTGATACAAAAATAAAACACAAATATGATTTCAAAAAAGTAAAGTATTATAGTTTGTATATCTTTTAAGATCTATTTAAAATTTACAGTGGTGTACAAAATTTATGTTTTGTACTATTCAGTATTGACACTGCTGCTTGTAACCTGATGAAGATTAAAAAAATCTATAATTTTGGATTTTTTTTTGTGTTTAACGTCCAACTATTGTGCACACTTGGGCTAATGCAGACGGTGGGATGATTTTATAGCGTATGAAAATGCCAAGCCCTCGCCGGGAATCGAACCTGGGTCCTCGGGGTGAAAGCCTAGTATGCTATCCACTAGACCACCGAGGCGGGCTTTGGATTGTTTAGCTGAGTTCAACTGTTGACAAAACAGTACATGATGCATTACGTCACAGACAAAACTGACTGTTGGTTGGAGTTGGTAAAAAGGGGAACGGAAAACAAGTGCTACTGTTTTCATGTCCAGACATGCGTCTAAAAATCACTACAAACTGTACAGTATAGTTTTTATAAAATGCATTTTATTTGTTATGTATCGGTTTTGTTCTTTAGACTTTTATAATGTAAGACTTTTATGCTCTAACTGAAGCTGAAAAGATTTGTTGCTTATCCTCAAGGAGATTTTACAAAAATTGTTTTATTGGAGAATTATTTTTATCAAAGTGTGTTATATTGAAGATCTACTGTACATTTTTTGTGAAGAAAATACATTTGAAGAATTTGTTTTAACCAAAGTATTTATTAGTATAAATATTAATCATCTTTTAAACTTTTCTGAAGTTTCAATATATCATTATTTTACTGTTATTTTTTTTTAATAAAACAAATTAATATCCCTAGATAGGCACTGCAAAATCTGAAAGAACGTCAATTTGTTTTCAACACAAGCTACGAATAAAGAAAAAATATTTTATATACATCCTACAATAAAAAAAAAGATTCAGTATTACAACGTAGCCATCAGACTACATATTTAAATAATTAAGTTTATGATCTACTTCCTTCCGTCTTGATTCCGTTCTTCCAGACCGAAATGTAATGATATACCAGTAGTGTATGGTAAACCAAATTTGATTGTTGTGCATTTAAATAAAAATCATGCATTATGTTTAGTGTTTGTAATCTGTGTTTTTAAGGTTTTGTTAACTCTGTGGCTACCTTGATAGAGGGACTTGATATTTTGTATTACAGCCTGAAGATGAAACAGTGTGGTTTTGAAACCACAGTAGCTTTTACAAGGTGAGTAGAAAAGGCCACTAAACAGAAGAAAATAGCTCATAACCTAATTTAAAATATTCAGCACGAAGCTTTCCTCAGATAAATTTTAAATAATTTATATAGAAAGAATTATGGTTAACTTAATTGTGCTTACTGTTAAACTAGTTACCTTGCAATGAAAATACAGCAATTTCTCCCGACGTGCTATTGGGTATGCCAACGTGCACGCCAGACACTAGTAGGAGAGTGTCCGATTGATTAAACTGAGAAAACTGTGTATACTTCCACATAAAATGTTTCATATCATGAAAATATTTTTCAGTTGCCGGATAAGTTGAATTCCAAACCTATAAGTTAAACAGTAATTGTTCTTTAAAATGTTTAACAAATGAAAATTGAAAACAAAACATAACTAGCAAGCACTTAAAAATAGTGGGGCCTGTAACAAAACTGTGATGTTAAAAATACCAGTTAGACTGGTTGACTGAGTACCTAACACCAAAATATTTTAGGTTCATATATTAATGTATACAATATACAGTGAAACTTCCATTTACATACACTCTAAATAGTGGACTTTTCTTCATAAAGGATTCTTCTGTATATCCTGACCGAGATGAAGCTATTCTAGGTTTAAGCAAACTTCTAGATAGTGGACATTATCAAAAATGGACACAAATATTAAATCAATGTCTACAGACTCATTGGAACTTCCTAATACCGGATATTGAATCATAATAAGTCAGCTTTTTCTTGGAAATTCTTGATATATAGAAGCCACAAAAACTGTATGGTTCAGTGTTATTCTGGTAAATCACTTCCTGGTAACGAGTTTGAAAAGAACAGACATGGCGGGAATGATACCATATTGCATATATAAGTGACTTGGGAACATAATTTTTTTTGACAGTATAAAAAAAAAAACTACAATTGTCTTGATTCACTCGAAGTTTAAGTAATTCAAAGACTATACCAGACTTGTTTTCCTCATAGTTTCATCATAATTCACTTGAGGGCTCCAGTGAGCAGAAACAGATTAGCTTGCTTTGTTGACTCGTCAACACAGAGTGATGATGTGAGTCCGATTGTTAGGCACTATTTATGCACAGGACCGATCTAGATGTTTTTTCCCTTAAGACTACTCTTCTGTACATTACACTGTGTTTAAACTGTCTCACAATCAAAACAGAATTGCTGACTTTCCTGAAACTCTCAATATATGTACTCATCGGCAAGCACATGGCACCGAACAGATGAACACACAGTCTGTTATTTCAAGATCACTTATGAGGAGTTGTACTTTTTTGCAAATACAAAACTCAATTATCTTAAAAAATTGTGTTTTTATCTAAAATTAGTGTTATGAAAAAAAACTAGTTCCATTTTTGCAGGCTTGTTGTCTTAAAAAAAATACCTGCAATATTATCACAAAATATCCATTTAATAATTTGTCGTAGTAATCAGCTAGAATATATACAATAGGTTATGTTGGTATTCCTCCAACAGTGGACACTTCTCAAGAATGGACATTTTATTTGTCCAAACAGTGTCTGTTGTCGGGAAGTTTCATTGTAACATCTTTGCCATCTCATGGACAAAACAGCAAAAATAAATTCTAGTGTATTGAACATATAATGAAAACTTATTTGAAGTTTAAGTCAACTGAAACCCCCCCCCAAATATGATTAAACCCATAGTACTTCACAAAATGTATAAATTAGTTTTATTTTAATTTCAGTTTTTAAACTAAAGGTAATATATTCCTTTCACCACCTTATAATCATTTCAAGAGCAAGGCCTCAGAGGAGTTCAGTAAATAAATCAAATTTCACAGTACAAGTAAAACTCACAATAATATAACCATCTTTGGATGAAGTAGCAAACATAGTTCCATTGTGCGAGAAGCTAACATGGAGTACTTGGTGAGCATGTTCGGTTAGCACTTCTGAACAAACGGTTGGTGTATGGTAACTAAGTCGTTTGTATTCTTGCAACCAAGACGATTTACCTACAAGGTAAATGATTACTTTTTTATAACCGAAGTTTTAAAATTTGAAACATTTCTTTTCCCAACATACAAAGGCCATTCAATAAGTAAAGCATTTTCTTTCTTTAGATATTTTAATTTTAAGAACCAAAACAGAATTTGTTTAACAACACATTTGATACCTTAACTATTTTTGTACACAGTTAACCTACAAATTTAAACATCTCTTGTACCAATTCACCACCTTTTCTATACCTTCGCATATTCAGTCTTTAGTTACCTCTTTCAATTTGTTGTCCTTTCCACAGCTGTTTCCACCCAAAAAATCCTTCAATTTGTGGAAAAGATGGTAATCAAGTGAGGCCAAACGAAAATTATAAGGCAGATGTTCAAAAACTTACAACTTAAACTTAAAGGCAAGTTCTTGTTTGTTAATTTGAACAAAACATTCTTTACTTTTAGAATGACCCTTGTACTTACATGCTAGCTATCTTCCTTGTAGCTAAATCTATGTTAAACATTTTATTATTGAGCTCATTCATGCAAAAAATCATATAATGTATGTTTATATACCCTTTGCATTGATTGTACATCGCTTGTCACTTTAGTACATTTGCTATTTTAACTTAAACCTTTTAATGCAAATAGATATAAGAACATGTTCATAATACGTCTTAATATCTGTGCATACATCACCTAATATTCTGAAGTTTTATTTTGGGAGAAGGTTTCAATTAGCTATAAGAAAAACTCTATTTTACCCTATTTTTTAAAATATTTATATAATGGATAAAGCTCAAGCTAAGAAACAAAAAAATAATATGTATTTCAAAAGTTTTCAATGTTCATATCAACTTAATTAGTTATCAGAAAAAATGTATGTAGCCCACGAAAAATAATTAAAATATGCATGGTGATATGCAGACCAGCTTGTTCTCTTTTTTTACTGCCATTAGGATTTACTGACATTATTCTAGCTATACAGTGGTTCTGCAGTTAACGGTCTTAATTCGTTCCAGAACTAAGACTGTTATCTGAGCAGACTGCTGTGTGGGTCAGCGTTTACAATAGAGACTTATGGAAAACATTTTAATTTGTTTATATAGGGAAAAAATAATTGAGTACTCACTATTCATATATCAAAGATGATGGATGAAGAAAATTTACAGAACAGAAGTTTTATTTTAACAAAATTCATACAAATGTAAATATATAAACACACACACACACACACACACACACACACACACACACACACACACACACACACACACACACACACACACAGGACAAATCAATACTGTATATTTTTTAGTTCATACTGTAGTTTTTTTTGTTCATAAGTCAAAGTTTGTCTTTTATTTCCATTACAAAAAGCACTTCTTTTAGAACCCACTTAATTAATATGCACCAAAAAAATTAAAACAGGATTTAAACAACAATTTGAAACTCACATCAAAAGTATATAACAAAACAATATTTCAAACGTTTAAATTTTTTAACAGGCTAACAAATTAAACACACAGTAAAAGAGTTGATGACACACTAAATAAAATTAGGTACAATGACAGAAAAGGGAATAGGAGTGAGCATCTGAGAACAGATAACTAAGAAATATCTTAAGTTATTGCCCTACAAAAACCAAACAGGCATCAATCAAAAGCTTGTTTGTGTTAACTCAGCACAATATTTATTTCTGTAGCACAGCACAATGTATCTCTACATTTACACATATGATTACAAATAATTTAAACAAAATGAAAACACTCTTATAATAAGTTCAGCCCTTTATCCAAAACCTAAACTGTTGTGTGGGTCATTTTTTGTTCCGTGAATTAGACTGTTGTCCAGGTCGACCGTAAGCCAGGGTTTCACTGTATTTTACAGGAAAGTACAACACACACATATAATAATGCTATAAATTATTAAAAGTAAATAATTTAAAGGAATAAAATAACTAAAAACCTGGAATTATTCCGACTGCAGGATCAACTTTATTATCTCGATAAAACAAATGTTTCCATAGTAGTTCATCATAAGATATTCTATTCCATGAACGACAGGTAAGTCCAGCATCTAAAAGTTCTCTTGCTGATAAATACTGGAAAATTTTGATAAGAATTGCATCTAACATATAATTCCAACACCTTCCACTAAACTGACTTTCATTAGAGTGTTCGTCTGCGTCCATTTTGTGTAACCCTATAAAACAACTTATAAAAAAATAAATAATTATTAATGCATTGTTTTAATATGTTATAATAAGTTTTACAATATATAATATTTTATTATTTTACTTTTTTATGTTTAAATTAACTTATTTTCAACATGGTGGTCAAATTATTTTTAATAGCACATTTCAAAATGACTGAACGGATTTTACAGTATGTAACAAAACTGTCCAAGCTATTAACAAAAATTCATTTTTGTACCAAGTTTAAATCAAATGAGACCAAAATTATGATGAATTCTAATACACACATATGTTTATATATATATATATATATATATATATATATATATATATATATATATATATATATATATATATATATATATATATATATATATATATATATATATATATATATATATATATATATATATATATATACACACAAACACACACACACACACACACACACATATGAATTATAATATTTAACAACTATTCAAAAAAAGTGTATAAAACAGGATTTGCACTCATTTCTTAGTTTTTGGTCTGGTTAAATTACAAGGATAAATAGCGCAATAACTCATTTCAAATGCAAATTGGTTACAAACAGTAATTTACAGAAGAAAATGTTATTTATAAATAAAAACATTCAGGTGGATATACCCAACAGATTTTATAATATCACTATTCTCGCTGCAAGTAAAGCAATAAAATAGAAAAATCAATATAAACATGGATTGTTTTTGACACAAATTTTTTACACTTTAAAAAAATTATTATTATAATTTATTTTTATTACTGCATTCTTCTAAGCACTGTTAATTTTATAGCGTAAGTAGTAGCTACCTGCTATAGCCCCAATTTTTGTATACTTATAAATTATAATGTTTCTGTTTGTTAATACTAAAGAATATAATATAATATAAATATGATCATTATACCTCTGCTATGAACATACTAAGAAACACAAAGGATAAAACAAATAAAAATATGTTTCCATCTCATTTATGTTTATTTCTACTAGGTACTTAAAACTACTCCTTACATTCTGATGTTTGTGAGAGATTGAAATATTATTTAACTGCATTATTGATCTTTTTAGGTTATTTGAAATTATTGCAAAGGCATGATAGTACACCAGAAAATTAAATATCATTGATGAAAACTATTTAAGAGAAGAAAAAAATTGAAAATTTCATTGTTGTAAAATAATTGAAAAAGTGCATAGTATAATGCTACCATAAAAGTAATTTTCTGTTATTGTACCTTATGGGGACCTACAAAAAAAAATGTTGACATGAAGCATTAGAAATGGTACATATCATGTATTAATACAATAAGTACTGTCAGTGTTTTAGTCAATTTTATTGCTTATTACTATTCAATTGGTGATAAAACAAACTTTAAAAAATTTAATCACCAAGGGCAAAAACTAATGTTTAGATTTTGTATAAGAGTTACAACAAAAGAGTTTCATTTGTGGCCAAACAAGAACATTAAATATCCAAAATCGCAACCTAAAAAAAAACAATTATCATGCATAATTCCAAACTCACCTAAAAAATTTTAAGTTCCTTCTCCACTCTCTCTAACAATACCTTTGTAAGTTGTTCCTAAATTTCTTGGCATATGAATATATGGACTTGTTCAATTATTTTATTTTGTCAGCTGTTTGTATTTACATTTCATATATTCGACAGCTGTTTATGACTTATGTTACACTAATTACAGACAGCTGTTTGTGTAACTGAATACGGGGAAAATGTACAACAAAAATTTACCTTTTAACTTTAAACCTACACCATATATATATATATATATATATATATATATATATATATATATATTATTATTATTATCTGCGCATAGATCCTGTTGGATCACGCAAAGCACTCCGACTCATGTCTTGTTCCTTCTAATCCTCCACACCTCCCTCATCCTGTCCCCATGGATCCTCTCCGCTCTTCCGTCCATTTTACCCCTGCTCTCTTTGGGATTTCATTCTCTGGGACCTTCCAACCGAGCATCTTTCTCCTGTATGCGTGTCTATCTTCAACATCTGTTGAGTCTATTCCTTCTTCATGTAGGTCTATTCTGACTTGTGCGATATCCACGACGTTGTTGATTTGACACCTTGTATATACTTAAGGATTCTGTTGGCAAGTCTCGTTGTTGGGAGTCTACTGATGTATGTGTGTGTGTGTACTTTATATTGCAGAAAACAAGCCTATATTATTCTAAATACACAAAAAATACATATTAAAATATAAATACTATAAAAATACTTTTCAATCTTATGTCGATATTTGAAAATCCTTTTGAGGTTTATATCCATACATATATACATAATAGATACAATATACAAACAAAGCGGTACATTTTACAACAAACAAAATACAAATTGATTTTTTTTATTAAAAGTTTATTTTCCTCATCATGAACAGACAATTGATATTTTAGGTTTCCTTGATATTTTGTTATTTGACTTCAATAACAAAAACTGAAAATGGTTTTTTTGAACTTTTTTCATATTCGACAATCGACTTGTTGGTAAATTTCTTTTTATGTGGTTGACACTTCTTAAAATTGTTAGATGTTGTAAATGTCAGAGATAAAGATAACAAGGATTTGGACAGTGTCAGGTGTTAAGAAAACATTAAATTTATAACGCAATCGTTTATGCTTTTAATAGTGTTTATAATTTAGCGACTTGCTAAGTGAAATTATAATTTTGGTAAATATTAATCCATACTAAAGGAAGTGTTCATTTGGTTAGTTTTTTTTGAAAACTCTGTCATTTGGATTTTATACTAATTGGAAATAACTGCAACCTAAACTGCCCCAAATTTGTAGTAAAAGCTAATGCTAGTTTTGATAGGCTACTTTTAATTGTTTTGAAAGAAATAGGGTTCAGCTAAAAATTAACATTCTTACTAGGCTACAGTGAAAATAAAATATTGTCTGTTTTGTAATTTATATAATTCACAGTCTTCAAATATGGAAAATACTCAACCTTCTGAAAATATCTTTCTGTTTGTTCCAAATATAATAGGTTATGCTAGAATTGTCTTGGCAATAATATCATTTTATTTTATGCCAACTAATTACATTGTTTCTTGTTGGTGCTATGTAATTAGTGGTTTGCTAGATGCATTGGATGGTCATGCAGCTAGATATTTCAATCAAAGTACTAAATTCGGTGCAATGTTGGATCAACTTACTGACCGCTGTGGAACCATGTGTCTCTGTGTCACATTGAGCTATTTCTATCCCCAGTATATGTTTTTATTTCAACTTAGTATGGCTATTGATGTAGCTGGTCATTGGATATATCTGCACACATCTATTCTTCAAGGAAAAGCAAGTCACAAATTTATGGACATGTCCAGCAATCCAATTATGAGAGTTTATTACACAAACAGGCTTGTACTGTTTTTCATGTGCTTGGGAAATGAAGCATTTTTTGCTACTCTTTACTTACTGAATTTTTCTGAAGGACCTTTTATTGCCAATGTCAGTCTTTTTCGATTTGTTTGTTATATCTCTGCACCAATTATGATTATAAAAACATTGATTACTTGCATTCATATTTATGTTGCATGTCACAACCTTGCAGTTATAGATTGTAAAGAAAGAGAACTGGCAAAAAAGAAGATGTAAATGTGAAGAGATATTATTAATATTATTGGTGTTCATAAAATATGTTGTCATTCATTTAATATTAGGATAGGTCATTTAAAAAAAAATCTTCTGTGTCATTTACCATCTTAAACTAGGATAATTATAAAAATTATAAGTGATTTTATATGTAATGAACAGTTACCATAGGCCCTACAAGTTTAATTAATAGGCCCTAGTATATGTCGCAAGAAAAAAACTGTCAGACAGTTTAAGATTTTAGCTGTGCAATATTTATTAACTAGTGAAAAACTGTGCAATATTTATTATTGAGTTTATTTATCCTGTGACAAATGGTGATGTTTAACGTACTCATCTAAATCTACTTTCTAGATAGTTTATTGAGGTAGGCCTAATTGTAAGAATCAAGCAAGTTTATTTTATGACTATATTGTAGCTTTCATTGTTGCACTAGCTTATTTCTGTTTGCTTGGAAAATATTAGGTTTATTATTACAGCATGTGAATGTAATTCATTTTTTTTTTGAATTGTGAATTGTAGGCCTGATACTGCATTTGTTTAATATAATGCTGATGAACTATGTTATTTCGTTATCATTATTAACAAAATGGTCATCAAAAATATCCTAGTCAACTCATTAGGGTTGGTCAGTAAGCCAGCCAACTCATATGAGTCACTCAGTCTACCTTTGTAGATTAGTGACTGAAATATGAACCGGTCAGTTCGGCTGAAACAGACCAGTGGCTCATATTTGATGTCGTGGGAAGAATTGTGGCACTATTGTGAAGAACTGGTTTGTTGTGGTGGCTTATAACTACTATAATGGTAAGTAGGGTTGCTGGTACACATATGGGATGCGTGACTCTCTAGCTTCATTGATATCTTTGTTTGTATCAGTTTCATGCAGCTTGTCATAAGCAACTTGTAAAAAATAGGCCTACCCTAAAAATTAAAAATAATGTTTTACTTTAGGTGACAATTTAATTATAAAATGTAAAGGCATTTATGCAGTATAACTTGTTTTTTTTTAAATTATTTTTTTTCTTTTATTGCATACTTTAATATTCAATAAGAGATAATCATATGCAGAAGATTAAATCTCTTACGATTACTTACGATTTTATATATTTTGAACAGAACTATATAGTGACATCATTGCTGTTTGTTACCCAGTGGTGTTCACATTCCTGTATCGTATTCATGTTCGATACAGAACCTTGTTAGGTCCATAACCGTGTTAGTTAGCTTGTCTCACACAACAACTTGTGTTCTTAAATTTCTTTTTTAAAGTATTGTTTTCATTATTAATAACATATGTTTAATTAATCATTTTTGAGATGAAAAAACATGATAACTTACATAATTTTGCGTGGTAGGAATTTTGAGTTTATGCGAGTAATTTCTATTTTCAATATTTTTCTAACTTGCTATAGTTCTCCTCACTTATTTGGCACATAATAAAGCATTTTACAAAAAAAAAAAAATCAAATTACACTGTATATTTACCAAAGGGTAAGTTTAATTCAATTTTGTATTCTGGTCTGTGGTGGTGATCACATGACCACTTTATCAGGACTGCAAATCACATCTTTAATTTGAGGGGTGGTCTACATGACTCACATATACTGCTTGGTAACATGGTAACAAATATGTTTAGCATAAGTATGTAAACAATGCAGGTCCTTCTTGGGATAAAATTTTAATAAGGCTAGCCTAGGTTAGTTTGAAATTTTTTTTTTTTTTAGTGTTTAATGTCCGACTATTGTGCACACTTGGGCTAATGCAGATGATGGGATGAGTTATAGCGTATGAAAATGCCTAGCCTTGGCCTATATATTTTCATATTGTTATAACAGCCCTAGAGTTATAACAGCATGCATTATAACTCGGGAATCGAACCCGGGTCCTCGGGGTAAAAGCCTAGTACGCTATCAACTAGGCCACCGAGGCAGCTAGAAATCCTTTATCACCTTTTAAAAATAAAATAAAATTTTTACCTGTATACTAAAATAAATTTGATTTATTAATTTTTCTAGGCTACAAAAAAATGTAGGCTAACTATTTTTAACTATTAAAAACATAGTTAATTAATGTTAATAGGGCTACTTTAAAGAATTGATTTAGGTAGGCTATATAAGAAATCATTGCATATTCAAAAATATTCTGTGATTAGTCTGATTAATTGTAACCATTAATAGCCATTTTGATTCACAGTGAGCATTTTATGGTACTAGTGTAGAACAGTGTTCCAATGATAACAAATTTTCGTTTTTGAGTAAAGTGGTAAAAACTTTTCTGGTTAAAAATGATGTAATAAGCTAGCCAATTTTTTTTTTAAATCAATAATTGTATGATATAAGATAGGCACAACGAAATAGGTGAGATAGTTCAGTGATAAATGTATGCTTATGCTGTAGATCAAATTTATATTTTTTAATATTTGAAGATAATGAAAAATAGACAAGATTAAAACTATATATTATTATGTACTATGTTTCGCTAGAAATGTAATTTGAGATTTATTATTTTCTTCATATATTTTGTTTTAAGTGTGTTTGTGTAATGCTAATAATTTTAATATGTAGTGTTTGTTAATGTAGAGTTTTGTTGTTGTGGTTATATTTGGCTTATTATATAAGTTAGGTTGCATAATAGCATTTGTCTAATATTATAGAAGAATTTTATAAGACCAAATTATGCATTATAACAAACCATAGTATGTATACTGGAATACACTTCATTATTATTAGGTTAAATAAATTTGTACATCTATTAATGAATATGAAATACGTAAAACCCTAAAAAATTGTTAAAAATAGTATTTCAGCATGCCCTTTGGTGAAATATTATTTGTACAAATATATTTTCAGTTACTCTGCAGTAAAAGTAGAAAGTAGCCAAACTGTGTAAATGTAATAAAAAATAAATATTTTTATTGAGCTCTTATATAGTTCATATGTCTAAAGACATATACCAAAGACTGGTGGACAAATGTAAGTACAGTTAGACCAACCAATCCATTTATGTACTGGACTGTGAACTTCAATAATGTGTCCCATATTTTTACATAATAATTTACCCATTATGCTTAGTGAATGCATGAATACATTAAAAGTTTTGGACTTCATAAATCACAAAAGTATCTGAGCTTAAATTTAAGACAAATAAAATGGTCATAAACATTTAGACATCTTTTTTTAAATTGGAAATCAAAACATTTTGACATCCAATTGGAAGCATATTTTATTTTATCAGTTTGTAAGCAAACAAAAATTAAAATTTTATATACAGTGTTTTAATAATTTTCATTTTTAAAATTTCTAGCAAGCAAAAAGCTCAATTGGGTAAAGTTAAATCAAGTCTAGTGTAGTTCAGACATAGTTTCTATAAATGTGTTTTAAGCTAGAACTTCCATTATTTATGGTTTCATTATTTTCTTGCCTATGTTTTGAAATTAGTTTATTTTGTATCTAGTTTGAAAGCATGATGTTTATTAATAATCCTAAAAGTTATATAACTGACCCTGTAGGGTGTCCCATAAGTTTGGAAACATAAGGGATTAAAGAAAATTCTCAAAATGATTGTCATTGTGTAACTTAACATGCATTTTCACTGCTGACCACCCAGTCCTTGAGAACGCATTTGAAGATGTCTCACATGACTTGTGTACATGCTTAAGCAATGTTCTCCTGCAAATGAGCATGAGATAAATCTTCTCCACAATCCAGCAGACCCGATTTTTTTGCTGTCTACCCATTGAGAGATGCTTTTGATTAAAAATATATATATTTTGTCAAAATCAGACAGTGAGCGAAATTTTTACTACCTCTGCAGATTGCAAATGTGGTTCTATTCACTTCAAGAAATGATATTTTATTTTGGGCAATGGGTGAATTAAAATGTCTGATTTTGGCAATTGAGCTTGGCATGTACACATATTGCCAAAACTAGACAGATAAATGTTAATTTAGTCACTGAAGAGAATGATGTACATTCTGAAAGGAATGATTTAATCACCATATTTCCAGACCTTTGGACCAATCTCTAGAATAACTTGCTCTAAATAAGCATTTTCCCTTTCATATAATATCATAGTAAATCTGTTTCATACTTAAACATTTTCCTTCCACAGTGTTTCTGAGCTAATATGAAAATTACAAAGTAATACAATTTTTAAGTATTAACGGATATTGTTGTTCCTAAAAATCTTAAAAATGTAGGCCTAATATATATATATATATATATATATATATATATATATATATATATATATATATATATATATATTAAAGGACCAGTCATTGATCTGCCATCAAACCACACAAACATTGTTTTGGAGAGTCATATTAGTGCTGAATAACAACATGTGATTCTCTGCCCCCCAAATTCTGCAGTTATGACGATTAACTGTTCCACTCACATTAATTATTGCCTCATTAGAAAACAGAACATTTTTCAAAAAATTATTACTTTCATAAATTCTATGTAGAAAGTTAACAGCAAACTGTAATCTTTTGTTTTTATCAGCAGGTTTAATTTCATGTAAAAGTTGTAATTTGTAGGCGTGCAAATGAAGCGCCATATCATACAAAGTATCTTTAAGCACTCTTACTAGTAGACTACGTCTGGCCAATAACTTATTTGGCCTCTGAACAAATAAAACACGGATCTGTTCAACAGTATCTTCAAAAGTTCTCAGTCTACCTGGCAACTTTGCTTTAAAAACACTACCAGTTTCCTTGACAGACTTTAGCAAATAACAGATAGTTTTTGCTGTTGGTGGTTCACCAGCATACTCACTTCTAAAGTTATGTTGTACCAGACTCAGTTTGCACAAGCCAAGTAACACACTGCGCCTTTGTTGCAAACTAGCCATTGCACTGCACTGAACTTCTGAACTGAGTGTCATTGCTATTATTGTCAAGGTCACACAGGCCTACCAGCTGCAGGAACTGAATTTTCACATTTATGTGAGCAAAACTTGCACAGTTGATGAATTAAATACCACAAACCATAGTATATGTCACTTTGTACAGATTCTAGAGTATATTAAAACTTGGGATTTATTTTTCAAACATATATATATATATATATATATATATATATATATATATATATATATATATATATATATATATATATATATATATATAACTATATTTCATTGTTGTGTAACTCTACTGTAATACAAAGTTATGATTTGAGTACAATTCTCAGAGCTCTTATTAAAGAAGACCTATATTAGCAGTGTTATTGATTTTCTGATTAATTAGGGTATCTTCAATTGCTTCTCATAATAAATTCTAAGATTGTTATATAATGAATACATTACCAGGTAATGGCTATTTTTTCACCATTTTAACAATATTAAAATTAAAGTCAAATTTATAAGGTCTGAAGGTTGTAAATCCAAATACACCCATATTTTTACACAAGCATTTATCGTAGTATTCAGCTGTCTCGCTGATGTTATGGAAGCGAATTTCCAAAAATATTTTTGTTATCTTGCTCTTTTTTGAGATTCTGATTTCACCATCGTAAACATTATTCACATCTGCATATGTTAGCACTTTAAATTTGTAATTTACATCGAAAATGAACCTTGACTGCTTTCAAAATGTTAATTTATTCAGTTTACAACACTGATTATGATGGTTAAATCGCATTTTCAAAAAACATTTCAGACCAAAAAAGATATAAATTTTTAAAATTACCATTTCGAATTTCTTGAAAGGATTTGCCTAAGTAAACAGACCAAAATTGTGAATGAGAGCATGATAAAACAAACACACAAAATTTCTACTGTATTCAGAAATTGAAAAGATTTTTTTTAAAAATATGCATAGTTAGACTTTATTTTCAAAATGCTAATTACGTTAATGATGAAAATAATCAGTTTTTTATAGCTACATATTAATTTGATTTTCTTTCAGGATCAAAATTTAAATTTTATAGTTCGTTAATGGCTACGAGACGAATTCTACTTCTGTCAACATCTACAATCCATGGAACTGAATACTTGCAGTATGCTTCAGAAGAAATTAAATCATTCTTATCTGTGTAAGAATTGTTCAGTTCTAACAATTGCTTTTTTTTAATACTAATTCCATATTAAAATTGATAAGATAATTTTTAAGGAATACTTGGTATAATGACACATTTTTACACTAGTAAGGTATCTACATTCAAGTATCTACATTATAATGTAAGTGTTAACTTCTAACCTTGACTTCACAATTTCAACCATGTTTTATTCATTACCATGCAAAGCAAAATATAATGAGCAGAAAAATCAAACTACAGTGTATTATAACCGTGTAACTGTATTTACAAATTGTTCTAAAAATTTTAATTTTTAAATAAAAGTAAATTAGAAGTGCATGATATTTAAACTTTTTCATAATTTAATCCATTCCATATATAATTATTGGAATAGATATTATTATCTAAAACCCCTTTATCCACAGTGAAATGTACTGATGTCCTCCTGTAGGGCATTAATCTGGGATAAGGAATGACCACTCTCAGTCCACAACAAAAATTGCTTGGGGCAGGGTCCATAGCATAAAAGGCATGGACCTGTCAAATAGTGTCTCCAAAGTTTCAATGAGAATAATATGAATAATAGTGGTGATATTTATATATACAGTAACCAACTACAAACTAGTATGGAGAGAGAGAGAGACAGAGAGAGAAATGAAAAAACGGCCATTTTGTTTTATGTTACAAAGTTGCTGCACTCCCCTAGTTCAGGCATAGGAAAAGCAAAGTTTTTTAAAAATATTATTAAGCATGTCAGGATTCTGCTGTATTTCTGGTTTAACCTCCAGTCCCAGATTTTAGAAAACCATTGGTGTGGTTTGTATGATGTCCTGTTTCTTCGTGTCTGCTACTCCATAGAATGCCTAGGAATTCAAATCCTTTTCTGTCCAAAGCAGGATAGTCAAAAATTATATGCTGAGTTTTTTCTCAGTTGCACTACATTTCCTACAAAAAATATTTAGAATGAAATTCCATTTTGTGTATATGACTACGGAACACCCAATGGCCACTCAGATATCCTATCACTGTCCACAAGAATATGTTCTGCTGAGGAGATTCTTTCCCTCCCGGCACTTGAAAGTCACCCAGTGGTCAGTATTAAGATCACTCTAATGCTCAAAACCAAATATCACATCTTTTGCCGTAGTGGTTTTGGGTACAAATGTCATCACTTTTACCATCTGAAGATGGCTTTGTGCAGGACCCAGTCAGTCTGAGCCGAATCACCTTGAAGGGATCCAGTTCCTCAAACTGTTTCCCTATACACTCCTTGGTGAAGATGTTGCAACAACCACAGCTTCACATTCCAGGTGATCCTGACATCTTTATACCTAAGGACATGTTGCCAATCTTCCAGATGATGTGAACCAGGTTCTCCATTGACATTTTTGTCTGGATGTTCGAACACTCAATTGCTAGCTTCTCCACAGACAACTTATCTGCAAATGATTCGACAGTCCTCTGTCGAAACACAGATTTTGCCTTCTTCTTTTGAAACACCACGACTTCTTCTTTTGTAGGTTAAGCAGTGTTCATCACATTTTCAGAGAAGTGTGCCTTCTCTGAGAAGACAGACCAAGTGGGTTCAGCGCAAAATCTCCCTGGATCCTAGAGGTTCTGGCTTGTTTAAATACCTAGCCTTACTATGGTGCCTATACACACAGATCAGGTGTATTTAATTCCTGCATAGAATCTTCTCTTTTGAAGGGAATCCTCTTCCATAATTGCTATGCTGGTCCTTTGGTAATTTTTTCCTGTCCATTATTAACCCATTGAATGTTGTCATCTCCTGAATGCAGCAACTTATTCTTCTCCATGGGTGTTATATCATCCATGCTTTGTATTTTAGTAAAATTCTATCAGTATAAGAACCAAAATTCCTCTTGATTTGTTAATTTTTATTGATTTGTAGTACATTTTCCCCATGAGTTATGGGTATCTCGCCATTTTTAATGGGAGGTCTTTTTGAGATGAAACTTGTGACTCCTTACAAAAAAAGGATTTATAGTGATGTGCTTGTTAACTTAGGTGTCATAAGAAACTTTGTACAGTGTCCTCCACAGGTTGCTCCCTCATATTGGATAAAAATGATATTGAACTTCAAAAAATGGGTAAAAATGTTGTAAAACAGTATACTAAATCTTAAAAGTACAAAAAAGACTCATTTAAAAGATAAAATGGTGGTTCCATACTTTTTTAACACTGTATTCGTAGCTTAGTATTTCACTTGTAAATACCTAAAATTTCTGTAAGTCCAAATATTTTAATTTTATTAATAATCTTCTTTTCATTCTGAACGAATCTGATTCTTAATAGTACAAATGCCACATTTCCTGGAACGTAAACAATCTGATCGTTTGTTTTTATTTTGGTTTTTAATGTCATGTATACAAAGCTAGCCAAACTAAAATCAAGATTAATATTATTATTAAAAAACTGCAAAATGTTTTGTTTTAAATTTATAATTTTTTTCTAATTTTGTTTCAGAAATAATATTATTAAAATTTTATTCATCCCGTATGCTTTACACAATCATAATGCGTATTTGGAAAAAGTAAAAAAAGCTTTCAACAAAATAGGTAAGTATAGTAAAAAATATTATCAAAACTGATAACTAAACAGTTTTAACTAAAACAGAATAATTATGGTATCTGCTAACGAAATACACAGTTCTAGAAACATCCATTTTCAAATATGGATTCAAAGATGGATTCAAACATTGTAATAATATTTGTTCATTTATATATCAGATAGGAATGCAAGTTATTATGCAGGCTACTTATAAGAATTTAGAATATTACAAACAGAAGTGGCCTGGTAAATATTAACAATAACGTAATAACAATAATATCAAGTAATAATGTAAAAAAAAATATTACCTCTCATAAATAGTGTGAAACAATTGAGTGTGTTAGAGAATTTAGGTATTCATAGATCCTTGAGTTATTCTTGTAACAGATTTGAAGTCAAAGGCCTTCTCACTTTACTCCTTAAAAAATAGGGAGCTTTATCCTTTTTAGTCCTTAAAAGTGAGTTAATATAAAAAAATAATTCTTTATCCTAGAAATAAAAGGATATCATGTCCTTTTTTTGTAGGCATGGTTCTTTACAAAATTAGTTTTTCGTTTTGTCTCTTTATAGTAACCAGTGACACTAGTAATGAGTTTTTTTATTGTTATAAATAATAACAGTTACTATAAAGTAATAAGTAAGTAATTAGTAATTACTATTAATTAATAAGTAATTAAGAATTTATAAATTTGAAATATTTCAGATCATAATGTCACACTTTGTTATAAATCGTGTAAGTACTTTCAGAAACATTTAATAAATATCAATGCAAACCTTATTAATTTAAATGTTATTAAAAGTTGCTCTAAGGAGTATAGATATAAAATTAAAAGATTAATAGTGAAATGAAGATAATAAAAAGATAAATGATTTCTTTTTCATGACATAAGTTATTGCTGTATAATATTAAATAAGTATATATTGCTGTACGTTTTGTTAATGGAGGTAGCTTTGTCATTTTATTATTCGTTGACGTGTTTCGAATTCGAAAAATGTCAAAAAATAATGAAATGACAAAGCTGGGTAACACAGATGTATATACTGAACAAAATAAAAACATTTCTAGTTGAAATAAAGGAGACTGTATTAATAATTTCAATTTCCATTGTGTTTATTAAATTTCTAATTGAATGTAAAGTTGGATGAATTTTGTTTTGAAGTGTAAACTACTATCATTATTGTGAATGATTAATCACAAAATCCAAATATTAATCCAGTTTGTATGATATGATAATAATAATCTAAAGAAATAAAAATTAAAGTGTTCTTCTTTGATAACAAATAATATTGAAACAATATGTAACATTAACAGTAATATTTATGTGCCTTCCTTCACATTTGTTATAGTTTGTATTAAGTAGACTGTTTTATTGCTTCAGAACTGTTCTAATTAGTATTTTTCTTTGATTGTCAAGGTCATAAAATACAATAAAAATGCTAATCTATCTGATAGACTCGGATTTTACGCAGATTAACCGAAAATGAAATTAAAATGCTTATACAAATAATTTTAATTGTACATCATTTTTAAACAGTTATTATAAAAATTAGAATCCTGCTATTCCAAAAATCTGCTTAATTTAGAACCAACAATCGTCAAAAATATAGAAAATGTATAAACATCAATTCAGTATATTAAAATTTAAAAAGATTTTAAGGTTGGAAATAATATTGTACATACTAAAAAAAACGCAATCATTTAGTTAATTTTAAAGATTTCTGTATGAATTTTATAACATTTAGTTTCCAATTGTTCAGTTCCTTTTTATTCAAGTTATATTTTATTTTCTGTAGAAAGTTACTTTTTAAAATACTTGGTTATATTTTTCTGACAAAATGTAGAAACTCTAGCTGTAGATAAAGTACATCAGTGTTTTAGAAACATAATTTAGTGGTGGGGTGTCACTTAACACATGGTAAGATCTATCAAAGGCAGCCGTGATGTCTGAATCATCATCGTTTTTTTCAGAACTCGTTTGACTAACTGCATGATTTCCTCATCATTAAATGTTTTCGATGACCTTCGTCAGCTAACAGCCACTCATCAGAATAGTTATTTTCTATCTCAATGTCAGGGATGCGATCAAGAATATTTTATTCATTTTCTTGATTAGGGTTGACTGTGTATGTTTTAGCCTATTATGTACAGTAGTTCTGTTATTTGCCACCAATGCGTAACTCTGATTCCCAATCTTTCAGTGTTTCTTATGTCTTCGAAATAGTGTATTATGTCATCATTACAACCAGGCAAGGGAGCATGTTTTTATACTTAACCATAATACTGTACAACATATATCTAATGTACAGTACTATAAGAGATTGTTTAGTATTTGTTGTATTTGTGTTTTTTGTTGCGATTCTGCTTAATCTTAAATTTTTTTTTTGTGTTTAACGTCCGACTATTGTGCACACTTAGGCTAATGCAGACGATGGGATGATTTATAGCGTATGAAAATGCCAAGCCCTCACCGGGAATCGAACCCGGGTCCTCGGGGTTAAAGCCTAGTATGCTATCCACTGGACCACCGAGGCTATTAAGAATAGTGATTAATTTTCTTAATCTTAAAAGCCAACTAATCCAAAAAGAGTTTGGTTACAATTATTTCAGGTTAACAGGACTCTACTATAATGAATAAAGTAACTTTTATCTTAATGTATGTTTAGAACTTATTAATCCCCAATTATAATAAAATAGATTGTGTTGTAGTGCCATTCATTGTATTTCCTTTGTATTCATTGTATTTCATGTGTAGTTTGCTACTAAGGTCATCACTATTATAAGAGACAAAAGTGGAAACACAGTATTGGGTTGTGTAGAAAACTAAGAGGGTTTTATTATTAAAAAAAAAGAAGTTTTGAATGTTAATGAATGCCTACTCTGTTCTTCCATCTTCAGTTAATGTGATGAATCATTGTTGTTAAATTTTCCATATTTCTCAGCACTCCCTATAAGTTATTTTTACAAACAAATTACAGAAAATAAATAAGCCTTTACTGCAGTAGAATCAGTCTAAACAAATGTGTATAAGTTTGGTTTTACTTTTTATTTTTAAATAGGTTATAAAACTCATACTATCCTATTATATTCAACACTGTCATGTCGACATTGTCTCAACAGGCAAACATTTTTTGCAGACTAAAGTGTGAAATTGGGAGACATAGTGTAATCAGTATAACCTTGCAACTTATGATGGGAACACTTAAGATTGATTATTGCTGTATAAAATATTATACTGTAGAATTAAGAAATATTTATAGTTGTGCACATGCGCGAGCTCCCCACTGACTCGTCGAGATTACGCAAGCCACTGTCTGCTGCACTCTTGGCGCTAGCGCATGTGCAGATGGATCTCAGAGAAGCCCGCCATATTGTTTTGTGTTGTGATATTTCTTTAAGCATGTGCCTTTAAGTTTTGGCCTCAAGGGGCGCTGACTTTGGTCTTGGGCTAAAAAGGGGGGCCAAATGGTGTTGTGGGCTGTCAGGTTTTGGTTATTATCATCAGTGTAGTAACCCCCTGGTTTATAATTTAGTGTGTCCCTCATTTTTACTTAGTGATCGCACAGTCTCTATTAGCTAATATTATGTTGTGAAATCTGGTTAACTTTGGTTAGGTATTAGTGCTCATATAAGTTGGCTCTCAAAATATGTGTTTATGGCTGTCCTGGGAGGATACAAAGTAGCAAAAGATCCACCACCTCTACCCCCTCCCCAATATGCATCTGATTCGCTGCACTATATTAGTGAGAGTATATATATATAATGTATCATTGTGTGTGTATATATATATATATATATATAGCCGCCTCTGTGGCCTAGTTGATATCATACCGGGCTTTCACCCCGAGGACCCGGGTTCAATTCCTGGGCAGGGATTGGCATTTTCATATGCTATAAATCATCCCATATCACTGTCAATCATCTTTTTTGCTGAGGCCTATTGAAGAACCATCATTAAAAAAAATGTAAATTGTTTTTGAAAATGAAGGTTTTCAAAACATGTCAGATAAAAATTATTAATTCTAAGATGAAAATGGTAGAACAAAAAATTGTATTTCAGTAATAAAATATATTCAAGTAAAAACATAATTTCACTTTGTTTTTACCACTCAGTCTTACACTTTTCAATATTATCACTCCAGTTCGATTGATGCATCAATAGGAGTATTGATCCCGTTCAATGAACGTAATCATTTTATGATCACCATTTTAGACCTTTTAAATTTTGAGGTTTGTTTAAACACAAATTTGCCAGAATGCCCTAGACTGTAAACCAGGGTTTCCCAACGAGTGGTGTGCAAAGGTGAATCAGGTGTCAAAATAAGTTACTAAACAGTTTTATTTTTAATTTACTTTTCAAATGTAAACAGAAAAATATTTCTCAAATCCTTAGACGTTGGGCAGTGCATATGCAGGTTTATGTTTGTGTTATTTTGTCAAGTGTAAAAACTGTGGTCAAAGGTGTTGTTTATTGAACATTGATTAATAAACGCTGTCTAATTGTAATAATAAGTTTAGCAGTTGTTTTGTCAAATAGATTTTAAGAACTTTTAATATTCCTGTTTTATTACAAGGTAGTTGTGAGTGCTTTTAGTCTAGTTCAGAAGGTACAAATGTGGTTATGCTGTATTTTTATTTCTATTTAATGGTTTTCCATTTATTATTTGCTTAGAAAATTATAACCTTTACTTGCTCATTCTTATCTTATGTGCTAAATATGTTGTAAAAGTTATTTGCATATGTTAATTTTTTTAAACCACAATTCTTAGCATTTTAGAAGGCGATCAGGTTTCACATTTTCCTTTGCGAAGTATAAAAACCAAGTGGAGGTAAAGTTATTGTTAAATAACTTGACTAATATTTTCCTAAATTTTTACTTTCATTTGTGTATTTCTAAACTAAACTAATGTTTCCTGTGATCTTTCTATTGAATACTCATTCAATAATAATATAAAAATCAATTTTGTGGCGAAACAATGAAGTTTTTGAGAGTATATATTTTACATTAGTTCAGAATAATGAAGCTTTTGTGTAAACTTCGTTACCAAAGAAAGTATACACCTTTGGCTCAGAGAACCTTAAAACTCATAATTTGCAACCAGTTATTATAAATTTGCTTGGAATATTTCACCAAAACCCCTGGTATTTAGGTGATATACCAAATTACTATGCCAAGTGGTATTTAATAATGGAAAGGTTGGGAAGCCTGCTCTATACATTGAAAATATGTCAAATTGGCAAAGCTAGTAGAAAAGTAAATTTTTACAGACAAGGCTCCCGCAAAGTCTATTCTAATCAGCTTTAAACGTTATACAGTTTTAACAAAAATAAAATAGTATGACAACAAACAGTATGTGTGTCAAGCAGATAAAAAGTTGTGAACCTAAAACTTAAGATCTGACCTCTAAACTAAAGTTGTAGTTATAATATCAGTAGGCATGTATTATACTGATAGCTAGCTAAATTACATTTTGACATCAATAAAATAACTGTGATATTAGTCATTTGTGTATTGTTGTTTACAGATGCTCTTTACTTTGCCTGAAAAAATTACACTAACTCTTATTTCTGTTAATAGCTTATTCTGACAACAGTGTTCTAAAATTTACAAAGCATCTGTTTTTGTTTTATATTTCCAGTACAGTAAATGAATCCAAAATATCTCTTAATTAAAAATAATTCCATTTTCAAAAACAGTGTGTTTATTCTTTTTTTAAAATAAAGTATTTTGAAACAAAATGTAATGTTAGGAATTTGCGATCTCTCCTAACTCAGGTCCTTTAAAGAATCAACTATCGATGATTCAACCAAGCCCTTTAATACACATAATTATATTACAATATTCTTATATTGTTTCGATTACTTCTACACTTGATAACAACTTAAGACGGAACGCTATTGTATTACCTGATAAAAATGTTCCCCTAAAATAATGTTCCAAGGTTCTCTCTGGAAACTGGTGCCCTAATTTGTTTAACCCAAAAAGGAAAAGGGGAAGAAGTGTACGCAAAAACTGTCTATTTACTTAGACTGCAGAACCATTGCTGCCCAGTACTGCCTGACTGGAATGTTCCCTTGGAGCACTTCCTGACATACATATGGCCTACCAACAACCCTTCAGTCTCCCCCAGACTCAACTGACCTTCCGGCCCTCCCTCAGAATTGATTGACCACAAACCTATTTCTTCCCCGACCTTTTATCTAAACTACTGTTCTATTTACCTTGTTAATTGCAGCAGGTAGTATGTCAGCAGTTTTTTAAATTTTTCTGTGGCTTTGTTAATAGTGTTTATTCTTTAGCTGTAATCTCTTTACAGTAATTTAAAGCTAGTAATTAAAATTACAATTTTAATTCATTACAGTAAACTCAATAAATATGTTTATTCTAACAGTAATGTTAGGATATACTTTGAAAACTAGATACACTATACAATGACTTGATAGACTATAATAGGTAATAGACTATTCAGCATTTGCATCAGCTAGTATCTTATTATATATGCGTGTATTCTTCTTTATTTCTTTCATCCAACTTTCGGGTACACTAAATCAATCACTTTTTAATGTTCTGTGCCTACCTCGTAGCCCAGTATTGCTTCATTCGTTGTGATCTTGCTTTTCTTTCTTCGTCAGAGACTTGGATCGTTCGCTTGGATTTGACTTTGCCTTGGAACCGTTGCTTCTTGTCCTTGGTTATTGTTTTGGCTGTTTTAATTTTTTTTTTTTTTTTTTGTTAAGGTGAAAAGCACATGGAGGCTATTATCACCTCCTTAAATGTTAAGTGTGAGTGTAAAGTGTTGAAGTCGTAAGTTTAGTGTTGTAAGTGTAAGTTTTGTGTTAGACTCAGGTACCGCAAGGGACGTCTAAATCCTCTCAATAGATGCAGCTAGTCTGCACCCCTCTGCTGGAATTATAAGAAATTAATAGTTTATTCTCCATAATAAAGTTACTGAAGTATTCAGTGTTATTGTTTCTTAAACTGTGATATGTTATTAGATAAATAATTATTTTCAAGTATTAGTTGTTATTATTTAAGGGAAATATTAAGTTTTTATTGTAAAGTTACAAATAAAATACTGAACATTGAACATATGTTTTAGGCTATGATACAGAAAGCATTCACCATGCCAAAGATCCAATTACAGCTATAGAAAATGCTGAAGCTATTTTTGTCGGAGGTGGAAACACATTTCGTCTTTTAAAAACACTGTATGATAAAAATTTACTTGAAACTATTAAAAAAAGGGTTCTCGAGGTACGACTTTTTTAGGTTTTTATCAGTATAATGTTTTTTTAATTATTTGTTTTGTTTACTATTTATACCGTAATTTTAGCTAATTCTAAAACTAAGGAGAAGCAGGATAGGGCTCAGTGGTCGATGTAGCAAAGGCACAGGTCAGTCTGCTGCATCTCTGAACTGTGCACCTCAAGGTCATGGGTTCGAAAAGTGTTACTATCATACTATCATTGTGTTATCCTTACTGTTATCTAATTCTCATTAGTCGAACTAAGATAAAGTATGGATGTAAAGGAAAAAAATCTAAAGCAATAAAACATCTTGTTCTGCAATTGTTTAAAATTGTGTGCTAAATTAATTGTTTTTTTTTTTATCTTGATAAATTAATCATAATGTTCAAATTTAAGAATGAGAACTATTAAACTTGGTCTATTTATTTGAGTGTTCCACTTTGCACTAAAATAATCAAGAGGCCAACTACAAAATATTTTCTCCATAATTTTTAATTTATTTATTTATTGAAATTTTTATGGAGGTACCTTGTATAAAGCCCGAACAGTGTATGTGTAAGATTTTTTCCCATTCACTTCAGTTTTAATGTAGCAGTCTCTGATTTACAACATCGAGTATACACATTTTTAGTCAAACACATTAACCATTGTTTTGAAATTTGGTATTAAAATACCTTCTATAAAACTCAAATGATGTATGTGTAATGCTTTTTGCTATTTACTTCCTTTTCAAGATGGTGGTTTCTAATTTAACGATGATGAGTGTACGTAATTTTATTGGCTGATTGTTTTGAAATTTGGTACAAAGGTACGTGTGTACAATTTTTCCCATTTACTTCTGTTTCAAGATGGTGGACTCTGGATTCAATGTTGTGAGTTTAGTTGCTGGTTATTTCTCATAATACAGGCTGAGTGGCAAGACTTATCATAATTTTAACTGCTTCATGGAAAAAGAGCATACAATTTCCATTAAAGTTGGTGCAGTAACATTTTCATAAATATTACAGTTACTAGTTAAATTGGTAGAAAAGTTACAAGCTCTGATGTGGAGCACTTTGTACATAAATTAAGAATATACTGCAAGGTGTACAGTTCTTTGAACTATTAATTTAATAATTTCAATCTAATATTAAAGGTAAAAATAATTGTTTCAGTGAATAAATAACATATTCTAAAAGTAAGAGAAGAGAATGTTTTTATTTTATTTTGTTATTTTTAAATCATAAAGTAAGTTTGTTAATTATAATTTATGTGAATAAACTTACATAATAACTGGACAACTTGATTCAGATTAAATTGGTTACACTCGTAAAAAAACTAAGATTTTAGCAGAGATTTTTATGTAGTCCATCAGTGCTGCCAACCGTTTAAAGTTATTTTCTTTTGTTTTAAATTGTTTATTTTAATTTTGCTAATAACTATTTCAGGATTGTATTCCATACATTGGAAGTAGTGCTGGTACCAACATGGCAACAGTAAATATTTGCACTACAAATGACATGCCTATTGTATATCCTCCTTCATTTTCTGCTTTTGGGTTTGTTCCGTTTAATATAAATCCTCATTATATGGATCCCGACCCTAATTCAACACACATGGGTGTAAGTATTTTTACTCTAATAAGAACATAAAATAGTATTTTTTTAAAATGTTTTTCCTGAGTTAAGGATAACATTATCTTTTATTAGTGTGTGTGGGGGTACATGGACATGTGTGTATGTGTGTTTTAGCACTCATATTCAAAATTTTGGTCTGATTTGATGATTTGATTTAAATGGAACAAAAATCAGTTTTGGTAATAGCCTAGTTCATTTTGGTAATAGCTTCTTGTTCACTATCCAACAAATCCATTCACTGTTTCAAATTGGTGGTAATTTCAAATCTTATTTTTTTAACTTTATCTTACATTTTTTGAAAATCTTAATTCACTATCGTTAATCAGTGTTAAAATTTGCTTGAATTATAATTTCGAATTTTCAAATTGTGTATTGGACCAACAATATACTGTTTTAAAATTTCCAAATCCCAAACTTTTCTTTGATACACTTTTCAATAAAGCCCCAAGCAAAAAATAAACAGAAATTATGTCTGATCTGTACATTATGACCTCCTTGTCCAGTCCAACATGCATGGAAAGTATTATTTAAAAATATGGTAAAATATTTTGTAAAGAAAACTGTATAAACATGGATTTGACTTTATAAACAAAAAACCAGAATTTTCATCGTAGTGTAAAAATCTAATTCAACTTTTTAAGTATTTAAATCCTATAGATTTAGTATTAAGTCTTAAATATTATATTATATTTAAATAATACATTATTTAAGTATTAATTTAAAACCTATTGTTAGTATTTATGGTTAAAGCCGCCTCGGTGGCCTAGTTGATGAGGACCCGGGTTCGATTCCCGGCCAGGGCTTGGCATTTTCTTACGCTATAAATCATCCCATCGTCTGCATTAGCCCAAGTGTGCACAATAGTCGGACGTTAAAAAAGTATTTATGGTTGATTTATTTGTTACAGGAAACTCGTGAGCAAAGAATAAAACAGTACCATGAAATTGAAGGTACGCCTCCAGTCTTAGGGTTAAGAGAAGGATCTATTTTACTTATTGTAGAAAATAGTATAATACTGAAAGGAAAACATAGCTCACGTTTGTTTCTTCCGTAAGTATTTAAATAAAAGACCTGTTTCAATAAGTAGTTTCCTAGTTATTTATATGTGCGATAAAGGCGTATAGTTACAAGGGCATACCCAAGATCAAAACTAGGGCTGGGGGCAAGCCATGGTTGTTCAATATACAATGTAACATTTTATCACGGAAAAGATGAATGAAACCAAAATGTTAATAAAATAATGTATAATTATAGCAGTGCTTTATCAACTAAGTACTGCTAAGTAAGTAAATAAAAAAAAATCTATTCTAGTTACATGCTTATACTAGTATCTTTTTCTTGGATTTGTAGAAAACTTGTTCAAAACTCTTGTTTCAATCAAGTCCTGATTTTCCTTAAAGAATTTACGATGGACGCTCATCAAACACAGCCCAGTCAATCTGTCCTCTCCCATTGTACTTCTCAGCCAGGTACACCCTTCAAAGGGTACTGAAAGATCGTTCAACAGTAGCCATAGTGGATGGGAAAGCACTTGTTGTTCCATAATAGACACAGAATCCGATGGTTCGGTCAGTTTAGTTCCACCATCACCATCACTGCTTTTACTTCTACTACTGTCATCTTGATCCTTTTTCCGTTTGAGAGGTTTTTTGCCTGAAAGTAATAGAATTTGACGTAGTATACAAAAGTTACAAACCGTTTTTCATGTACCATTTTTTACAAACCGTTATATAATAAAAATGAAATGCTGTTTGTTGGTAAGCGCATCACATGAGAACAGCTGTACAAATTTGGCTATTTTTTGTTTTAAAATGTTGTTGTTTGTTGTTTTCCAATGGCTCACGCCATCTTTGATCTTGCTTCCCAGTAGAGGCCAGGGAGGTCTCCTCTTCTCTGCTTCTCTTCATCTAATTTTCTGCAGACCAGGAGGTGTTCCTTGTTCATGATGGTGTCTGGGCATTCACACAATGTGCAGTTGTTATAGTTTAATATCTTAATTTTCTTCAGGTGTTCATTCAGACAATTGTGTCCAGTTGTCAGCCGAAAGACCATGACAGATGTCCTCCTCTAGAGATCCTTGACCTTCCCATACAAGTCGAATACATTCTCATAAGGCTTGTTCATTATGTCTTCCTTAACTTTGTTTGTAAATTCAAGATAAGATGTTCACTTCAGTGCACTAATCCTAGCCTCCAGTGTGAGCATTCTTTTTGGTTTCTGCACTATAAGGGTTCGTTATTTGGCCAGCTTGTCTGCCCGCTCATTCCCTTGTATGCCTACATGTGACGGGATCCATTGCAGAACCAATTCCTTGGTAATGTGTTTAACTATTTTGTATTTCTTCTGGATCGATTCTATCATAGAAACAAAAAAAAAAAAAAACAAAAAAATGTTTTAAAATGTTCGTGTTAGTAAACATTAGCAGTTCAACTGAAATACAAATACGGATCAACTAGCGGGGGCGGCAGAGCAGCTCATTTTATATAGTGATGCGGAACTCACTTGACCAAAGGGTAGGACGGAGACCCTTCTAGAAGGTTCGCTTTTCTCTCATTGGCTGCCACCTGTAGACTCTTCTAGAGCCTGCTAGAGATCTGTCTGTCTCTTGAATCCCATTAAATTGGTGACATAGATTCCTCTACTAGTCGCTAGGTGGTCAGTGTAAAGCATTGCGACATGTACATTAATTATCCTATTTGTTTATGGTATTATTTTTCTGTTTTCGTATAGAAAATAATTGAGTATAATTGTACGATAATTTCGATTGACAATAAAATAACGATTTTATTATTATTTTCAAAATTGTCAATAGTGTAAGTATTTTTTTGATTATTAAAATAGTTATTTCAAGAATTGTATTAAATTCCAGCAACAAAATTTAATAATGGCTTCCAGGGGGGCAGCTGCCCCTCGCTGGGTACACCCATGTATAGTTACATTTTACAAATAGTGCCTACCTGAATGTAATCAAATATTGTTTCTCTAGGCAAATTATGTTTTATCTCTTAATTTTTAACTCATTGTTGTAATGATATTTTGGATGTAACCTGATGTAGAAGTTAAATTGGGCTTATTAATAATTAAACAAATGATGTGGCCTAAATAAATAAATTAAAAATAGAATAACAGAGTCAAAATAAATTATCTTGTACACCTTCGATGTGGATTCCTACTGAAGTGCAACATTGTTCCAAATGCCGTAATTGGGGATTCCCGTAAATACAATTTTAATTAATGTATTATAATATGTAGTTCAAAAGTCATCCAACATAGTTGGAGGCAAATAAAAATTTAATGTCTGTAGGCAGCTGAAGGCTTTCTTTGTAGGATTGAAGGTCATGTTGAATAATTAAGTATTACTATAGGGACTATCTAAACTGTTAGGACAATTTCCACAACACCAGTAACATGGTTTCCGCGATTGCTCTCTGCTGTTACATTTTATTTTTTATTTTTTAAAACTTGTATTCCTGATTATTTCAGCCTGATAGTTATTTACAAAAAAAAAGTTGTACAGTCAGACGTAACAGATATATATATGACCTGGTTCTGCAACGATCATTATAAAAGATGTTTATCTGGACATTATAAAAATAATGTACACAAATTGATGTTCTTATTTTTTACAGTAAATTTTAGGCTTTTTAAAACAAAATTTTTTAAGAGAATTGGAAAATTTGTATTAAAAAAATTTGTGTAATCTCAAATTTTATTGGTTTTTGCATGGTGCGCATAGGGTTGAAATTAAAATTTAAGATAATTATAAACTGTTGTAATCAAACTGTAATATCTACCTGAGTTTAATCAGACAAACACTTGTCAAATTGTGTTACAAGGAATGTAATTGAATGTGCAATTTTTTTTTAACCAAAACCATTTCAGGCAAATAGTTGTGCTGGTAAAACTGATAGTTGATGTTCAACTAGTAAAGAGATATTTTATAAATCTGTTGCCTTAACATTACAGACATTCTTAATGACATTTATTCTAACAGCCATTTTGAATAGATAAACCATCACTAACAGAACAGTAGTGTTTGTAATGAGCTAAAATAATAGTGTTTAAAAGTATACAAGTAGATCCATCTGCTAATAATAAACAACTTTTTTTTTAGAGGAAAGCAGCCTGTAGAATATCCACCTGGTTCCGACATCAGTTTTTTAATTTCTTGAGTCTGCAAATATTCAAATCCTTACATGAATGAATTTACATTTTGTTTATTCAAGGTAATGATTATTGTGAAGTAGAGTGTTGTTAACTTCTAGTCTATTTTTTCTATGCACTGAATTGTCTAAATGTTTCTAACTGCTAGGAATCATAGTTTATTGTTTTAAAAATATTTTTAATATTTCTAATTTCAAACCTAAATTTTTATTGAAATTTTTATTACTTAAGGAGTAGTAAATATAAATAAGGGTCTTCTACATATTTTTTTTTAGAAAATGAAATATTTAATTGCTGCTTATAATTACTTTTTACCAAACAGGTTAAAACACAACTATAATATTACTAGAATATTACTAATATTGTAATATTAATATATATTACAATATTACTATCAACATATATAGTTGTATCTGTTGCATTATAAGTGTAAAATATAACTATTAGAGTATTACTAGCGGTGTATAGAATAGTGTATCTGTTGTATTATAAATGTAAGATATGATTTTCTTTAAAAAAAAAATTCCACGTATGTACTGAGTCTTCCGTTAGTAATATTTCAGCGTATCTTTTTCCTACTTGTATTTCACTACAGTATTTCATTAATATTTTTCCTTACCAATCTTAACGTTTTGATTTGGAAGGATGATCTCTTTAGCTGTTGTCTGTATTGTTGCATAAAATATTAAAATTGATCAAAATCTATGACAAAATTTAAGTAGTTGTTGTATCTTATAACCGGTGACTATCTTATAGTCAAAGTGACTATAATTCAAACAATTAATGTAAACCAATCATTCCATTACGCTGCCGCTAAAAATTTGAAGAAAAAATATTAACTGATTATACTTTTAATGGGTTGTAGGATTGAAAATTAATATTTCGTAGCCATAATTATATATTTTATACCAAATTATATATATTATATATATATATATATATATATATATATATATATATATATATATATATATATATATATATTTCATTCCTAGTTATTTTGTGCTTAAAATATGCATTCCGTTTGAAATTTTGGAAAAAATAAGATCTATTTAAAAATTTACTTATTTGTGTTTTTATATTTTTTTAATTCTTATCCAATATTAGGTGTAATAATTGGTAGGTAAATATAATATAAATGTTAACGTAGTTTGTTTTACATTTTAAATTAGTATGTTTTCCTTCCTTGTAAATTATTGTTTTTAAAATATACACTAATATTGCTCCCTTACAATCAAATATATTGTTTGTCTCTAGCTTAATGTTTATTTATATTTGTCTTCTAAGATGTATGATATAAAAGTGTTATAAATGTTGTAGTATCATCAAATGAATTACTGTTTTAATTAATGGAATGTATTGATGTTAATAATTATTAATTGCTGTGAATAATAAAAACAACAGTAATTGATATTATTGTATTATTTTATTAAAAACCCATTTTTAAACATGCAGTGCACCCAATCCATTTGAAGATTATGTAATTATAGTACAAGTATCAATTTTTCTGAAATAATTATGGCGGGATCTATCTAAAAAATTTTACTATTTATGTAATTGTTTAGAGCCTAGTTTTTTTTTAATTTTTGCAGCGAAAATTTATTTAACTGGTATCTGGATCACCAATTTCTAAGTAACTGATACTGTATCAAGAAACACAGCAGCATTCCGCCCTGCCAAATCACCCAAGCTACTGAAGTATATATGTATGTGTGGTGACAGTTAGTAGTTTTCAGGTATCCATAATTTTAAAACAAAAACTTCTACAGATTCAGCAGTATTACCTTAAGGGGCTTAAGAAAGTGGTAAGAGTTTTTTTTGAAAATTAGCAGAGTCAAAGTATAAAAAAAATAATTCGAAAATGCATTTTAAACCACTTTCTTCTTCTTCAACACTCACTTGTTTGCAGGCTAAATTACCGAACGGTTTTGGATCGGTGATAACTTGTTTTATCCATTCAGTTTTCAGGATGTGCCTTTTGCATAACAACTCTAAAAATAAGTATATTTGTGATTGTAAAATTGCAAAAAAAATGGAAAATATGAACATTTACCTGCATACAGTCTAAATTGTTAAACAATTTTGATCAACGATAACTCATTTTGTTTGTCATGGTTATAGTATGTACTTCTTGCATAAAAGTAAAAAATACATGTCAAAAATAACAAAAATTGCCACAAAATAAAAAAGTTATTAAAATTAGAAATATTGATGCCCCAACGGATAACATTGCAATAAACTGCCAGAATGTTACTGATTGTGGTATTTTGTACCTTAATTAACTTGCGGTGGACAACTTCTCTGTGAAAAATGATTTGTTAATACATATTATGAAAAAATTTTTAAATATCTTTCCGCTACAATCATTAAAAAAATTTAGCTCCCACAGATTTTAGGGTACTAAAATCAAATATAAGTATTAAATAATTTCTTTGCATGCACATTTTATTTTCTCCAGCGATTATTAGATGATTTAATTTACCATGATCATCTTCTAAAATATTTGGTACCAGTGACTCCTAAAAAGTGATTTCAATGTAAACAAAAAACAAGTGGTATAGGGGAAAACGTGTAAGAGGACCTGTGTCTTTACAATGAGTAATGAACAAGCCGCAACCAAGTTGGAAATTGATATTGTTTAGTAAACTTTGTAAACAGGTGACTTATTCTTGGAACAGTTCAAAGGTTATTAACAACTTTTTAACTGTGGACTTGGCAAGAAACGTTTTACACTTTGGTGGTTTTCGTTTCAATTGTAAAGATAAATTTCAATAAAGTATGGCGTATTTTAAAAACAGAATATTTTAAGTCTATATTTCTTACAAATAAAATTCTATGGCATTTGGATTTGTATGGTCTTTCAAACCTAAGATCCATATGTTTTAGCATGACAACTTCCTCCTTATGCCCTTTGAAATAAATGTTTGTGGAGGATTAAAGTATATTTTCCCATGGATATTTAGTCAAGCAGGAAGTTAATATAGCCTTCTGTATAGTGAATAACATCCCCCACAACAAACTTTACAAACCTTATTTTTGATTGTAATTTTTACTATCAGCTTAACATTCCTTGTTTCAGACTACTGAAATATATATAATCATGTAATGGTTATTTAGTATTTTAGCACTGATAAATGAAAATAATTAGAGCTGCCTGTATTTAAATTTGTTCATTTCAGACATGCTTGAAATACTTTATTTTGAAAAATGTATTTGTTTGATAATATTGAGGATATTGTCATTTGTACTATTGATGCAAAACAAATACCAAACCATATGATTTGTGTGTATACAACAGTTTATTTCACAGAGATTTGTAAGTGTTGATTGAGCAAAAATTACTTAAACAAAAAGTCGAGGACCATATGGTATTTAAATTTGTTCCATTTAAATAACAAAACAAAAGTCTGAGTTTAAAAACTGTCACTACTCAGTAAGTGAAAAGAGGATTGAGATCAATTTCTCAACATAGCTCCCTCCTTCTTCACTATAGCTCAAAAGTAATAGTTTGTAGATTCAGATCGGCAGAATGTGTTACTGGACTGTTGGAGTGGAATTTTCCTATGTGCGCGAAAAATTCTTGCGCTAGCCATTTACTAAGTGCCTGGACTATACATACTTGGACAAATAGATATGATCCGATGAAAAGAAATCGTCACGATCAATTTTATGGCGCTATACGAAGTTTCCTTTACCTTTGACGATTCACAATATAGTTATTAATTTTTTTTATTCCATCAAATACTATCTAATCCAAACTCGTCTGAGAACAAACGTGAGTTTTTCGAAATTTTTTTTTGAGTTACATTTTAATGCTATACATTCTTTTTATTTATTACTTTTGATTTTTTTAAAATATATTTATAAACACCATTTGTATTTATAATTACTAGTTTATCTATGTAACCTTAGAGTTGGGTGATGCACAGATTAATACTAAATTTTTAAGGCAATAATACTTTTGTACGTACTGTCTTCTGAAGTTCTGACCTAAACCAATGCATCAAAATTTGTTTTGTTTACTAACGTTTTAACCTAGAAATAATCGTTTCTTATGCATTAATTTTACTGACTGGATTTATTTTAAATATAATTTGAAACACCTTCAACGTAATTCTACGACTACCTAAAATGATAGAAAAAACTATAGAGTTACTATTTGTAAGTACTTTTTTCTAATCTGTTGTAAATTTTGTGGGGATTTTATACCCTAACTGCTAAAAATGAACATTTTCAATAGAAAATAATCGAGTTTAGGTGAAATAGATATTGTTTCACGATTTGCTATATTGTTATAAACTATATAAAAAATACCTTTATTGGGTTCATGACTTCATTAAGTTTAATGTTTTTGTATTTATGCTTTATAAGTTGTCCTGTTAAAATTATTTTTGAATTATTATTTTTATAATAATTATTTTTGAATATTTGTTTATTTTATTTTATACCTTATGAACACATATTCACCATTAGAATTTTTTTTAAATTACGATTTTAGGTCGTATTTTACAGAACTGTAAAACCTAAACTGACAGAGAGAAGCAAATCACAAAGTTCACAAATTACGGCAGCTATTTTTTTAATGACGTTTTCACAAGAATAACTGTGAAGATAATAAATGATTTATAATAAAGTGATAATGAGCATGAGTAGTGTGTCAATTGTGACTCCTGTGTATTAAACTAGTGTAGTAAATTTATCACGATCATAGAAAGTAAACATCAGTGATGTCATAGTTCAGTAATAAATGGCTTAAATCATAATTTATCATAATAAATTTGATCCTCTGTGTGTTATTATCTCTCAATGAAATGATATAATACATAATCAAAATAAAAAATCATGAACTCATGATTTTTGCAAAAGTCCCAAAAAGTCAGAAATACCAAACAGGGTTTACTAATGTAAACTTTTATTTATGTTATCAGTATTCTAAAATTGGTAAAAAAAGTCCAGGAAAATGTGACCATGAATACGTTGTTTACTGTAATGTACTAGGCAATTTGTAATAAATTAGTTTTATGCATTTAATGTTGATGTATTTTTTTATAACTCAAAACAATAAAGGGTAAGAATGTATTAGAATATTAGAAGAATGTATATGTGAATATTTTGTATTTTTCCTGCCAAAACACTTTATTTCATGCCCATTTATAATAATACAAAGTATAAAAGTGAGGAAAATACTGTAAAATAAAAGACCTCCACAGCCTAACCATTACTATTGCATGAAAATTATTAATGTGTTTTCTTGTGAAAATGCTTTATTTAATGAGTATAAGTAACTTAAACAGTTTAGCAGTCAAACAGTTAAAACAAGTAATATAAAAAAGTTTTTAAAGTCAGTTCCTACTTAGGTCAACAATTTATTCCTAAATTTATATCCTGCTAAATATCTTATATAAGAGAATTTTTTTCACCGATTTAAAACTAAAATTAATTAATTATATTTAATTAATGAATTAATATTTGAAAAAAACTGTATTAACATCTTGTCATCTACTACAAGTTTTAAAAAAATGTATTTGAACTTAAGTGGATGAATAGAAAGTATTGAATAGGAAGTACTATTAATGACTGAAAATTTGAACAAGATATATATATATATATATATATATATATATATATATATATATATATATATTTAAAGAGAGAGAGAGAGAGAGAACTAATAGTAGGAACTGAAAAAATACCTTAATACCTTAACCATACTATTGTGTGAAAGTTACTAATTTTATAATTACAGTTATGGTGGGTATAAAACAACCCCTGTTAGCATATAAAATCATCCACACTCCACAGCCCTCTGCTATGCCATGTAGATGGCAATGATGTCATAAAATCGTAACTAAACATAAGAAATTTAATCTTCTGCATGTTAATATTCTGAATTGAATAATAAATTACAGATTGAAACAAAGGAATATTTAAAAATCATTAGTGTCTTGTTATGAAGTGTCTCGTTATAACATAAATACCCAGTAGAGTTGATTTAACAATTTTTTTTTAGGAAAGACTACATCCTTAAACACATTATAAAGGGCTGGCTTAAGACTGACTCACTGAATCACTCTCTTAGGTATATTCACTTTAGGGTGGTTAGGCTACCTGACACGTAGGCCTAGATTAAGCAGTTTTTCATTCTTTGGTCTCTGTTAAGTAATCAGTTTTTATTTTAATTATGCAACAAAACCAAGAGATTTCGCAATACCATCCAATGTTTGTTATGGTTTTTTCAATTTAAACCATGAAACAGTTATTACATCATCTGTTTTTGAACATACAAAATAATTTTTATCTATAAACGTTGTATCATTTTATTAATAAAAGGTAATAATTTCTTGAGGAAAATCAGGTAGATGATGCTTTTAACTAGTACAAATTAAAATGATGAGAAATCTTAATCTAAATGTGAAATTCATTGACTAGCATATTCATCATAAATTTAAAGTTTTTCCAGAGGAAAGTTAATCTAAAGTTTATTTGGGAAAACCATTAAAACCTTATCTGTTAAATTTGAACTAACAATATTTGAACTTTGTATTTAACTTTGAATCTGACTTTAGGACAGCAATTAACAATCTAATTTTACAATAAATAAAATGTTAATTTCACACTGAAATAATGGTAATTTTGCAAATATGACTGAATTTTGTAATTACTATGATAAATAGAAAATTCTGTTTGAAAAAAAAGTAGTAACTTGAACCTACCATTACAATTATTTCATAATTTAATTAGATCTAGTAAATTCTCTATAACAGATAGTGTAACAAAACAGTAATATATATATATATAAACAAAATTTTATCTCTTTTATCAGAATGAAGAAGATTTACCATATGAAGAAGAAATTTTACGGAATCCTTTTTCTGTTAAGCATTGGCTACGATACATTGAACATAAAAAAGAAGCTCCTAAGCAAGCTGTGAATATAATATATGAAAGAGCGTTAAAAGAACTACCTGGAAGGTAAGTTATAAATAATTATTATAATTTTGCAAACAGATGCTATAAAGTTTTTTAAAAACTTGAAGTTTCTCGAGTCTGCTATGCCTATAAACTAGTTTATTCTGGGTTAAATTTTAATAGACTAAATTATCAGAAAGTGTTAATTAAATATTTCAAGTATAACTAATAATTCTATAAACAAGGGTTATTTTTGTGTGCCTACATCTGTAAGTTTCTAATTATTTTAAATACCTTTTACATTTTTATAGTTTTTATCCTTTTTTTTTCTTCTTTTTCTTTCGATGAGGCCTGCTAAGGACCACGTGACAATTTCAATTCTTCACACTTAGCTGTTTTCTCTTCTGTTTCCCTCCAATACTCCCTCATCCTTTCACTATGCAGCTTTTTTCTGGCTTCGGACCACTTCACACCAGGTTTCTTCTGCAATCTTCCTTGGAATCCCTCCATACTCAATATCCTCTTTCTAAAAATCTCTCTGTTCAGCGTTTCTTCTTCTTCTTTTATATTATTTCTTTCTAAATATTTCCTTACCTCTTGAATCCAACTAGTTGTTGACTTTTTATCCCATAGGTACTTGAGTATCCTTTTCGCTAATCTTGAATCATTCATCCTGTTTTATTGATGATGAAAACTTTTTCCTTTTTTTATTGATGAATATTTTTTTAATTAAAAATGAAAACATTTATACTAATGATTGTAAGTTAAAACTTTGACTGATTATACTGCAATAACTGTGTTAATGTGTGTATATAAATGTTATATGTTGAAGCTAAATTCAGTATTATTAAAGTAAATAATTTGTTGAAAAGTTAAATATAGTCAGTAACTTGTCTACATAATTTTATGCATTAATTTTCAGTTACAAGCTGTGGTACAATTATTTAAAGTTAAGGAGACGCCAGGTGAAAGGTCGTTGTGTCACAGATCCTGCATATGAAGATGTTAACAATGCTTTTGAACGCTCCTTAGTTTTTATGCATAAGGTTTGTTGAAGTAATAAATTTTGAGAGATGATAAAAATTGCAAATTTTTTAAACAACTGAATTATGTAATATCAGTTTTTTATTAAAAAATAACTTCTTTTTAATTCATTACAAAATAGTGATTGCTACTAAATAGTCCATAGAATTAAAACTTTTGTTGATATTTGAACTCTCTTATATTCAGCCCACTCTGGCTCTGTTTTTAAAATTGTTATTTATTGATAGAATATTTATGTTATTATTACTGTTTATTCGAACATTGGCTATTGTTTGTGTATATGAAAGTAATACATAACGTCATAATAATAATAATCTCTGGTTGCTACTCTATAAAATTTTTAATGAATAATTTTTTACTGAAGGTTTTTAAAGTGTGTTTTTAAACCATTAAAAGGTAAAATGCAAGGAAGGAAGTGCATATAGTGACGAGGGAGGGGTGTATATCATAATTATACAATAGATCAACCAATTATTTTCTTTTCTAAATTTTTTGAGCAAACATAATTGTAAAAAGTCATAGCTTAAAGTCATTTTTTGTTCTTATAATAACCAGTACTGTATTTCAACAAACTGGATTTATATGCAGTAAAATTTTTAAATAGCAATCACAGCAGTGTCTGCGATAAGTTTATTACAAAAATGATCAAATGATATAAAAACAAACAAAAAAAGCAACTATATTGATTAAAATGAATTAATTAACTCTTGTTGACTTTGGAATCATAATTTCAAGCAGTAGTACTCATTTTACTTTCATCAAAGAAGTTTTTATATTTTTTAACGTGATAAACGCTCTCCTTAAATTTCAGGAATAGGTACATCCTGAGATTTGAGATTTAAAAGTAATTTGAAAGTCAGACATTTTTCCCACTGAGACCAGGAATTTAATATCTGTGTTGATTTTCCAGATATCCTGTTATTATAAAGTTAAAAAAAGTTCTTGTTAATGGATTGGGCCTATTATTTATTCAGAGAATACAAAAGTCTGTCATATAATATGTAAACAAACAGTCCATGGTTTGAAAGCCCTGTGAAGCTGATGGTTTTACTCTTAACTTTGCCTGGTTAAATAAGGAAAAAAGTGCCAGAGAAGTTTCACTGTAGTACAAAAGGAACTTCCTTTTCAATAGTAATTGGGTTATTTACTGAAGTCGAGTTTTTTGGTTTGGCCAGAGTTTATCAGCATTCATGTGTGTATGATATAAAAAACAAAGTCATTGCATTATGTACACAAACAAAACTAAAATGTGAATTGCAGCAATACACTTTTCTGTGGTATGTTAAGTACCTAATAAAAAGAATTACTTTAGTCTGTTAATTTAGCTTGATACATTTTTGGGGGGGGGAGGTATTAAAAGAAACTTTTATATTCAGAACTATAAGGCTAGAAGTAAAATCGTTTAATATAATTTAAAATTTAATTCATGATGCTGTTACAAAATCATCTTTAATTTTACTTTTCCTTAATCATCCTGAAATACATCCTTAATTTTTGGCTGTTATTAGATGCCTCGTATTTGGTTAGATTACTGTCAGTTTCTGACTGATCAGTGTAAGATTACAAGAACCAGACAGGTGTTTGACCGAGCGCTACGAGCACTGCCGATCACACAGCACCACAGAGTATGGCCGTTGTATTTATCGTTCCTCAGGAAACATGACATTCATGAAACAGCAGTCCGAGTTTTCAGAAGATATCTGAAGGTTTGTGAAATTGTGCATATTTTAAAATGTTTTATAAATTTTAAAGTGAAAAAATTGTTATAATATATAACAAGTGGAATTGGTATTAATATGTTGATTTTTAATAAATCTAATTTACTGTTCTATATTTTGTAATAAATTTTGTAAATAAGAGATAAATAAATATAAAAATATAGTTGTTGTAAATAATGGACTGTCATGTTTAAGCAGAAGAAAAAGTATTAAAAGATTAAAATTTTATATAAATTATTACAAATATAGTTAACATATTAAAGTAATAAATAACTTAGAAAATACTACTAATAAATAAATAAATATTACTAGTTTGGAAAAGCAATTTTATGTTATCAGTAATTTATTTGTTAATACCAACTTTTCCTTCATACAAACGTTTAGTTACATATATATATGGACACAATCAGGAGTGAGAAAAACCTCACAAATTATATTATATAAAAAAGAAGAATAGAAAGATAACAAATAAATTATTTGATATGCATATCATACAGTCTATTGCGTTTAAGTCTTTAATTTTGTCCTTTAATTTATTTCGCAACACTTTAGCACTAACTTCTAAACTTTTAAGTTCCATTGGAAGTTGCTTATACTTTATTGCATAGTATGTGAAACTCCTTTGACCAATTATCGAAGAGTGTTTTGGAAGTTGAATATTTTTGTAACATGTATTTCTTGAGGTACAATTAAAGCCTTTTTTTAATTTATCATATTGATACATTAGTTCTATCAGTAGAAAAATCTTTTTGAGATCAAATGATCCGTATCATGTTCATTAATTTCTATTATTTTCAACAATTTGTTCTGAAGTCTGAGAAGTGGCTTAAGGGTCACTTAATAAATAAAGATATTAAAGATATAAGATATAAAGATTTAAGATATTAAAGATATTTTCAAATTCATTTTATTTTTAGCTGTGCCCAGAGGATACAGAAGATTACATTGAGTATTTGATTTCTATTGAAAAATTAGACGAAGCAGCAGTGAAACTAGCTTACATTGTCAATAAGGAAGATTTTGTTTCCAAACATGGAAAATCAAATCATCAGTTGTGGAACGAACTTTGCGAACTAATCTCGAAAAATCCAGATAAAGTAAGGTGAGGTATTCTTTTCCATGTGTGTTTTCTGATTATTACATGAGTTATAGAAGTGACTGTCATGGAAAGGACCTGAAGCTTTGAAATCCAGTCCTCTAGAATACTTTTTCAGACGTTGTTTCCATGTGCGTTTTCTGATTATTACATGAGTTATAGAAGTGGTTGTCATGGAAAGGACCCGAAGCTTTGAAATCCAGTCCTCTAGAATACTTTTTGAGACGTTGTTGCAAAGTTTATGTTACAACAAAATTTGCTCAACTGTTTCAAATGATGGTCATTCCAAAATTTAAGAAAAAAAATTATTTTACACTTTTTTGAAAATCTGATTTTACCATCATAATTAGCATTCTGTGTAAATTTTAATTGAAAATTCAAAAACAAACTTAACAGCCAGGATTTACCTTCTAATTTTTATTTTTATTTTTAGAATTTAAAATGATAATTTAAGAATTTTTGAAAACTTATTAAGATGGTGACTCACATTTTCAAGAATGTTACTGTTATGCATGTGATATTATTACATTTTTTAAGTTCACTTTCATCAGTGAAATAGCTATGTGCTGGTCCATTGTGTCACATAACCTGTTAAATTATAAATTTAAAATGCAAAAAATATATTTTTAACAAATATAATACATGTAGTTTACTGCGGAATATTAAAAGTTGATTTTTTTATGCAGAAAGTTATTATAAACAGCATCAGGTTTATTTTATTTGTACTTACTGTCAAACCATCAAGTCCTTTAATTTCAAATTAGGTTCATTGACTCGAGATAAAACTTCATATGGGACAAATTTGAGTAAAATATGGTGAATCAGTTTTAAGAAATTAGATTGACTCATTTATTTTTGATAGTCCATGAACTAAATTTTTTTTTATAGTTGAGAAACATTTATTAAAATTGTTTTTGAGCTGATTTAAAAAATGGTTTTAATTAATTTTAAGGTTTTTTTTTATTTGCAAATTGGCTTTAAAAGCTTTTTTTAATTAAATTATAGTTCTGAGATATGGTCAAACTATTCTAAATTCCACAAACATTGCTAAATTTGTTCAGTCTCCAATAATGTACTCGTACAGATCTAGGTCAGAGCCACTTTTTTAGAGTCAGGGGACCTGTCAATGGAAATACCGTATCCATCAAAATATATTTTTGGTATGATCACCACAATACTTTGTTTAGTGTCAAAAAAGTAAGCATAACTTATCAATTGTATTTTTTCTAATTTTTTTAGTAAAATAGAACCATACAAACTAAGATAAAAAATTGAAACTTTTGGGATAATTTCTTTGACGTGCAAAATTTATTAATATGGTCATTCAGTAAGTAAATAGACAAAATGCTGTGGGATAAACAGTTTGTTAAATTATTACAGTGTTTTGTTTATTTGTAGGCTTTACCTTATTTGTGAGCATGAGCTATTCATTGTCTTCAAAATAATCACAGAAAATGAAACTTCTGAATTTCAAAAAAAAAAGTTGTGAACATTACCTTACCAGCTGATGACAGAGTATTGAATTTCTTTTTAATTGGTGAACTGGGGTTCCCTCTATTGCTTTGACTGTGATTTAAAATAATGTATCCAGGTTTCATCACAAGTTAATATCCTTTCCAAAAAAATTATCATGTGCGGTTGTGTAGTGATTCTTGAGTTTAGTTAATATGCGAAGTGTTTAGGAACACATCTAGTACAAGTTTTTTTTTTATAATTAAGCCTGATGTGATTAATGGAATTGGCAATCAACCATAACTCGTTGATCATTTTGAATAAGTGAATCAATGCAAATTTTAAGTATTGGTCTTCCAGAAATGCTCGTTCTGCTATAAATTTTTAATCTTTTCCACCCAGGCATAAAATCTAACACAGTTCATGCAACTCTTGCCAGTTCATGCGGAAGAACTTTTCTATGGTTTTACATCTTCTAAAAAAAAATCATAAAACATTGTTCTTCAAAGGTATTTTCTTCAAGATAAGATGTCACAGTTTATAAGCTGTAAAGGTAATGTTTGAAAAAACATTATAAATCCTTCTGAACAATGAACAGCTGGAATTACAAAATAACAGAATTGAAAGTTACAAGCAGCTGATTTAAGTAGTTTATGCTCTGTGGTTATTTGTTTGTTTACTTATTGAATGACCTCATAATTGTAAATGCAAGAATTAATTTTTTTTTTTTTTTTGTGTGTTATTTTAAGGTGAAAAGCATATTGAGGCTATATCACCTCCCTAAGTGTAATTGTGAGTGTAAAGTGTTAAAGTTGTAAGTATAGTGTTATAAGTGTAAGTGTGTGTTAAGACTCGGGTACCGCAAGGAATGTCTAAATCCTCTCAATAGGTGCAGCTAGTCTGCACTCCCTGCAAGGAGGAAGAATGAATGAAAGTCATTGAGAACCAAGATACCATATCAGTGGATTATTGTTGACTTTTATTAAGTATAACAATACTTAAATTAAAAAAGTACTATTTGTGTTGTGATAAATAAATCTCAGCCATTTCTCACTTTGTTTAGCCATTACATATTTGATAATATGATTTAACTCCCCTTCCCTCTTCACTTTATTTGGTTGCACATACTAACATGTCCTTTATTTTACAGGTCACTAAACGTTGATGCAATCATCCGAGGAGGGTTACGCAGGTATACAGATCAGTTAGGTCATTTATGGAATTCCCTGGCGGATTATTATGTCCGAAGTGGATTATTTGAAAGGGTATGTTTACAGTTATCAGGAACTTATTGAAATAATCACTATATAAAATCTTAAATTAAAACTTATATTTCGAAAATACATTTGTGTAATAAAAAGGTATAGCTTTACAAATTTCTATCCACTTATGGAATACAAAGTGATTCAATAAGAACGCCAGTTTTTTAATGTTGAATACAACATCATTATGAAGGATGCATGTTGTCGTTACATATAAAAATATTATGTATGAAAAATTACATCCGTCATATGACCTCCTTGATATCGGTGATGACATTATGAATCTCTTCTTTTGGTTATGGCATTATTTGGGGATTATTTCGATAAACTTGTTATTTACCCCAAAAGGAAGAGAAGTCACAGGGTGCTCTAGGTCACATGATCTTGCTGGCCAGTTCTGAATGCTGTTGCATGAAAGGGCTCAAGTTGGAAATTTATTCCTTAACAAGGCTATAGCATCATGTGAGGTGTGGCAGGAAGTTGGAACCTATCCTGTTGGAACCATAATTGCGCAATATTCACATTTTTAAGGTAAGGTAAGGTAATACTGATTATTCCATCTATATTCCTACAGCATTGTCCATTCACTGTCATGGTATTTCCATCCTCATCTTCAAAAAAAGTAATTCCCTATGACCCCATCAGCCCAAAATCCACATCACACAGTTATTCTTTATGGATACATTATTTTTGGATGCGTTATGCAAGGATTTTAAGCCTGCCTCTCCAAATACGATCTGTTTTGTTTATTAACGTAGCTATATGTGTCGAGGCTTTTATATACAGCCCCACTTATTTGGCCCACTTTGTACCTGCTGCCAGCAATATTAGGCCAAATCTTGTGTGTATCTTATTGCTTCCCCCGCCAGTATTTCCTGGAAATCTGTTTTATGTTTTTGTGTATGTGAAATGAATAAAACTACAAATAATTTCACTTTTAAAATTGTTGATGGCTTGTTTGTTTTACATATCATGTTTGTTTGGCTTGGGCTTTTGACTTGTTTGTTTGTCACATGTAAGTTTTTATTTTATATTGTGATCATCAGGGTATCATTCTTAAGCACTTATTTCTAGTTATTTTAGGTTTAGTTCTATAAGCATAGGCTTATGTTCTGAAGTTTTTATTTTTTATGTTTAGTACTTGAGAATGAAAATAGATCCACTCACCCAAAATGTCTTCTATGGTTTTTTATGCACAAATGATGTCAAATGTCAAAATAACGTTAACTTACTTTGGCATTGTTGTCATTTTGCTTGGCACATGACACACTAAATCAAGTTGTCTGATGATGTGTAAAAGAGGCTATGTGATCATTTATGAAGTAGTTTTTTTTGTAGCCAAAAAATTGTATTCCAAAGTTTATTTTAAAGCTTATGTTATATTTTTGGTTCAATATGTGTATCAACATTTCAGTGAATCTTTTGTTTTTATCCATCATAGAATGGTTGTATTTTCTATGAGGGTAGAGTACATTCCTTTGCCGCAAAATAATGTATTAAAACATATGTATGCTAAATTTTATGGGTATTTTAGGCAAATGCGTACAGGGCCAGGTGGCCACTAAATGCAGAGCAAAATTACATTGAGTGGAGTGGACTACGCATTCAAAATGTAGCCTATTGTTTTTAATATAAGCGCACCCACTAAAAGCAAAATGGGCCTAAGGGGAGTCGCATGGCTCCACTTCGCTTTTAGTGGCTACACTTTCTAATAGGTTCAGTTTTGAAAGCATAGTCTGTTCCACTCGGCGCAATTCTGCTCCATATTCAGTGGCCATCCGGCCTCAAAGTGAATACCGCTTTTCACAGTATACCACTTTCCTGTGTTTTTTTTTTAAAAAACAATATTTTTGAATTGGACTGTTCAACTTACTATTTAGAAAATGTTTTTTATTTGTAGGCTCGAGATATCTACGAAGAAGCAATTCAAACTGTGACAACAGTTAGAGATTTCACGCAAGTGTTTGATGCGTATGCACAGTTTGAAGAACTGAGTCTAAGTAAGACTATGGAAGATGCAGCCAAGAACCCAAACCCTACAGAAGAAGGTACAGTACGAGTATGCTAAATAGAATTTAATTTTAATGTATAGTTGATTTTCAAAGAATATTTATATTAATAAATATGTTTTATATGGACTTTTGTATTTTTTTTTTAATTATTAACCTTTTAAGGCCAGGCAAGAAAATAATATTTTATTCTAAAGAGGCCAGTGACCTTGTAGCACTTGTATGCCAAAAAGGCCAGGTTATAAATGCCAGCTTTGCCTTGATATTGATTAAAAACGTGTAACTTTAATAAAAATGCTAGTAGAAAAATACTGTTAACATTATTTTTTTCTTAAGAATATGTACTGTACTTATAAATAAAGACTAATAACATAAAAAATGTTTTAACAATTGTTTTGGGTTATAATATTTATATATGTACTTAATTCAATTTGAATTCTTCGATTTTGAACTGTAATAAGTATATTTTAAAAAAATATTTTGAAGCTAATTTAGTTATTTTCTAATATAATAATGTATTTTGCACAAACTCTGAAAATTTCAAGAAGATTGGCAGATAAATATATTGTCTGGACCACTTAAACAAAAGTTACATTTAGGCATAATTTGTCCCCAAAGTTTTACAAGTTTACAAATTATTCTACAACTCACAGCTGTCAAACCGAGCTAAAAACAAATACTGAAACTAATAAAAACTATACAAACAAAAATTAACACACTATAAATACAATAACATTATCACACACACTTATTTAAAAACGTAAACATTACGCGACTGACTGTAAAATGATTCAACTCACAGCTGTCAAACCGAACATTACTTGACTTCATCGAAGTTACAACAATTTTACTTAAATATAAAAAACTTTTTTTGCATTTTAATTATTAAAAACAAAATCTGTGATGATTTATCTTTCATTGCAAGTAAATTTTAATTAAATAAAATAAAGAATAAACTCAGTATTTACCGAAAAAATAAGCTGATATATAGGCTCTTGGCCATTTAACGTAGTAATCGCGAAGCCGGTATATTGGCTTATGTCCATGTAAGGGTTAATAATGTAAGTTCTGACTTAAAACCTTACTTTACTATATTTATTTTTTCAGATGATGTTGAGTTAGAATTACGACTTGCGAGATTTGAACATCTGATAGAACGCCGTTTGCTTTTATTGAATTCGTTCTTCTGCGACAAAACCCTCACAATGTCCACGAGTGGCATACAAGAGTGAAACTGTACGAAGGGAAACCACATGATGTTAGTATACAAAGTATTATTAAATATTTTATCTAAAGCAAGAGTTACACTTTTTATTTTCATCAAAAGCATCAGATATGATTACAAATATGTAGGTCACAAAGGGACAGTTATTATCCTTGAGTATCAAAAAATCAATAATTATTTTTCAAATCCCAAAAATTAAAAAAAAATAATTTGATAAGGAAAGAATTATTTGTGTTATAGTTACCATAAAGCAATCTGAAATTGACGATCTGTTACATATTTTGAGTTTTTTTCTAAATTTTGTAAAGTTTAGAACCTATGTATATAAATACATAGGTTATGTTCAGTTTATAAAGTTAAACATGGTTCTTTTTTTTAACTAGACTTTGTAGACAATCAGCCCTTTGGAGACAAGTTAATGTGATCAATTTATATAAATATTTGTTTTTTTTTTTATATTATGGCAGAAAAATGTTTGTTAATTGTTGTGTCTAACTAAAGAGAATCACAGTTAGGATTGGTAGGCAGGTTGCTATCAACATCTTACATACACATGAACAAAACAATAGGTTATTGTGGGAATGCCAGCAGACTTATATTAAGCTTATAATAAGCTTATATTAAATCAGGTGAACTAAATCACAAAGGCTATGTGAGACCATTTTGACAGACTAGAAAAAAATGGGTTAGAACCTCTACTTGGTTCAGAACCAGCAAGCTGAAGTAATACATTGGTCTACAATGGTAAAACCTTTGTCAGGAAAAAATGTCACAAGTCTCCTCATTAAATAGAACCATCAAAAAAAAAATTTTTTGAATGTTGTGACAGCACATTAAGCATTCAAGAAGCATTTAAATACTGTGTGCCTATCTCAAGGGAACCGAATGTCGGATTGTGCGACCAGCCTACGGAAACAGGAGAATATCTACTTATGAAGTGCGAAACACTAGAGCAGAAAAAACTGGTCTTAAACATTACCAAGGAAAATGATCACAAACTTCTATTGCGATAAAAAATGTTTGTGATGATGTCAGCACCAGATTTATAAAATTTGACAACGCAGGCACACGTGGTGGGGGCCTACATAACAGGATTAATTTTTCTTGAGTACAAAGAATTTGAAAATAGGTTAAACGTAAATGTTTATTTTAATAATTTTGGTACTAAAATATATTTACTTTTATATACAATTTTTATTTGATTAGTCTTTTTTTCAATTTTTTTTTTGTTTGAAAAATTTAAAAAAATTGTTCATGTGGCTTATAGGCAGCGCCTAGGTTTGCCTGTTCCTAAATCCAGCACAGGACGATGTTTTGTTTTGCAATTATTTGATCATAACCATTTTTGGATGTATATACTCAAAATACTTTTTTCGGTTTTGAATCATGGTAATAAAATATTCTTAATTAAATTTTAAAAATTTTTGTTGAATGTTTTTTTTTTGTAATAAAGTAAATTGAAAACATAAATCTTTGTTTTTTATTGTTTTTGTATTTATACTTATATATAAAAAGTACATATATATATATATATATATATATATATATATATATATAAATAATAGTTGGAGTTTTTTTTTTACATAATATGTATTCTGAAAGAGCAGTGAATTTTAAAAATAAACATACAGAGTTATCATGATCAGTATAACTTTTCAGAGTTTACAAGCTTTTAAGTAAGTCAGCTGATATATACCATTCTCTGTCTAACTAGGCAGTAATAATTTAAGTCAGTCTTTGAAGGGCTAATTATTTGAATTACTGAATGAAAGAGTTATCATATTACTATAAGATTGATGTAATGACTTATAAGATTATTGATATAAATAATCTGGAATGGTTATAATTTCATAAAATCTGTAATAAAGTTAACTGTTACATAAGGCTTTTGGTCCAAAGACAAGATATGGACAAAATTAGATTTTTGAAGTTGATTAGATCAAGGTTTATAAAATACATTATTGCAAAATCGATTGCCTCTATGATTAATTTTATTCAACAAATACTCATTAATGTCTGTTTTCTTTCCAGATTATCAACACGTATACAGAAGCTGTCCAGACTGTGGATCCCAAGTTAGCGGTAGGAAAGTTACACACACTGTGGGTATCATTCGCTAAGTTCTATGAAGATAACGGACAGATAGAAGACGCCAGAGTGGTTTTGGAAAAAGCTACTAATGTTCCTTATACCAAAGTAGATGATCTCGCTTCAGTTTGGTGTGAATGGGCAGAAATGGAAATCAGGCATGAGTAAGTAATCCAATTATGCATTGTAAATTTAGAGGATGGTTTCAATAAGAACGCTGGTTTCAAACTGCACGGTATTGTTGCATGGCAACATTTTATTTATAGCGTTGTTAATCAATATTTTTGAGGTTAGTTATCATGGAACACTTTACAATGCAACAATGAATGTTAATTGTGAAAACACATTACAAATATGATAAGTGGAAATTGTACAGAAGCTTTGTACAGCTCTAGGTTGTCATAATGCACCTCATGAGTCAACAGGTCATAGGCTAATAACAAAATTTGAGACAGCAGGTTCAATTGCAGATATCAAAACACCAGTGTGCTCTTGTTCTAGTCAGTCTAATCAAAGTATGTGTTGCCGTGAGTCCACAAAAGTTAATTCATTATCATTTATAACAGTTGGGCATCTTGAAACGTTCCCTTCAGTGAATTTTTACAAAGGTTCTATTATATACAGACCTATAAAATTCAGTTAACAACTGAAACCAATAAACCATTTGCAATAGAAACAGTTTGTTAAATGGATTTTGGAGTGATAACATGCATACAACAATTTTGCAAAGACATTAATCTTCTCTGATTAGGTGTATTTTAATTTAAATGGCTATATTAATAAACAGAACTTTTGCATTGTAGGGAGTTGCCTGCCACATATCACGCGATACAATACCCTTGAAGAATAAATTTGTAACCTGAGTTTCTATGCAACAGTGATCAAAACTGGCCAGGAGGTCATGTGACTTAACACCCTGTGACTTTTCCTGTGGGATATTTAAAATCACAAGTTTGTCAAAATAATTCCTGAGAAATAATACAACTAAAGTAAGAGATTCACACTGCCTTTGCCCAAATCGACAAGAACACCTGCCTGAAGGTTGTAACAGACTTCATTGTTCGAGTTATAACATGTAGAGCAAGTCATGGAGGACATATGTCACAATGTAATTTTTTATATGCAGTGTTTTCATACATAATGGCAACATAATCCTTTGTATTATGTTGAAATATATTACATGTTGTAAATATAGAGTACTTTAATCAACACTTAAAAACTGGTGTTCATAGTGAATCACTCTGTATATCCACAAGAAAGAAAGAAAATGGTGTAAAAACATCGCACAAACTTCTTAATTTTAGCTGTTTCATCCAATAATATGATTTGGGAGCTAATAACAAGAAACTTCTTAAATACTTGGCATAGTTTCTGATAATTAGATCATCAGATTTCTGTTAAATTTTGGTCAAATGTCAAGATTCTTAACATGCACTGATTCAAACAAGACAACAAAATTTGAAATAAAAAGAAGTTATGGTTAAAGTAAAAACGGAAAAGTAATCGTTAAAGTAAAAAGTAAAGAATAAGTAAAAAAAAAGATCTCAACAACAGTCAACTTAACTCTTTATACCCACATCTTAAAAAAAAAGTTTGTCATGTCTACCTCAGTTGAAATAGAAATTAATTATAGTTGTTATTATTATTATTAAACAATTTCCGTAATTGTTTTTTTAGGAATTATGACGGAGCATTGAAACTCTTACAAAAGGCGACAGTAATGCCTTCTAGAAAAGTAGCATACCACGATGAAACAGAAACTGTGCAGATGAGGGTGTACAAATCTCTGAAGTTATGGTCAATGTATGCAGATTTAGAAGAAAGTTTCGGCACTTTTAAGGTACGAAACTAGTTATTTAAAAAATTATTTTAATTTAACAATAAAATATTTTTTTGTATATTATAAAGGTAAGATGGTATCATTTAAACTACTTTTAAATTGTATAGTGTTTTTAGCATAAAGTTTATTTTTTTTCAATTTTTAAAATATATTTTTATTAAAACAGTAAATAAATAAGTAGATAATTATTTTGATAAAAAATTCAGCAGACTTGTGACAATCCATAATTTTTTTAATTTGATGGGGATGTGGTGGTTGATGTGGTTAAAGCACTGGTCAGTCTACTGTGTCTCTGGTTAATCCTGTTGCTTTTCCTTTACTGTTTACACTAATCCCCATCCTCATTAGTCTAACTGGCATAAAGTATAGACGTTATGCAAAAAAAAACAAAAATAATTTGACATATTCAATAATCCATCTGTATTATTATAATCATGAAAACACACATTTTTACTCACTCATTATGATTATGAAACTGTATATTAGTATACGGGAATTGTGGTTATCCGTGTCAAATTTTGTATATTTGTTAACTCCTGTTTATCCACAGGATTGGGTGATGTAATTGTTGCAGATAACCCAAATAAAGGAAAAAATTTCGTAAAACTAGTAAAAACACTATTTCACAATAAATACATGTATGTACATCTACAACATTGTTTACAAATTAATTAGAAGAAGAATAAAGAATAATAAACTGTTTAAATTGAAAAAAAGGATTTACATACTGAGACGCATGATTCTTCTGTTTAGCAAGCTAAGAGACAAGCAAAAAAACCTAATACACTGTTATTTATTTATTGATTGCCTGAGCTATCACTGACCTGTCTACTTTCAATATGATATGTGAAATATATCTGAAACTTAGTACTGATTATGCATCGTACAGCGAACTTAATCCTTTACACTTTAACATGTTAAAGTGTACATAATTACTTTACAACAGTACGTATGTGTATTGTTTAACAAAATTTTATTTAACATTATCTTATTCTATCTATAATTCGGTCTACAACGTTCTACGCCGTCTTTCGATCTCCAACCTCCACCGATCGCGGTCCCACCACAGGTCTTCTGGTAGATCCCTTTTTTATTTCCTTTTCGACTCCCTCTCTCCAGCTCAGTCTCGGCCTTCCTCGTTTTCTTCTTCCAGGTGTTCGCCATTGCATGATTTTTTTGGGAATTCGCTCATCCGGCATTCTTTGTACATGCCCGTACCAAACCAGTTGTTTTGTTCTTATATCTTCTACAATTGTATGCTTTACGTCCATTATCCTCCATATACTTTCATTTCTCACTCTCTCTTTTCTTGATCTTCCTGCCGCTCTTCTCCAAAAGTCCATCTCAGTAGCCAACAGCATTCTTTCTGTTCTGCTCTTAATTGGCCATACCTCACTACCATATGTTATAATGCTTTTTACAATTGTGTCATAAATTCTTTTTTATTCTCTTTTGAAATGTTTTGATCCCACAAAATGTACATTATCTTATTTAAAATATAAATTATTTAAAGATAAAACTTAGATTATGTTTGTTGATTCCAACTTTTCCTGGTATACTACTGCGTAAGGAAAAATTGCATTTACTATACTTGAAACTTGTTTTGTTTTTAAAGACGATATAGGCTACATTTTATTTGTTTCAGTATATATAAAAAAATATTTTTTTGATGCTGCGAATAATTGAAAGCTGACTGTATTTGAATTATTGTACACACATAGCTGCACTTTTGTAAGTTACTGTACTTAGCACTCTGTCCTGCTCTTAGTTGATTTTCTTTTGGTATTTGTGGTTACCATACACAAATAGAAATGAGCCGCATGGTAAGGATGAATGAAAGTTATTTCTCAGTAATAGGTTCCAACATTATAATACAGTTTTTGGTCGGTAATAGGTTTAATAACCCTGTTGAAAATAACAAGTGTTAATTCAAATGTTTTTAATGTCAGTGAGATATGTAGTAATTGGTTATGTTTTAATATTTTATTTACTTGTGTATGACCTGTTACAAAAATAATAGGGTAAGTGGCATTATAAGTTACTACAAGAAAAAGTGTTGCTCTGAACACTGTATGTTTTTTAAATTACTTTTTTGCATTTTTTATTTTTTGTTTTTGTTTTGATTTTACGCACTTTAATTTTATATTACTTGTTGTGTTGAGGTTAAGTAGAAGTAGGACATTAATAGTCCTCCTTCGCCTCTGTAAATAAAATAATAAATTAAAAAAAACAAATGTAACTCGGAGCATGATCGGAACATAAAAATGTCGGATTATAAAAGGAAGACATTGATGAAAAATGTAAAACAAGTTGTTTTTAGCTGCAGTATTAATATCTGTATTATTTTAAAACAATATTATGCTCCGTAAAGCTTACCAGTAATATGAAGTTTATTGTTAATAAAATTACAAAACAACTAATCTTCAAAACACATACGGGAAAATTACTGTACACTACTTTGTAAATATACACAAAGAAAACTACCAAACAAATATTGAAAAGAAAAACTTAAGATGCACGCTTGTGTAAAATAACAACATCTTACTGATTTACACTTTGCTGTAGATTATGAATCGCTGGCACTGTGAAATAATATCCTAGCGGATCTCACACTGATTTTTCTTATGTTACTCATTGATTTTGAATCGCTGACTAGTAGATATAATAGCACAGCGGATATGAAAACATAAACAAATCACCAATAATAGGATGATCAGACCATTAGAGTCTGGACTTTATAAACATAATGTTGTGTTTTTCCTTTTACTGATCTCTAATTTTTGATAATCCAGTAGTATCAGTATTTGATATAAACTGAATTATCATGAGCCTTCTGTGTTCGCGTAGATATTTGAAAATACTTTGTAAATGTTTGTTTAAAAATAATCAAGTTTTATGTTCCAGTCTTGCAAATCTGTTTATGATAGAATAATCGACTTGAAGATTGCAACACCACAAATCATAATTAATTATGGATTATTTCTTGAAGAACATAATTATTTTGAAGAAGCTTTCAGAGTAAGTTAATCAAAAGTTCTTCTCAATACATTGTTTTTATATATAAAAATCAAACCACCAACTGACTGATATTTTAATTAAAAAATTATTGCCATTTATGAAAAGGTTAATATACATTTTATGTTATGTAAACAGAATTTGTGTATTATAATCTTTACAAATGATTGTTTTAAACATATTATATTTAAAATATTATTAAACTAGTTGTGAATATGCTATCATTATTTTTTGATAAAAATGTTGTATCACTTGAATTGCATGTTTTTTCGGAAATTTATTTAATATAAATAAATCTAAAAGTGTGTTTACTCATTAAATAATTTTATGTACAATTTTCTTATGTAATTTTCTGTTTTCCAGGCATATGAAAAAGGAATAGCTTTGTTTAAGTGGCCAAATGTATATGATATTTGGAACACTTATCTGACAAAATTTTTAAAACGTTATGGTGGCGTTAAATTAGAACGAGCAAGAGATTTGTTTGAACAGTGTTTGGAGAATTGTCCAGCCAAATATGCTAAAGGTAAAAACACCTTATTTTTTTATTACTAGCTCTGTTCAGAAAGTAAAAACCATTTTCATTTGTTTAAACAATTTGTTGCCTTTTTTTAACTTACTACGAGCATTCCAATCCAAAATTTTTTAAGCTATTTCATTCCCATCATTGCCACCAAAGAAAGGTTTTTACCATATTTGAGAGAATACCATGTTCTAGAATGGTTCAATCTTCTTATGTCAGTTTAAAGCTAAGACATTTGTACCAAATTTTTGTAAACTTTATACGTAATATGTTAACGATAGTTTTGGTACAATATGTTTCAAACTATACAAAAATTACTTTTGGAAATAGTTTGAAAAAGTTCAACTTAAAGTTAGCTAAAATTCTACTTATCAAGATGATAGTATAGAAAAAAATTTAATTTTCTTTTTTTGTTTATCTTGCAATTTTTTTAAATTCACTTTATTGTAATGGACGATCCCTTATCCTCATAAGTCTAACTGGCATAAAGTAAGGTCATTAAACAGAAAAAATATGTCCATATTTTTCAACTTTATAGAATTTTTTCAACTATATAAAATAAAATTTCAACTTTATTAAACCTATATGTACAGGGATTGGTGGGCAGTGTCGCTCAGATACAGGTCAGTTCTCTGAACTGCACTCCCAAAGTCAAAGGTTTGAGACTTGCAGTAACTGCCATAACCTTTACCTTTTCTGTTAATATTGATCCCTCATTATTAGTCTAATTAACATAAAATAAGGACGTTAAGTATAGTGATACCTCATCTAACGGTCAACCTGGACAACTGTCTAATTCACGGAATGAAAAATGACCCTTAAAACAGTTTAGGTTTTGGATAAAGAGCTGAGTATATTGTAAGAGTGTTTTCATTTTGTTAAATTATTTCTAAGCAGATGTGTATAGAGATAACATTGTGCTGTGCTACAAAAATAAACATTGTGCTGAGTTAACTCAAACAAGCCTTTGATTGATGGGTGTTTGGTTTTTGTAGGGCAATAAATTCCAATATATTTCTTAGTTATCTGTTTTCAGAATGCCCACTCCTGTTCCCTTTTCTGTCATTGCACCTCATTTTACTTAGTGTGTCAACTCTTTTACTATGTGTTTAATTTGTTAGCCTGTTAAAAAATTTAAACCGTTATAATATTATTGTGTTACATACTTTTAATTTTTAAATTTAACAAAATGTTAAGTATCTTTGTGTGCGAGTTTCAAATTGTTTAGGCCTGAATCCTGTTTTCAATTTTTGAACAAATTAAAATGTTTTCCATAAATCTGTTGTAAACGCTGACTGGCACAGCAGTCTGCTAAGGTAACAATATTAGTTGTGGAATTAATTAAGACTGTTAACCAGAGTTCCACTGTATATACATAATTATGAAGTAGTAATACTTATTTTGGTAGATTTGAGATCAGCACTTCAAGAAATACAAAATTACAATCCTTCGACCCCCCCCCCCCGTTACAGCCCATACACACAAACTACCAAATCGTCAAGAACAGTGTCTGCAACTTTACAGTAGTATCACACAGAGATGTAGAAGACAATGAGAGACTGCACAGAAAGAAGGCTGGCAAAAAAGTAACCTCTATTATCATGAAGACATCACAGAAAATGACAATTGACAGGAGAGTTAAACAAATTAAAACATCATCAATGTTGTTTTAGTGATAACATTGAATGCTGAAAGGAAAACTGTGAAAATGTGACAGACGTCTATAGACAAAATAAAGAACCCCCATAAAAGAGGCAGTTGCAACGTTTCACATGTCTACTGGATACAACTGTTTAGCACAACGCCTGAGTAGATTTAACATCTTAGGATCAGATATTTGCACAATATATAGATTCTCTGCACCAAGATAAACAAAGACCGCCTTCTGTTCTGCAGAAAATGACAAATCTAAACAAACAAGAAAGTACTATACTGTATGGATTATATTGGGGAGCAAGAACGAAATAGGTGTGAACAAACTTCGACACCACTGGAAATAAAAAGTACACACACACACATATGTTTTTTTTAATACTAGATGATTCTGTGATCAAAGTAGTTAAAGCATCGGTCAGTCTGCTGCATCTGTGAAGTTTGAGATGCAGTCACTCCCATTGCTTTTCTCTTACCGTTAAGACTGATCTGTCATCCTAATTAGTCTAATTGGCATAAAGTATTGGACACTAAGAACAAAAATAGTACTAATCTAACACATATATGTTAGGTGGTTAATATATTAGGTAGGAGGGGGATTAATATATTGCACAAAAAACATAATGGAAGTTTTTCAGCATTACGGTGTCATTTTTCAAAAGTTTTGGGATGACAACTGTGTCATGTAAACACTCACAGAAAACCTAAACTTACTTGTATGAAATATATAGCATTTTGGTTTATGTATAAAATTTGTGTTGTTTTTATACCAATATTAATATTAAAGTAATTAATAATAACATTTTATTGCAGCACTATATTTACTTTATGCTAAAATGGAAGAGGAACACGGGCTTGCTCGTCATGCTATGGGTGTGTATGAGAGAGCCACTTCTGCTGTACTTCCAGAGGAAATGTTTGAGGTAATCAACCTGTATAATTAATCTATAACAGAATCTTTGATTTATATGTCAATAACTAGGTACTTTCAGTTATCCATGAGTGGATAACCACTTTGCAGTTTAACACAACAGCAAAAAAAGTTTAATACAATTTTTAAAAGACTTTTTGGGGCAAAAAACTTAGAAGGTTATCATCGCCCAAAAGAAAGACACTATGAAGTCAAGTTAGCTTTATGTAACCATTACAGCCCAGATTTATTTATTCTACTTGGAGTAGGTTGTTTAGTCTAATTTGTATTCATATTTAGTTTGAGCCAAATATAAATAAGTAGGAAAGGCACTTTGTGTACTCTCTGAACTTATTTAAAATTTAACACTAATATAAGGTACACAGTAGGCAGAGTGAATGTGTTAAATGGAAACTGAAAAGTGACAATCCACAGCACTAGTCACTTTACGAAACATTATCAAACTTCTCATTAACAAATCATGTCGAAGTACACATGTGTTACATCTGGTCACACTAAAGCTGAATAGACTTTAGTGATTTAGTTACAGTAGAGTAACACAGGAATTATTTTGTTCTTAGTTTTTGTGCAGTGTTTCTAAAATGTGTTTAAAAAAACAATGTCCAAGAAGCATAAACAAGTTGTACTTAACTATAAAATAAAAATATGATACTGTAATATTTTTAATTTTGAAAATTTACAATATTGTAATTACAATATCTGTTGTATTAGCTACAAAAATAGTTCAAACCGAACTATAAAGCGGATATTCAAAAACTTCTCACTTAACTTGCTGAATCAAATTCATCCATCAATGTAGCAGCTTGCAGACATGCATTATCATGAAGAAGCACAATGCCACTCGACAACAATCCATACCGTTTGTTATACCATTTATCACTTACCATAAACCTAAGTTATAAGTTTGTAAATTTCAATAGTGCAGACTTTTTTCACATTCAGAAAGTGTGTTACACTACGAACCTTATACTTTAATATGATCGTTAATTTTGTCACATTTTAAAGTTGCACAAATAAACAGTATATAGTAGCTCACTGTTAGCAGCAGACTGGCACGAAAGAGTGGGAAGGTCAATGACACAGCGGTGGCGAAGGTGGAGGAACTGAGTGGCTCATCAAATCAAGGATGTTATTCACTTTCCGAATGACCCTCACAAATTAAGAAAATATTAATCGAACATCTAGAATTAAAATAATCTTCCTCATGACAGGTTCAAAGTTAATGTTGCTCTTCCCAGCCCCTCTGTTTACATCATGAAGTGCAGTTATATCTGTATTTTGTTCCACTGTTAATTAAACTTGAAATTTAACTACTTAGTATAAACACTAGGCACAAAAACAGTTGAAGTAAACATAATTGGATTTCTATAGGCATGTTTTTGTTTAGAAACTGGTTTGTTAAAATGCAAATGTGCAGCGTTCACTCAGTGCAGGTAGTTTTATTCATCTACTCCACTTCTATAACTATCAGAATGAATTATGAGCGAATTTAACAATTTTTTTTTACTTTAAGACATCTACTGGCCCATTTATTTCTATATTTCAAAAATGTGTAAAAGTTTAAAATCTGTATTAACAAAGCTGTACAGTATCTATTTGGCAGATGTCAGTCTAATATTTAATAGCCAAAGAATATTTTGTTACTGTGTTATAAAATATTTGCTTGATTTAGAGCAATAAGATTGTAATGCTTCTAAGTTACTGATTACTAAAATTTTTTTTAACAATAGCATACTATATTTTTGTGTTATAATATTACTTTATTTTACAGCTGTTCAATATTTATATAAAGAAAGCAGCAGAGATATATGGAGTACCTAAAACACGCCAGATTTACGAAAAAGCCATTGAAGTTCTGGCTGAAGATAATGCAAGAGAAATGTGTTTGAGGTTTGCAGAGATGGAAACAAAATTAGGAGAAATTGATAGAGCTCGAGCTGTTTACGCACATTGCAGTCAAATGTGTGACCCTAGGGTATGTATAGAGTGCAAAAAACTAAAGGGAAGTACAGTAGAACCTCATTTCCCACAGGTGTTGAAGGACGTACGGAATAACCATGTGATGTAGTATTGTGAGTCTTGGCCTATCCCATAGATCAGCATACTGTTCTGCTTTGCCAATATTTTAGCAAGAGTCTAAAACATAATAAGTTACTGTTTAAAGATCTGTTTATTTTTACAGTCTTGACCAAAGTAGTTAATTTATTAGTTGAGAAAGAATTGATTTTTTCCTTCTGCAGTTTCTGTAAAATTTGTTTTTGATGACTTCATTGTGTTTTTTGTTAATTATGAGTTAAATGCATAATTAATGTAATATGTTTGCACCATTCATTATAAATGCAGTAACTAATGTCCAGCAAATTTTAGAACATGATTATGTAACATTGAAATGTAACAGTTTTTAAAAGACGATGTCAGGCAACATGCAATGCAATCACTTTGTAAAACAGGACACATAAGTTGCGTCTTAGGAAGGCTATTATTTGGTCCTGGTGCATGTCTCCTGATATGAAATTAGAGGCACATCGAAGGACCATAAGATATTGATTGCGTGGAACACTGTGGGTAGTGAAGTTCTGCTGTTGTGCTTAGAAAATGTTCATTTTACAAATTAATTTTATTAATTACTAACTTTAATAATCTAATAATATTTATATCTGAAACTTCACCGCTTTGTCTAAAAAATATCCTACTATGGTACAGATATATTTGATTCACTTTTGATTTCGATATTGTTGAATGTTCATTACTTTTAATAGATCTAATTTATTTGCAACTAGTGATCATCGTAAAAACCATGTGTAAATCGATTTTTTCTTCAAAGAATCCATTTTCTTTATGAAATAAAACATTTTATATTGACTGTTACAGGTTACAGCAGAATTTTGGCAGACTTGGAAAGAATTTGAAGTACGTCACGGTAACGAAGATACTATGCGGGAAATGTTAAGGATAAAGCGAAGCGTACAAGCCACATACAATACCCAAGTAAGATTAGAGCTTTTGTACTTACATTGTAGAAATAATTTAGTAAAACTGATGTCCTTTATTAGTATTGTTATTAAAGTAATATGATTAGATTTTTGATAAGGTACTTAGTTTTCTTTAGTTAAGAACTGTCAGGTCTTAAAAATTCTTAGAAATAATAGAGCAAAGAAACTTTAACAATTATACTGATGAAAACTGGATAAAGAAGTTACAAATGCAGCATCATAATTCTACAATAAATAATGCCACTTTAAAATGGAGGTAGCAACTTGACTCACTGTCTTCTGTTTTGGCTTACAGCCAGGAACCGAACCATATTTGAAGTTATTATTTAACTAAATGTTATTTTGTATAAGAAATATGAAACAGAAATTTACTTATATATTAATATAGACAAGATATGGCAATTGAGCTCTTACTGAAGTCTCAGGATGTAACAAGAAAATGTCTATGAGGTTTTGCATGAATCACTGAATGTGCAGAAAGTTTGTACAAAAAATGGTGCCAAAACTTCTCACTCCAGAGCAAAAGGAATTGAGAATGTACGAGGTGTGTTCAGAAAGTAACGAGAATTTTAATTTTTTGGACAAAATATTTATTTATACTTCTACATTGATGTCGCCTTCAAAATAGTCCCCATTGGAGATTATGCAGCGCTTCTTCCAATCCTTGAAATATTTCTCACACTCGGTCTTTGAGATAGCCTTTAGTTCTTTCAGCGATACATTTTTAATGTCATCTGTGGCTGTAAAACGATGGCCTTTTAAGGTTCTTTTTATTTTTGGAAATAGGAAAAATTCACTCTGAACCATGTCTGGCAAATATGGAGGCTGGAGCATCGTTACAGTACTGTTTTTGGCCAAAAATTCATGAACAAACAATGAAGTGTGACCTGGTGCATTATTGTTTTTAGCTGGTGCAAAAGCCATGAATTGTTTTTCCACTGATCCGGGCGTTTTTTTCGGATTGCTTCACGCAAACGACGTTCAACTTGTACTCCTTATTGACCGTTTCACCTGGTGGCAGGAATTCATGATACACTATGCCATTAATATCGAAGAACACAGTGAGCATAATCTTCACGTTCTACCGCACTTGTCGAGCCTTTTTCGGTCTAGGCGAGCCAGAATGCCTCCACTGGGATAATTGAGCCTTAGTTTCAACGTCATATCCGTAAACCCATGTTTTCGTCACCTGTTATAATACGTTTCAGTAATTCTGCATCGTCGTTGACTTCATTTAGTGACTCCTGAGCAACTTCCATTCGCTGCTGTTTCTGTTCAAAATTCAAGAATTTTTGAACGAATTTTGCTGCCACGCATTTCATACACAAAACATTGAAAACAATGTCATGACATGATCCAATCAATATGCCATCATCAGCGACCTCTCTAATTGTGATTCGGTGATTGTTTATAACCATTTCTTTCACTTTATCCACGTTTTCATCGGTTGTTGATGTGCATCGGTTCATCCAGGGCATTCGTCATCTTCAACGTCTTCACGGCCTTCTTGGAAATGCTTATACCACTCGTTAACTCTTGCTTTACTCATAGCAGACTCACCATAGGCCTTTGTTAACATTTCACACACTTTGTTACACTTTATTCCATTTTTTACACAAAATTTGATACAAATTCTTTGATCCATTTCTTTTAACAAACGAAAATCGCCGAGCTCATAAAAACACGTCTAACCTTAGTGGCTGTCACAGACAAAGTCAACAATGAAAACAGCTGAAAGTTTTATCATACTTCAAGGGCATGTATACCACCATAATAAAAAAAATGTTTGACAATCAGACTCTCCAAGCCCACTAAATTTAAAAATTTTCGTTACTTTCTGAACACACCTCGTACAATTAAAAAATTTTCAAAATAGTGTTGATAGTGTTGACTTTTTAAACAAATTGATAGTGATCCAAAATTGTTAGAGATATGAATCGTGGTTGTGGCTTGTGATAAATTGTGGTTTATTATCTCCTGTGGTTTATTATGATCCTGAAACAAAGTTCAATTGATGCATTGGATGAGATCAACCTCTCCATGGTAAAAAACAACAAAAATTATCAAAATGCAAGCCCATGATTATTGTTTTGCTTTTAACAAGCATGGAATCGTCTATGTTCACGGGATTTCTGAAGGTCAGATGGTTAATCAGCGTTATTACGTCAAGGTTCTGACAGCCCTTCATGAACGAATGTGAAGACAGTCCTGATTTGTGGAAGAGAAATTCGTAGATGCTTCACCAAGCCAATGTGCTTACCCATTCAACCTTGTTCATGAAGGTATTCTTGGGACATATGGCATCACCACCCTCCATACTCACCCGACCTGGCTCCCTCTAACTTTTTTATTTCTTAAGGTCAAATCAGAGCTTAAGCGGACAAAATTTCACAGTATGTAAGTGATCAAAGCAAAATCGACAGGTTCTCAACAAGTTGACAGAAGCAGACTTCCAGCACTGTTTTGAACAATGGAAAATTTTAATGGAGCATTTTAGGGATCGGCAAGGAAAGTACATTGAAGGGATAAAGTTTGTAATGTAATTGGTGGTCAATCAATGTGTTGTATCACCAGTCCAGTTATTTAATTGTTACATCTTGTATTCTGATTTCACCAAATTAAGGGAACTTTCGTCATAATCCTCCATGCTGGCTAAAGATGGGTTTAGAGTATGGATATGATTAGGAAAGGATAATTGGAAGTTGTAAGTTAGAATCGGGGTTGATTTTGTCCAGGATAAGGGAGGTGGGGAGAAAAAATAAGGCGTGCATGGGCAGTCACAGTCAGATGTTTTCGTCACCAGGATCGTAATAACTTTATTATCTTAAACGTAATATATGACGTAATACCAGGCAGTGTATTATCTGCTAACACTTTAAGGAAGCTTATATGTACGATTATGAAAATGGTGTTATTCTAACTTATCTTTTTTTGAAAGTTAGAAGATTATGTTTATAATTATATTAAGTTTTATTTTTTAAATATTGAACTTGTGATTTTTTTATTACTTTTTTGTGTATTTAACATCAAATAATCCCAACAACATGGTGTCTATTGTATATGAAAGCAGCCAGCTTCCAAAACGTATTGCTTATTAAGATTTTTTGAAAGGTGGCTTCCGGTTGGAGACTTGCCTTCAATTCACTTCTGAGAATGTTATATCCTGGACACTGAAGAAAATGTGCTTTAGAATTTTGTCCAGTTTCTGGCAACCAAGCATACAGGAGACTCCATAAGTACTAAGCAGAAAAGATATAACGCTTAACACAGTAAACTATGTGCCCAATTTGTGTTATTTTTATTCTTTGTATAATGCTCTTGTGCATCTGCAAACAACTGTCTGATTTAAGGTAGGCTGTCCCCTTACTGATTTGAGATGTTTAACCCTATCTCTCAGTTTTTCCAGATTGGGTAGGTCCACCAATTCACTGCTTGTGGATTCCTTCAGGTTAGATACAGCCCCAGTTCCCTCTCCTCTGTCATGTTTTTTTCACTCCACAGGTCCACTTTTGATAGTTTCCCGAAGATTTTAAAGGTTTCTTTTCAGCTATTGAAATCACAGAAGTAGCTAGGGAAATGAGATGTCCATCCATACAAAACCCTGCATGTATACATGCCTTAAGGCTTTGAGGTCTTTAAGGCTTAAATTAAAACTGGAGGTCATTCGGATCCAAAGTCAGCATACATAAGCTAAGCTCTTTTTAGCCATGCAGACTTCAGCATACACCCTTTCACCTTGGTTTGGGATGAAGGAATATAACCCAATAGCAAGTATACGATGAAATGTTACATCTAACTAGGACACCTTGGGGTTTCCAAACTTGTACTCATAAAGTGTCCTAAGAGGAGAGTTGTGAGAGATCACATTTTTTCATTTGAAGGATTGTAAAGGGTATAGCCAAAGAGTAAACACCACTGGTAAAGACTTAGAAAAATTATGAAACTACTGACATACTTCCTGTTGTGATAAAGAACTAGGCGTGTAAGACAGAATTTTGGATAAATGCTGGGGGAAGTAGTAGATCAGGGACAGTAGAGAGTTGGGGAGCCAGGGGCTGTGTGGTGGGCAATTTGATGTCAGGAGGCAACTGGTACTGTAGGGAGCGTGTCAGCCAGATGGTACTGAGGAACAACGTAAAGGCATGTGTGGAGTGATTAGACAATTTTTGCAGACACTTCTTATTTTCTTTTTATTGAGTCTCTTTAAGGCAGCAGTTTCAAACAACGGTATTAGAATATTTTTTGAAAACCTTTACAGTCTAAGTTACTTAATAACATTCACTCTTGGGTTATCACCAAGAGTAAAAGTTATGAAACAGATATAATAAATTGTAAAATATTTGTAGGCATTAAAATAGAATTGAACCACCGATTGATTGAAGATTCTATGAAGAACTCCAGTTAAAAAGAGTCCCATATCCTAACAAAATAAAAGGATGGGAATTATTATTAAACTATATTTTCACTAGGCTACATTTTAAATTGTACCTTTATTAGACCACAACGAAAAATTGAACACTATCTTCTCAAAATGTTTTTTAACGTTTTACTGAAAATATTAAAATTCCATTACTGAACCAAAATATTCAAAAGGGATGTGTTTATTGAAAAGTAGTCTATTCATTGTCTTGTCCTCCCAGTTGCTATGTAACTTCTCGTGCGGAAATTCTTCACTGGCAGTTCAGATGATGCCTGGCAACCAGTTGTCCCACGATAACCTCTTGGTCGGAACTGACCTACTTATCCTCCAAACTTTTTATTCAAACTACTGTTCTACATGTCTCATTTTTTATAACATCAAGCAGTTAGCAGTTTCATAATTTGTCTGAATCTTTGTCGATAGTGTTTACTCTTTGGTTGTACCCTTTACAATCTTCAAAAAAATAATTACTAAAATTATTTTAATTTCTAATAGTACCTATAGCTAGTACATAATAAACCACCAACACTTACTCTTTATATGTTATAATCAACAATATATAGAGCATCACCTTTAGACAAAATTTAATTTACACTGGGCCTAATTTCAGTTAGACCTAATTTTAGTGATAAAAATATTATTTTAAAATTATAAAATTTTCCCATTCCCATACTAACATCTCCAGATTGCTCAAAAGGAGGTAATCAAAATTTGCAGATATAGCCTATACAAGATATTTAAATATTTTAAAAAGGAGATATTTAAAAAAAAATTATTGATGACTTTGAAATGTTCAGGTGAACATGATGTCAGCACAAATGTTGTCTGCTGCAAGCAATGTTTCTGGAACAGTTGCGGATTTGGCACCTGGAGCTAAAGATGGAATGCGGATGTTAGAAGCTAAAGCTGCGGAGATGGCATTTGAAGAAAGAACAAGTAAGTAATAATGTAGCAAATAAATTTCTGGCATTTATATACCAGCAAAATACAAGTTTAGCGACAATCAAATGTGCAATTCGATACAGTACTAGCAAGTTAAGTAATAATAAATAGCCTGTTATAAAATAATTGTTTAGTTTTAACAAAACCTTACTCTTAATGTGTTTTATTTTCAGTGTAAAATATTTCTACAGTCTGATTCGTAGGCTGCTTTTTTCCTTCAGCCATACTTAATTTTTGTTCTTAAATTTTCCAGTGCAACAAGCTAAAGGCGGAAATATTATGTTTGTCCGCTGGAGAAACACAGGGTCAAGACCGAGATGGTACAGACACTACAAGAGTTATTAATCCTGAAGAAATCAATATTGATGAAGACGACAACTCGGATCAAGATTCAGATAATGAAGATGAAGACGGTAAGGTTTATAATCAAATAACTGTTATTTCTAACGTCCAGTTTATATAACAGTGTTATCACTTTTCATGCAGGCCAAAATAAATAAAAAATACCAAGAATGCTGGCAATTTTGCCATAATTTGTAATTTTTTAAAGAAAAAGTCTAGCTAATTTATTTATATTTTCAATTTACAGTAGAGTCTTGATTAACTGTCATTCTCGGGACTGTTGGGGTGACAAAGACAGAATAAATGAATAACAGAAATAGTCCACCCCTACTTTCGGCAATCAATAAAAATAACATACTATAATCTGTTCATAGCACAGAATATTATTATTTTGGAAAATGTAGTCAAACTCGTAAATTTTATATTTAACTGTAATTATGTATTACCCTGGTTGTACATACATAGGTCTTTAATGCAATATATTATCTGTATTTAATGTTTTGACAAGTATTCATGTAACAGAGTATTTATGTGACTTTACATGATTGACATATACATTGAATGGTATTATCGTAAATAGAGTGAATGTTAATTTTTCAACAGAAACATTCAAGCACTATTTCCAAATTTTTTGACACTATTTGAAGTATTTCTGTTTCATTCCACTAGATGGTAGGATTATTTACTTTCATATTACCAATATTTGCTTAGGGTAGCAATTAGTGTCGGCTGCCCTCCTATGCTATAAATAAATCATGTCCAGTTACAAGTGTTTTGTTTTGTCTAGAAGATTACTTTTATTATTTATTACAGATTACTTACTATTGGATAACAGAATTAACCTGACAGTTAACAAAAACTGACAGTCAAAAGGGAGACAGTTAGTAGAGGCTCTACTATATTTATATAAAATGAATATTTTCAGATCCTAACCCATTTCAATCTTAGTTGTTTTCCCCATTTTCCTCTCCACAATCTTCTCCACAATGCAGTTTAAGGCATTCCTGGAGCCTGGTTTGGATGTTTTGCATGACCTCTCATAGCATGTTGACAGGTATTGCCATCTAAAATTCATTGTTTGAGGGCTTGAATGGTTGTGGGTGGATCTGCTTGAAACACTTGTTTTTAGGTATCCCTATAAAACAAAAACAGGTATCCCACACCAGATGTGTCATTTATTCCAATGCGAAGGGCATGTTGTTTGGCTGATTGTTGATGACTTCTAACCATAGCCTGTTGAACAGTTTTTAAACTCCTGCCTCTTTTTTAAGATGTTGATCCCATTTTCTTGCTCGAGGTTGTTTATCCATGTTCAAATTGAATTATCTGACAGAACAGGCCGGTTATGCGGTATGTTAAAATGACAAATTTACCAAAAATTTTTGCCATTTTGATAATACGCTTTCACAGCGTAGGCGTGTTGTTCACCTGTCTAACGATCCATTGCAACTAAATGGTAGATTGTGCAGGTGGTGATGTGCCAGTAACCATCCCCTCACTACCTGCCAACTTTCTCTCAAGGCCACCTACAATCATGCCATTTCATTGGCGAACCTGTATTTAATCAAATTGGCAAAACTAACCAATGAAAACAGTGGATAATCATGTTAATGGTTTGCTTTATATTTTGCAGAAGAAATGCCAGTAGAAAAACAAATAATACCTTCTGAAGTGTTTGGCAGCTTGAAGAGAGATGAAGATGATTCCGATTAATAACAAGCTAAGTGGTAATAAAATAAAAATATATTTTATAAAATGTGGTTATCGAAATTACTTTAACACCTATCGTACTATTGTCATTTTGTTTTAATAGTATAACTATACAAATATTTACAACATAATAACTCCTTTAAAGTAAGTAATCCATAGTTGTTATAGCAATAATTTTTAGGTTCAGAAATTTATTATCCTAAAGAAAACAAAAGTTGAGTTGAACTAATTTGCAAACATAAAAAAATTAGTCTTGATTTTTCAAGACCCATTACTAGTTTGAAGTAACGGGATTTAAGTAAATAAATTAAGGACCGATCGTAAACTTTTGATTACAATTTAATTAATTAGTTGATTAATTTAATTTTAAACTTCGTTTATACCCAGTTTAAAAATAATTTAGCTAACTGACAAAATCAGCCAGTTAATCATAGTTTAAATTCAGTTAAACTAATAAAATTGTAATTAACAAATGCCTACATAACAAAATAAAAATTGATCTTGATTTATTAATTTATAACAAGACTAGAGATATAAAATAAATGTAATAATTAATAATGTAAATAAAATGTAATAAAAGTGCAAGTAGAATATTAATAATTTCAAAAAGTGCAAGGATGTCTTTCCAAAATTTAGGTTTCGTAAAAAGATGGCCCATTCAGTCATAATAATAATTAAAGAAAACAAACATTTCCAAAGAATTATAGATATGTTGCATAATTAACTGATACAAAATAAATTAAGTAATTCTAGGCCTTAAATAAAATACCTACAAGCAAATAAAATTAACGTCTGTTTTAGTATTGGCTAGGTATTTTTATTTTTCTCTCGATATAATCTCATCTTTAGGCTTACCAAACTGTGTCAATTTCCCATAGTGATTAGTATTATTTTATGAATCGGTACCAAACAATCCCAAGGTGCTAAGTAAAATAAAACCTGACTACTGTATATAAAAAAAAGTGTTTGTTTTTTGCAGTTAACAAAAAAATTGCTATCAGTTTGGATAAAGACAAAAAACAAGTTTAGGAAAATTCTTAATCTTATTGGTCTAATGATCTCAAAGTTTCTTTCGGACTTCACTTTCGATACCACTAAATTACAGTAAAACGTTTGTTTTTTCTTTGCAATGCTGCAAGGAAATAAAAAAAAGCTGCTGAAATTTTCTTACCTAATTTTGTAGTTGTGTAATTGCTCTTTTCAGAAAAAAAAACAATTACTTTTTGCAAGGATTTTCCTTAATTGTATATACAAGTTTGTTACAAAAGATAAACTTTTTGAAAGAATTGAAAATATAAACAGATATGACAAGAATAGAAAAATATTGTATCCAACCAAATTTGATAACCTGCCAGAATGTAGGTCTATAGGAGACTGTTGTTTGTGGATAAAATATTGTTGCTTTTACTGTGAATGGGTCTCCATTGGCCCGCCCTGACGTCCATGTCGGATAGATATTGTCCAACTTTGTGTTCACTATAACAGTTCCAAATAAAAATTAAAACAGTTGACATTTTAATAATAATTTTTTGATGTATAACACATCAATAGTTTTAGTTAAATAACAAACTATTAATTTATATTAAAATGTTTATATTTTACAAAAGTAACTGGTGAATAAATAATTACTGAATGTGGAATCTTGAAATTTGAATTTTAAATAACTGTCTTTTATTCATAATCTGTTATTCATAACAGTTGAATTCTTTTTCTCTGTTTTCCTATGACTATTCAGCCTATCTATAATTTACTCTAGTTTTAGTTAGGGCTACAAAAATCTTGAGGCTAGGTGTTGCATGATAACAGTCTGAATAATAGGTTTGGTCCAAGCTATGTACGGGCATTTATGCCTCCTGTAGGTCCTTCATATTTTGTATTATATTGTATAATTTTTTAAGGAATTTTAGTAATAAATATAAATAAAAAATAAATAAATAAATATAAACAGTAAAACTTCAGGTACACCAAGATCAATCAAGGTGAAAAATTAAAACACCGGGTTACACAAAATTCTACTTTTGAACAAAATTTTATTGAAATTGTTTGTATTAATAGTTTTTTTATCTTTTATTCCAAACATAAATGTATGGAGACACACAACACAAAAAGTGGCACACAAAAGTATAGACAGTTGCTATATTCAGTGAATAGTTGCAGATGTAGACAACCACTGGCACTCGAAGATAAATGCACATATGAAATGTAGGCATGTTGAAGGAGGAAAACAAAGAAACAGTGATCAGTCGATAACCAAATAATAATTTACAATGATGTAAAATTCAGCTTGAAAAATTATTGCCAGGGAGGCAAAAAGAATAAAATTCTATAAATGGCTATTATTTTGAAATTGATATGAAAAAAAAAACAATCGGTTATTTTCTACATTGAGGAAACATTATTGAAAAGTTGTTTTCTGTTCTAGTAGTAGGATACAACAATAAGAATTTATTAATATGGCAGAAGGAAATGTGTAATTTGTTTCTGAATTGAGGCTATATTTCACCAGTCAATTTACCAATCATGGCAGAAATGATAGAAAGCAGGGTAATTGCCATTTGTGTATTGTGTAATACTGTGATTTTGATTTTCTTAATGTCCATACTTCATGCCAGATAGATTAATGAAGACTATATAGTTCAGCATTAATGCAAAGGTAAAGCTCGTGACAGTACTGCAGTCCCGAACCTACAACTTTGAGTTACACATTTCAGAGATGTAGCAAACTGACCAGTGTCTTAGCCACTCAGCCCTTGTGTTTGTTTTCAAGTTAGTTTTTTTTTTTATTAAAACTATTTTCATTATGTATATTTTTGCTTAATAATCTCAACCCATAGCTTAATCATGTTTTTGTTTTATGAATTATATTCCTCCACATTATTAATTCAGATATTTGAGGTTTTACTTCACTTTTATTATGGAAAACTTTTTCATACAAAAGTAATTTCCACCATTTATTTCCTGCACTATTTTTCTTCTGCGCTGTGAGCATTAAAACAGTATTTATATATTACCATTAGAAAAGCTCAGTTACACAACACCTTTATACAATTCTAATATTTTTGATAAAAATAGTTCACTTACCACTTCTAGCAGAATAAGCAGTAAATAAAGATGGCAGATGGAGAAACTCATCTTTTATGCTTAAAATAGAATAGTTATAAGCTCGATTTTGTAAACGTGGATTTAATGGATGTCTTTGTACCATGACTAAGTCAGCTACGTAATCTAACTGCACACCACCTAAAGGAGAGTTGTACTTGATCGAACCTAAACCTTCCATCTGCAACCAGCAATAATCCTGTGGGGGGAAGTATTTATAAATTAGAATAATTAGCCTGTATTTTGTCAGGAAAATAAAAAATGTCATGTATATTAAAATTGATTTTTTAAGCTGTAACCTACAACAGATTTCTTTTATATCTGCTTACATAAAAACCACCTTTAATTGTCACACAGTGCTATTTGCGAAGCTAGGAGTGCTTACTATATAAGTGGTGCAATGAAATTATTGCTTGTAACATTGTTTTTATAGGCTTACATTAAGGATAATTGGATTTAATTAGTTCTTTCCAGAGTAATGGAGTTATCAAAAAGAAAACAACTGATATAAGACACAGAATAAGGGAGGAAAATAAGGGTAATTTCTATTTTTCCAGTAGCTCTTGATACCTCGTTTCAAAAATTAAATAATGTTATTTTAACTTAAGTTAAAATATATATTTCAAAACAACTTTTTTTCCAAGTTATATTATGAGTCATTAGATTAGTGGATTAGTTTTTGATGTTATGGGGTTTTTGTTGACTCCTGACACTGAGATCAAGTGACCTCTTGTGGAATTAAGCCTTTTGGATTCTTGTTCAGTAGACTGGTGTCCTCAGTGAATGAGCAGCCTACTGACTTGCTCATTCTGCTGCAGGCCTCAGGGTCCTGGTTGCCAAACACCCTTTGCCTTCTACCGGCAAGAGCCTCACAGTTTGAGACTTACAGCTTCCCCTTCCTTACTGCATAGCCTGCACAAGGTTTCTTTATATGGTACATTCCTATCCTGTTAATGTGTACCCTCGGACCACAGTGCCATATAGTGAGTCATGGTTTTCCTGAATTGCCCTTTACCCAGTTCCTGACAAACAACCCTCCAGTATTGCAGTAATGTGTCTGTCAGTTCTATTAATGCAACCCTATAAGAATTGTGTTTCTTACCCAAGGTTTGAGCCTTGGGAGGTCTTCTGCTTCTAGGTTTAATTAGAAGTTCATTTGCTATCACCCCCTCTTTTCTCAGTTTTCTTTGCCGGTAGACATTTGTACATCTAAAAACATGTCTGATTTGAGATGTTTAACCATATCTCTCACTTCTTTCACTGTAGGTTGGATAAGTTCACTTATAGTCTGCTAAAATTCACTGATTATGGGTTCCATGGGGTTAGACACAGCTCCAGTTTCCTCCCTCCACGCTATTTTCATCCCCAGTTTACCAGGGTTTTGTGGCTTTGAAGGTTTGGACTCGCATGCATAGGTAAGACAAAATTAAGTTGGAGGTCGTCTGATATCCAGATTTTGCATATTTCAGCTAAGCTCCTTAGCCATGTAGACTTTGACATATACTGTTTCTACCTTGTCTTGGGACGGAGGCATCTAACCAAGCAGTAGATACATTAAGAAAGATTAGGTCCATCTAGGACATCTCAAGATTGCCAGACAGTGTGTGAGCCCTAAAGTGGTATGGGTCATGACAAAACCATTCTTACAAATAATTAATGAATTAAATATATCTCAAAATGGATGTTATCTAACAGAATTTTTTTCTTTGTTCAGCCTATACTAGGATAATATGGTCACTTACACTTATTTTATAGTCAAAGAAAAGAAGCAGTGTTACAGCCTTGATTTCATCACTTCCGTCCATTTTAACTTCAACTTCAAAATAGAGATTATCATTTAGGCCATCTTTATTGTAGTCACTTTCAAGAACCTGAAAAAATTATGAAAACATATAGTAATATTGTAATATTACAGTGCAGCTCAAGTTATCTGAGTCTACTTGAATATCTACATTTCTGTCGTGATCTATTCATCGGTTGGAACGATATCAATTTAAAAATACTTTTTGGCCTGACTATCCTTGTTAATTTACAGGAAACTTAAGTCATTAGCAGGTTCCAGTAGAATATCGACTCAAAAACAGACATAATGAACTTCTAAAATTCCATCATAAGGAATTTTAATAGGATTGTTTATTAAGTTCACAATCCTTCAACAAACTGAGAAAGTGTGTGTGTGTGTGTGTGTGTGTGTGTGTGTGTTTTGTTAATTTGTATTTTATATTTTTCTGTGTAGTTTTTAAACTTGTTTATTGTTTTAAAGATTTTAGCACACTTTTAAATTTGTGCTACTGTACGGCCAAATCAATTTTATACTGACATTTTTAAAACGAAAATGTCCACGTTGTGAAGGTGATAGCAGGACTTTAAAATTAGTAATTAAAAGGACTATATAATAATTGTATCAGCAACAATATTAGGTAATTTAACCTAGCACATTACCTTAAGTAACAATTCTGGTGGCTGAACCATACAATATGTTCACTAATTTATCAGAAAATATGTTAAATATTTAACTTGGTATTAAAAGCCATATTGGACTTAATATAAAGGAAAATAACAATATTGATGTACTCACATAACGAGCAATGTAACCTAAATAACACTGCAACTTCAAATGTCAACACTGTGAGGGCTAATGTATTGTGTTGGGCAGAAACACTGCCAATCTGCCAAAAATTTATACTGCAAATTCATGTAAAAAATTTAACCCAATTATTTCAACTAAAGTAAATGTGGGTTTAAAGGCCCCCCCGATATAATGGACAAAAAAGCCAAAATTATTGTTCAAAATTTTGAAAGTGTTTAATAATATTTTGTATTCAGATGTTTAAAATCTTTTTTTTATAGTTCTGGTACATACTCAATATGACAGTACATATTATGAGTTGTTTCAGTTCATTGATGATTGAACATGATGCAGTAGAAATTTATTCTTAAAGGTAATGTACTGAGTTCTTAGAAACCCAACCGTTTAAAAAAATATTTTATTTTTTACATACAACTGAACAAAAATGCAAAAAACCATACAAAGCAGGTAAAACAGTCAATGGACAATCGACTTTAACAGACTGTGTCCTGCTCCATACAAGTCCATTAAACCAAGGTTTTGCTGTATTTTTAAAGCAAGTGAATGATACAATGAAATCAACAAACCAACAGAATCATATCTGCATTATTTGTAAGGAAAATATATTTATAATCAAAGATAATGTGTAGAATGTACTGTTGTTAAATCCTTTCAGCAGGATATTTGTGAATAATCAACAAATAGATGTTTCTGTGTTGAAGCACAATGATTAAAAAAACTACTGATTAATCTTTTTATACACTTAAGAGAAGCCTTTATAAATTGGAATGTAAGTATGTATGGCATTATTATTATTATTACTATTATTATTGGTTTTTTCCTTAATTATTATTATGCTTACCACCAAAGAGAAAAGAAAGAATTTAGGTAGAAGTGATTTCAACCTAAACTGTTGAGTTTCTTAGGTTATATTTTTTTTATAAAGTAGGCATGTGCAGTACAAATGCTTTTCATAAAATAGGAAAAGCAGAAACACATAAAATAACTCTAAAGGTCAATCACATACCATATTACTTTAAACTTACCTTTACTGTAGAACAATGGCCAATTTTATTTGAAATTTTGTTCAACATAGGATATGTTCCACAAAAAATTGGTAATGTTAAAGAATCAGTCTCTAAAATTAATAAATATTGATGTTTAAAATGTATATCTGGTTGTTCTTTGTAAGTATCTGTCTTTAACCAAAATCCTGAAAGAAATGCAAAAGTAAATTAGATTTTGATATTCCTTAAACGTTTAAACAGTTTATAAAAGTAAGTTAATATCTATAAAAAAAATTTAACTTCTGAGTTTAAATCACATATTTTGGTCTCCTTGAACTAAGAAAAATTATTTTGATTTTGTGCTATAAAAACAAATCATCAAAAATTGTTTACATTTATGCTGAATACTATTTACTGCCTGCAATTCATTAAAGTTGATGTAATGTTATAATTTATAACATTAGGAAGTTCGACTGTATTTCCAAAATAAAAATATTTCTAGAGGATATTATCTGTTACACTATATGTTCACATCTAATGTGACAATACAATTAACTACAGCATTAAGCTTATCCATATTGTTTTATAGTTAATATCGTACTGTATTTAAAATATTGGTCATTAGAGTTAATAATCAATTAAGCCCTTTATTAGGCCTAATTTAACTACCAATAATTACATTTCATGAAAAATCAAGGCAATGATAACCTTCATAGAATTTTTGTAAGGGAAAGAATTTAATGAAAAATCAACAGACGTAAGAACTTCCCAACAATAAAAATTCACTAACCGCATAAACTGGAAAATGCTAAAAATAAAATACGACCATTATTTGATTAATTTTTTTTGTATTTTCAGTTGAAATAAGGAAATTAAAAATGAAAATTTATAATGATTATGATGGTGAAATAGAATTTTTAAACAAGTTTTTAGGTCTATAAATACCAAGATATGATTTTTTAAAAGATTTTGAAATGGCTGAACATATCTTACTGGCCATCAATTTTTTTGTGTGCCAAGATTAAACAATGTAAATCCCCATCTATATAGCTTTACCTAGTTACTTGCATATCAAAATACACAACCTCAAACAAAAATTTCCTTGAGTATTAAATTTAACACATGTCAACCTTATAATGAAGATTACTAAAAAAATTTCTGAAAGTTTGATTTCATCATTTTCAACTCTTAAACAAAAAAAACTTCAAATAAGGGTAAAATTTCAAGTTTGTCTGATTTTAATGAAACAGTATAATAGTTTTTTTTATACTGTTGTTCACAAATAAATATGGTAAAATTTATTTATATTTTAGGGGTTGCAAATTTCTAAATTATCCAGTTCTTTGACATACTTTGTAGTTATTTTCAAAATATTTTAAAGTTTTATATATATCCTAATGTCATAAGATCCTGAAAACTTTTTATTTCCTCAGTTTTGTTATATTTTGTAAAATCCCGCTGGGCTAACTACCGTTGCTATGGCAACGAAACAAACATTTACATATCACATAACCTAAAAATGCTTTCAATCATAAATTTTATAAGTTATAATAAAATATTATGTAACTAACCATAACTATTGTATGATAAAAAGAAAGGAAACAAAAATGTTAATATTGACACTATTACGAAAATGCAAGTAGCTTTTGAGCACAATGACGTTTTATATTTATACACAACATTATGTGAGAAAACTGTATAAAGCATTGTTCAGTTCAAAATTCAAAATGTAATCACTTGATGTTTAAAAGTTACCACTTTAAATAGATTATAATAGTATGAAATTCTGCACTAGCCTAATTGTCAATATAATGAAATTTATTACGAAGTACTGTATGATGTTCTAACATAGTCTAACATCACTGTGATCGAAGATCGGACCTGTCCAGTGCAACTCTACAGGAAAAAGTGAAAATATGTTACAGTTCGTATTTATGAGAAACGTCCACACTCACCAGTGACGCCACAGTCGAACGAGCTTATGAATTTAAGCGACAGAGTGGTTACAGTCACAGATTATATAACAAATTTGTGGATCGAAGTCACTCATACAATTGAATATAATAAAACATTAATACTTTTATATTCACATTCAATGCCAGGGTTTTGCAACTACTGAATGTGAAAAAACATCAACCTTTACATCAACTAACTATATATGTAATCTTAGTGCCATAAGAGAAATAGAATAGTTGTTGACCCTTCCGACCTTTAGTACTAATCAGAGATTAATATAAAAAGGTACATAATATTGTACAGGAGATAATATTGTACATTATTTATTTGAAGAGTTTTTAATAAAAAAAGTCTATTAAATTGCATACCATTATTAATTTTCAAATAAAAGTTTGTATATATTTCCAATAAGTAAAATTATCATACGGTATTTTAAATTAAATTTTAAAAATTAATAGAATTTGTAGAATATATAAGATTTTAAGACAGGTGGTGTAGGAAATATTATAAATAAATAAATACGTTATATATTTATTTATAACCAAAATTCCTTAAAAAATTATACAATATAATACAAAATATGAAGGGCCTACAAGAGGCGGAAATTGCCCGTACCAAAATTTAAAATATTTATAAAATTAAAGATATATATTTTAAAATAATATATATTATTATATATAATATATATATATATATATATATATATATATATATATATAATGTAAATAATGAAACCACAGATTAGTTGGCTTGTACGAATGGTTATTACCCTATGCTTTCGACTTGTGTTTATGTTAATGAGTACAGTAATTTACTTTATACTTTTCTACTACTTGTTGTTTTTGTCCTGTAGAGTGTAGAAGTTGGGTACCAAGGCCCAATTAGTGGGATTGTTAGAAAAAAGCAAATTAAGGAATAGTTGGATTTAATGGTGTTATAATTATCTAAATTAAATTACTGTTTTTCATAATAGAAGTTCATTTATTACTCATTAAAACATTACAAATATTATTTGGTAGGTAAGCTTCAAGATATTTTAAACTGCATTAGATCTTTAATGTTGAGGCTGTTGGGTCACAACATAACATAAATCCTACATTGTTAGAGTTGAATTTTGTATTATACTATCTTAAATATATCTTACATTGATTAAGGTCTTGTTTACTACTTCATCACATAACCCATATAAACTTGTAGGAAGAGGTATTTATGTTGATTCACTTGTTTTATAAAATTAGTGATTTTAAAATATTTTTTTCATTTATTAGGTATTTTAGTATCAGTTTAGAGAAATCCCCCTGTGGAAGATTTAATTTCATATAAGTTATGATTTTATATAATTTTTAGTGGGACTTTGTTGTGATGTCATTGCTATTTACAGTGCATGAAGCATGCTATATTTACTAGACCAGATTACTCACTGAGGTAGTATTCATGTGCTTTATAATCTCATAGTCAGTACATTGTTAGTTGTTAAAGCACGGTAGCTATTATTATGAACTATCCGATTTGCCTCTGTGAGTTTAGGTTGGGGTTATGGTCATGTTATCAGTTTGATTATAAATCATGGCAATTTTAAAGAATCATATTCATATTTAAAATGTGGCAATATTTGTAAAGTTGATGGGAAACTATATTTTGTTGCAACTGATGTGCTTATGTATATCAAAGGCGAAAGGACTGTCATCACAAAACTTGAGGTGGTTCATTTTTTAAAAGGACACACTTAATCTTAGTTATCTGTTTTAAACTTATTGCCGTATTTCTATACTTCAAACCACCATATTAAACTTTATTACAATGTGAAATGAATATCAGTAGCCATATAGCAATACAGTGGTATTCATTTTATCGGGAATTTTTTATCAATCATATGATTAACAGTTCAACGAAGTTTGGTAGTGTTATTGAGTTAATGAAAGTAAATTTGGCAAAAGGAAATATAATCAAGATTGACGAGTTGAAGGTCAATGGGCGTTTGGAGGCATCCAAGGTTTCCAGTAATTGTTTTCTGGTCCCAGTTAAATCTAAGGACTCGTAAACTCTGGTCCACCTTATCAAACAGTGGATTTTACCAAGAACAACAGTTATCAATGATTGTTAGAAAGCTTAGAATTGTCTTTCTAATTGTGGCTTTACCCATGTTAAAGTTAACCAATCATTTACATTTGTTGATTATGTGATTGATATACACACAAATACGATCGAAATATGGTAGCATGAAGTTTGACATAATCTTACAGTTTTAAGTTAGAAAACTTTGTGGGTTATTTAGCCCAATTTTAATTCAGAAAGGGAAACTATAAGCAAATAATTTATCATTTGTATAAAGCAGCTTTATATTCGCCATAATAGTCATTACAAGGCTAATAACTGTCATACAATACTACTTGCATATGAAACTGTATTAACTTGGGTTTATAAGGTAATATTTTCCATTTATATTGTTTTTATTATTAATTACAAATTAAGTAAATCATTTCTGTGATGAAAAATATGTTAGATATTTGTGCACAGTTGTTATAGTTAGGTTATGGAGGTAATTTTTTTCTACTTCCCATATTTACGGCACTTTTATATTTTTTATTACTATTGGGCATGTATAATGAAACGTTTTGGCACAAAAATTACGAAAATAGCCAAAACAAGTGGAAGTGCATATTTACCTAGAAGGTATGTAGGCTTACTTTTAAAGATAAGAAACACTTCAGATGTGAAGCATTCAGTTTTAGTTAACTATTGAAGGGGGGGGTTAATCCCTATTGTTTGATTTGACAGATTATATTTTTGGTGGTATTTATGTGTGTTAGAATTTTGAGATATTTTTCAATTTTTTCCACATTAATATATAAACACTTAATTATCAATATTACGTTTTCAGTGTATTACTATACATGTAAATTTTAACCTGCTGTCTAAACTAAATGTAATTTACTAACCTTTCAATATTCTGCTGACTACAACTATTGTTTATAACTGTTTGCATTTATATAATTATGTGCAAATCAATAAGTGTGTTTATTTGGATGTAAGCCACAGTTATCACATGATACACACATATAAACCCTGAATTTCTATTCATCACTACTCATGCTTACACCTTATATTCAAGGCCATTACAGAATTTTATAACAGATCCGCTGAACAGTGCTTGACCACAGCTTCCACACAACTATTAGCCTTTAACAAGATAAAACCTATTAAAATATACTTTCAGCCTCCATAAATGTTATTCTATGATAATAAAAACCAAAACAAAGTAATATGTTTAGCTAGAAGATATTTATAGATAATGTCTATACTACTACTACTACTATGTCAACAGTCACCCTACTAAAAACTAACATCCTAACAAAGACAGCATTGTGTTATGTTTATAAATATTTGTTACTTTATATGTTATGTGTTACTTTTATGTTAGGTTTAGGTAAGGTACTTGCTAATATAACCTAATGTAGTATATTAGGTAGAAATAATGTATATAAAATATCCTACAATAAATTCCTGTTGGTATAAAACCCACATATTTATGTATTCACTACAATTGAAGTAAAATGTCATTTGTATCAACATCTTGTAGTAGTTTATCTATGGTTACAGAAAACTAAAACTCTAACCAAAACGATATGGGTTAGGTTTGCAAGTATACACATTTTTCATTACAGTCTGTTACTGTGCAAAAGTCGATAAAAAAAAAAATGTTTGGCCCTACATCATTTGTGTTTAAGAACTCAACAATTTTCCTATCCAATTTATTCAGAAAAACCAGCTCTGTGATGAAAAAAATTAAATAGTTATTATTGGTCTTACTATTTTAGACATTAACAGAATTAATTTTTTCCTCTCAAAAATAGATAAGTATTTTTGTGATAATAGGCTGTTGAACCATGTTTGATTATAAATGAGAAACATATATTTTAATAACTCAATAATAGCACTTTTAAGACACTTACATACAGACCCTTCTTTATAGCAACTTTAACCTTCTATAATCTAAACTGCATTACACAATTATTTTATTTATTTGGTTCCAAGTATTCTTCAAACTATTGGTCCTTCTGTACCAGCAGTCTTCATCCAACATATTTTTGATAGCCTATCCTTTTTTATTATTATTAACCATTGCAACAATTTCTAATTCTGTAATCCCTACTTTACAAATTCTTTATGCACATTAATATACACTATGTTTAATGAATCCTTGAGAGAAATACTTCTCTATAAAAAAGTTATGATTGAAATCGTAACTGAAAAATAATAAAATTTTACAATGACAGATACCAGTTAATTGTGACTTGGATGTATAGCCTGCAATTTTAAGTTGTTGTACCACTGGTGTATAATGTTAATCCCCGTCTTCATTAGTCCAAAGTAAAGATGTTCGGTCATATTGTTTTCATCTAAATTCAATGTATTGTCTAAACATATGAATGTTTAAAAACAAATATGAACATTTTCAGGATTTATTTCATCACAATGGGAAGTAACCAGTTATACAGTTTATCTTGGGGTGAATTTGGAAGTTCTCTGACATCAACCGTACAAGTATTACGAGGACATGGGGAATTAGTTGATGTTACGCTAGCAGCAGGCGGAAGAATATTTCCAGCTCACAAGTTAGTGTTAAGTGCTGCAAGCCCTCTACTTATGGAATTACTGAAGGTAAAAATATCTAGTATTAAAAACAGTAGAACCATGTTTATCCATCACCATGATAACAGGTAAAGGTCAAATAATAAGAGGAGGGAACATACTTTTGTAAAACAAACAGAAATACAGGACTGTGCCATATTTAATGGCAACATAATTATTGTAAAATAAATACTTCATTAAGTGGGGGAAAACATAAATAACATTCAGTGCAGTACAGTCTTGTAAAACAATAATTCTAACACTAAATAGAAAGAATATTTTGTAAAAACATAAACAATTAACTGCTTCTCTACATGTACTGTAAAAATAAATTGTCAGATACCCACTTCAAATAATCTCAAAGTGATTGGTTTTGTGATCACTGTTTGTTGACATTTTCATATTACAATACACTGTTTATAAAGTCAAGAGATGACACCAAAACAAAACTGCTTGATTTATCAGCATCAGTTTTATAGAGAGCTGTATTAATTAGATGGTGACATGTTTTGGGTAATGGAAGAAATAGACAAAAGAAATAATTTGAGCTTGCAACTCTATTATCTTCCTTAAATGCACAGGATTCTCTACACTGGTCACCATTAAATAAATCTTAGTGTAGACTATACTGTACGGTAAAACTTCAACATACTAGACAAAAGCCATCACAAAACTGCTTATCATCAGATGTAACAAATACACATCAGCTAGATACACACTTCCTAAAAGTGACCTATAAGTTACTTATCGGGCAGATGGTTAGTAATGTGATATGCCAGGTTCTACTGTATTACACTTATATTAGACCTAACCATAAGTTATACATATATAGGCTGTGGATATTATTTCTCTTTTCTTATTATTAAACAAACTTTGCCGTGGCTTTTAAAAAAATTGAAGAGCTTTTATTTTCTTACTTTTACCAGTTGTTATTACATTTAAACATTTTCTTTCTGCATTTGAAATTTGGCAGTATAAAAGGAATATATTGCTTGCCTTCACATTGGCAATTCTTTGCGCACTTGGTGGTCAAAGCAAGACATCAGAGTCTGCTGTTTTCCTGAACTGTGCGCCTCAAGGTCATAGGTTCAGGATGCAGTTACTACCAAAAGCTTTACCCTTTCTGTTAATGCCAATCCTCGTTTTTATTAGTCTAACTGGCATAAAGTATTAACACTAAGAAAAAAAAGCATTCTTTTCTTGCATGGCTTTCTAATGGAAGACAAAGATCCATGTCATTATAACTTCTGCAGTACAATTATCACAACCAAACATGTACCAACAATCATGGACAGTTCCAAAAACATGTTAGATTTGTTGATTAAACACTTCTTTATTTGTGATTATAGAGAACTACTCTTTGCCGGTGAATAAATACTAACTTCCTTGCAACATCTAAATGTTTTCAAAGAAATTCCAATGGGTTTATTGATATTTGTATAGGATCACTTTACATCCTTCTACTAAACTCTTTTTTTCTCTTGTTTTGTGATATTTTTTTTTTTTTTACATGATATACAAGGTACTAATTTAACAATATTGAAATGAATGATCTGATGACAGGAAACGATGGTAACCTTTAATATTATTAATAAAAAAAAGTTTTCTCCATTAATATTATTATTTTATTAATTAGAAAAGCAAGACTTTTCAATAAAACATGCAAAGTTGTGAAGGTAGTCAGTTATAATAAAACCTTTTAACACAAACTTTTTCTTAAACTCATTGCAAATAAACCAAGGTCCCATATATCCCTACTGTAAACATGTGTCTACATTTAATTTTGGTAATTATAAGGTCCTAGTGTATATTATTTTAAGCTATGTCCAAAATTGATTTCTGTACTAAGTTTGAATGAAATGAGATAAACAGATTTGAAATCAGATGTTCTAACACACACAAAATCATATGGCATTTAAACTGAATGATCATATCATATAGATTAAATTACTTTTACAAAAACATTTATAATAGTATAATTAATTTTCTATTGTTATGTCCTCAAAGCCTGTTGCCTATGATCATCAAGAAGAAAAGGATTTTTAGTTGGTTGGCTAATTCTGAGATTTCTTTTTTAAAACATTCAAACATTTTGTAATATTAGTATAGATATGTCGATTGGTGTTCGTGCTAGGAATGAAGATCTTGTTGCAGAGCACTCAGTGCCAGCATCCGGTCGTTATGTTGGCTGGTATAACAGCCCCTGACTTGGAAGCATTATTGCAGTTTATTTATCAAGGAGAAGTGAGTGTGGATCCTAACCAACTGCCATCTTTGCTGCAAGCTGCTCATTGTCTCGACATTCAGGCATTATCTTCATCCACGCTTTCATCAGAGGTAATTCAATTCCTATTGAAACTACATCAGAAGATAGTTAGAAGAGATGTCTCAAAAGTTGTTACACTTTTTTTTGTAATCTGCGCAGCAGGCAGGAAAAATCCTTGAGTTGCCTGTCTGGTTTTAGTGGCAGCACTCGAAATGTTATATATATGTATACCTTCACCACTCGGACATTAACATGCCAGCAACCATGGAGACTTCCTTGCTCATACCACGGTTCATGGTTATTCGTTTTATGACAAAAAATGAAAATGTGATTGAAATTTTTTATGAGTTATGCAGTGTGTACAGTGAAGGTGTTATGTCAAAGGTCAGTGGTTGGTGTCAATCATTCAATGAAGGAAGAATAATATTACACGATGAACAAAACAAATGGTGGGGAAAGTAGAGCAAATTTGGTCCATGATAATGCTCGCCCACATGCTGCTTGTGACATTCAAATCCAAAATCACTCGGTGTAAGGAGACCTTGCAGAAGTAAATGACTGAAAGCAGAGCTTGAGTGTTGCAAGCAGAGTGTGAGTGAGCATTATCGTAGAACAAAAGAATTTCCCTCGCCTTTTGTTCATCAACTAAAGTTTCCTGCAACACCCGAACTTTTCCTGCCTGCTATACAGATTTAACAAAAACAGTGTAACGTATTTCTCAGACGTTCTTTCTTATTATTGAACTAACATATGGTGTGCATCATGCACAGGTTATTCCTATTTAATGAGAAAAGTAGTGCAACCAACATTTTCAACATTGTTATTACTCTAAGAACATTTTGGTCATGTATAAAAGGTTCATGGCCAATGTTCCAAACTTACAATTAAAAAAATTGTATACCTGATTGTGGTTATGTCTTCATTCTATTTAGGCCTACTCCCATACCATACATTTCTTTTCCGATTTGCAACTCTAACAAGTATGAATGTTTCTAGAAAACCAAAATTAATGGTCCAAATTATAAAGTAGGCCAATTTCGTTATTTTTTTACAATTACTGTTGAACTGGACTTTTGGAAAGATACAATTTTGAGACAACCATAAACTGTGAACTTAAGGAATATTTTAAATCAAAATATTGTTTAAAATCAATTTTTTTTAGATTTACGTTAATTTTTAATCTTTTTTGACTAAAAGATTTAAATAAAAAATAATAGAAGTGTTTCAGAGACATTGGATAGCTATTTTTTTTTGCACAGCACACACACTTTTGAACAGACATTTATAAAAAAAACCATGTTTTTGGACTCAGGAGATACGTTTCTCCATTGAAATTTCAAGATATATCACCTTTTCTACAGGTAAGTAGGAAAGTCGAATCGGAAAGGACATAATAAATTTGAAAGCACATAGAAATTTATTGAGATAACTTACAGAATCAAAGAGGTATCATTTTATAGCAAAATATTTCTAGTTTCATTTGTGTAGCGCCATAGTTCCAAATTTAATCACTGCTAGCGCCAGTGTAGTGTATTGTTAAAATGACTAATTTCACTGGAGCATCCTTGTTGTGTGTTACTCATGAAACAGACTCTGTAAGAGCAATTTAATATAGATTTCATACCAAACACGGTAAAGATCCTTTGAGCAGGCGTACAATTTACAGTTGGCACATGAACTTTGTTATTTTGGTTTTTCTATACATCATGTGAAATCACCTGGTCGTCCTCATGTTGCTGATGCTGTTGTCAAACAGATAAGGGAAAGTTTTGCTTGTAGCCTAAAAATATCATGAAGACTAGCATTCCACGAATGGTGAGTACTACATAAATGTCTACACTTGAAACATTATATATTTATAATGGCACATGTCGGCGATGATAATCTTAATGGTTTTTCGCCGGAAAAAAATTTGCAATGACACAACAGATTACTGATTTAGATAACGTTGTTTGTGGAAATGTTGCATTGGAGAAATGAAGATGAGACATTCATGAACACAATAATCTTTAACGATGAGTCCACATTTCATATCAGGGGTGAGGTGAACATCCATAACTGCAGAATTTAAAGCAGCAAAATGATGCACCATCTCATTTCCTTATGGAAGTTTGGGATTTCCAAGATATTCACTTCCCAGGGCGGTGGATTTGCCATATAGGACCGCTTGCTCCCCCCTGACCTGACATGAACAAATTTCTTACTCTGGGATTTTTGTGCATGTTCTGCTCCTACCAGAAAATTTGCAGAACTAATAATTGAATCTATCCTACTTTTGCAAAAGTTATCCAGTTGGCTCGAATAAGTGGAACAAGAAATTGATTTCAGGTATAATGTTTGATGCATCACCAATGGCAGTCACATAGAACCAAACTGATACTTTCATATTAAACTTCAAGTGTTTTGCTACAAAATTATACCTTTTTCGATTTTGTAAGTTACTATAATACATTTCTATATGCTGACAAATTTGTGAAATCCTTTTTGACTCACTCTGTATATTCTATACTTTGTATACAGAAAAAAAATAAAAATTACTAAATACAAGGTGTGTTCAGAAAGTAACGAGAATTTTAATTTTTTGAACAAAATATTTATTTATTCTTCTACATTGATGTTGTCGCCTTCAAAATAGTTTCCATTGAAGATTATGCACTTGTGCCAGTGCTTCTTCCAATCCTCGAAACACTTCTCAAACTCGATCTTTGAGATAGCCTTTAGTTCTTCCAGCGATACGCTTTTAATGTCATCTATGGGTGTAAAACATATTGCCCCTTTAAGGTTCTCTATATTTTTGGAAATAGGAAAAAGGCACACGGAGCCATGTCTGACGAATATGGAGGCTGGGGCATCGTTACAGTACTGTTTTTGGCCAAAAATTCACGAACAAGCAATGAAGTGTGAGCTGGTGCATTATCGTGGTGCAAAAGCCATGAATTGTTTTTCCACAGATCCGGCATTTTTTCCAGATTGCTTCACACAAACGGCGTTGAACTTGTAGGTAGTACTCCTTATTGACTGTTTCACCTGGTGGCAGGAATTCATGATGCACTATGCCATTAATATCAGAGAACACAGTGAGCATAACCTTCACTTGTTCAACCGCACTTGTCAAGCCAGAATGCCTCCACTGGGATGATTGAACCTTAGTTTTGATGTCATATCCGTAAACCCATGTTTTATCACCTGTTATAATACGTTTCAGTAATTCTGCATCATCGTTGACTTCATTTAGTGACTCCTGAGCAACTTCCATTCGCCGCTGTTTTTGTTCAAAATTCAACAATTTTTGACGAATTTTGCTGCCACATTTCATACACAAAACATTGGAAACAATTGCATGACATGATCCAATCGATATGCCAACATCATCAGCGACCTCTCTAATTGTGATTCGGCAATTGTTCATAACCATTTCTTTCACTTTTTTTCACGTTTTCATCGGTTGTTGATGTGCTGGGGTGTCCAGGGCATTTGTCATCTTCAACGTCTTCACGGCCTTCTTGGACTACTCGTACCACTCGTAAACGATCGTGCAGTACTAATATGCTTTACTCATAGCAGACTCACCATAGGCCTTTGTTAACATTTCACACACTTTGTTACACTTTATTCCATTTTTTACACAAAATTTGATACAAATTCTTTGACCCATTTCTTTTAACAAACGAAAATCACCGAGCTCATAAAAACACGTGTAACCTTAGTGGCTGTCATAGACAAAGTCAGCAATAAAAACAGCTGAAAGTTTTATCTTACTTCAAGGGCATGTATACCAACATAAAAAAACGTTTGACAATTGGCTCTCCAAGCCCGTGAAATTCTTGTTACTTTCTGAACACACCTCGTATATAAGTTATTTGCAAAGAAAGGACTAGCACTACTTGCATATGCCTTTCATTCCTTTCTGTCCTTCAAGAGCTCTGTGTTATGGTAGATTGTTCAATTGAAAGCATACATCATCTGACAGGAGTTTATTGGGATTCAAATCTTTTTATGAAGAATTTCATTGAGTAGAAGCTGACTTCTATGTTAAATTCTAGCCCCATTACTGAATTATCTGCACCCTCTAATCACATTCTTTTAATTTTAGAACACTTTCACTTTGTAGTCACTTGTAGTGTTAGAGACAAGTTCCAACTCAATAGAGCCACTAAACATACACATAAGTACATACAACATACAAACAACTTAAGCACATATGGTAAATACGATTAATAATACTTTAATATAAAAAAAATGTAGGATATAACCGATTTTTCCTACATGTGACATGATCGTGCAGTAACTGGAAGAACATAAGAGAAGGGGAAACACACTTGAAGCAATTTAAGATTAAAATTGCTATAAAATATTAGACACTAAAATTATACTCTAGTTAATGAAGTATGTTATTACAATCACAGCATGTATTTGAAGTTTCTAAGTAAATAAGAAGTTGATTTATCCATTTTGCAGCAAACAATGACGCAGACGATGGTAGTTGGTACAGACGATGCACTGTCCCGCGATGTAGCTAATACACTCCTGCCTGTTCGCAAACGTAAACGAAAACAACGACGTAGTTCAGAGAGCATCAGTGGAGTAAAGTGGCCTAATGATGGTAATGTGGAAAATCGACCTATGGGAATACCAGGAGAAGAAGATATGGCAACAAATTCCAGGAATCTGTGATGAAGGATGATTCAAGGAATGATCACCATTGCGGAGAAGATGGCAGTGAGTACCGTTATATCATATTTTTATTCAATAAGAGTGTAAAAATAAGAACTATATTTCTTTTACAAAAATTAATATTTTGCAAAATCTATAGTTCTCTTGAAGCGGTAATGAGAAAATTCTATGACTGAGGTCATAGAATGAATGAACGCACTGAATGAAAATTATCAGTAGTGCATTTTAATGAATAGCTTCTTGAAAAATAAAAGGCAAAGTATATATGATTTAAAACTGCTACTAGAGCAGGATCAGCAGCATTGTGGGGGGAAGCAGAGCATAGTTGTAACTGAGTAACTATGAATATTTTGAAAATTCAACAGATTTGTTGGGAGTAATGTCAACAATTCAGGGGGAAATTGTTGGTTTGGAAACAGTGATTAATAAACTGCTAAACTTATTTAGAAATCATATTTTACTAGACCAAGAAAATGTGTTCCTACAAGTATGATTCAGTAAATCCACAGACTAAAAGAAAACTTTTAAGTAACATATCCTGTACATTAGACAAAAATAATGTTTATTAATACTAGTACTAATGAATGTTAAATCGTTTACTTTCTCTCTAATATAAAAAAAAACTAATTGATGTATTTATTAAAGCCAGTTTAGACAAGGAGAGTTTCTTGCCCTCTACATTCAATAATCTAGGATCTGATTATAATCATATAATGATTGTTCACATTGTAATTAAAACTGACATATTGAGTTTGAGAATGCCAGATTAGTCTCAAGACGATAAACTCACGCTATGTTTGTTTACATGAGTAGAAATTATTTAACATGATACTCGCTTCCAGAAAATCAGCTAATGTAAAATGTAAACAGTGTTTCTCTCATCCTGAAATTTGAATGCAAATCACTAAAACTAACACGGGGATATGAGAAATCCAAGAAAAGTATATTACCTTCGTACTCGCATACTGATTCTGTCTAACTCGTATGTAAGTTGTTCCTTCAACACATGTAATATTTTTCATCTTTGGTTCATATTATTATTTAGTCAAAGATTGTCTGATTTTTTTCCTTTTCCCAGTGAAAAACCAATAAGATCATCATTGCCATCACACTAAAATGAAATGTAAAAAAAAAAAACTAACAGAAGCAACAAGTTGGTTGCACCTTTGCACCATTCTTTGACTGAAACCAATTGTACAAATTATTTATGTCATTCTTCTTTGCCTTTTCAATTCTTGCTACAAAATACTTGCAACAACAAATACACCTTTAAACGAAGTTCATGTCAGGATTGTGAAAACTGATGCCTAAAATCTCGTAGGTTGTATTTTCTTGATAAGCACACTTCTTGAAAACTATATATGAAAAATTCTTGTATAACTTCATTAACGATTTCCTTGATAAGTATAGCATTTCAATTCATAAGCGACTTTAGATAATTGTATGATTAGTTTACATTTAATAATTTTATTAAAGGCTAGGTTACGGGAAACTTATCTACACCAGCCTTTAGTCTTGTAAAGCTGATGACCATATGGGATAATGCCAGAGTGTGGATATTATTATGTTTGTTAAATATTTGTCTAAATGTTTAGTATTCATTATTTCTTGTAAACATGAAACACACAAAAGAAATATTAAAATATGTCCTGTTCAACTGACTTAAATAAATAATTTCATTATTGCAACATAGCCACCGGACCACATATCTAAATAATTACGATTATGACCTATTTTTCCATCTAGTGGTCTATTTACTCACCTTGTAAAAGCTAAAACACACATCACAATTACATGATAAAATTTGGTTTGGCCCAACGATATGTGCAACTCGTATGTCGGTACATTCCAGACCAACGACATAAGAGTTGCACATAACTTTTGACCAAACCAAATTTTGATCGTGTTTATTTTAATCATGTAATTATATTTAGTGTTTGTGACATGTGTTTACAATGCTTTGTTTAACTTTGTGACAACCTCGACAGAGGGATTTGACATTTTGTATTACGGCCTGAAGGTGAAACAGTAAGGTTTTGAAACCGTATTTATGAGGTGAGTAAATAGACCACTAGATGGAAAAATAGATCATAGTTCTAATTAAATAAATAATTATTTACAGTTAAGAGTTTTTAATTCATAATCAGGTGTCATTGAGTCTAGATTTGCAAATCAGTTTTATCGATCCATCGAGAGAGACAGAGAAGGCGGGAAATAGAGAGCGTAATCGTATTACTAAATTTCCTTGATTATAATATTCATTTATTTTTTATAAATCTATAAACCGTTTTGGTTGTTGAGTAGCTATACCTGTCTATCTGCCCAATCTTTTTTTAAATATTTATGAGCTGAAGCTGGGATTTCCAATTTTTAGTCAGGTGTAAAATTTGTTATATCTGTTTCTCAAATACATTGAAACCTATTCGTTTAAACAATGTTTGATTAAAATATGTAAATAAAGATTTATGAAAAGAATTTAATTTTCCAGGTAAAGTTTACCAAGAAAAAATACCTTATGTATGTCCTAGTAAAACTAAAAAGGCATTATTAATTATCATTAAAATTGTTGTCGTAAATTGTGATTTTTTTTCTGGTACAGTATTTGTTTTACTACTATTATAAGCATCATCCAATTACCTCCGTGAACAGGGGTGGGGAGATTTATAATTCTGTTGTGTTTAGCTGCACCCCCACCCCCTCGGAAGGCTCGAGGAACATCAGCTTCAGATCAACCATGTATTTGTCCTCTGTGCGGTGCTACAATAAGACAGTCTCGCAACTTACGGAGGCACCTAATAACATCGTGTAAATATCGCATGTCCGATCAGCTGGAATCATCGACTGATTCTCCAGAACTCATAGAATGCAATCCCTCACCATTACCTTCGCCAGCACCTAGTCATTCCTTTAATCCTCCAGTGGCACCAAACCAGATCATTCCTCATTCATATAATCAGTAATGTATTACAAGATGTTCATTTTTTTTATGAGAAATGAATGTTGTATTTATAATACATTTATAAGTATTTTGGAATATTAAATTCACCACCTTGTAGTCATTTCTTAATCACTACAACAGCACTGATCTTGTTTATAACTCATAATTCTCACTATTAGAACTCATGGAACAATACCTTGAGTTAAAAACTAGGTTTGTACTGGTTTTGTAAGAGTTGGGGTGGTGGAACTTCGGATTTGGTCTGACTTCTATTGAGCACGCTTCTAGTGTCAGTGTCTGTATAATAAAAGTGTTGTTTTTATGGACATCACAAGTTTGAATATATTACATTAAATTTTAATCAGTTATTAGTAGGCTGTACATTCAACAATTTGTGACTTAGATATAGAGTAGGCTAATTTTATAAAAACAACGGTAAACTTAAGTGGTGGAAAAACATTGCACAAACTTTGCACATACAGTTACTGAGAAATTAGTCAGGTTTTCATTTTTTTTTTTATTGGTAGCTTCTGAACTAGAATTTTGTTTAGGTGCGTAACGACTGCATTTGAGAAATTTTTTTGTAAAAATTGGTTGCACCGATTTTGATAAATTCCTTTTTAATTATTTTATGGCAATAAAAAAGGTTTTAAAAACAAGTGTTTTGAAAAAATAGAAGTCAGTTCTGAGTTATGGGGGTGAAATATTCCTTATATATACTAAATTTCCTCAAAATTGGCTGATTCATTTATTAGTTTGCAGTGATGTAAACAGACACCATAATTGGACACTATTTGCAGACATGTAGATGGACAAGTATCCAAGCAAAAGCTTGGAGCTGTTTTGGACTCAGAAGACCTATAAACAGATATCATAATTAAATCGGTTATAAAGCATGCTTATTGTACTGTAGTAGACCTCTGTGTGATTGTAGGGTAATAAATTTTTAATAGTTGAAGTTGGCTGTCAGCTAGTATCCCCTGCTGCTGCTCTCAGTTCCAACTCCATAACAAGCCCCTCCTTGTGCCACACAAACTTTAAAAGATATTTATTATTTTATGGGAAATAAATATTGTAAAAAAATGCTTAATACATGTAGAAGTTTTTAAAAATAGCCACTGCAGCTAACATATGTCCATTAGTTTCTCATACTTATATTATTGATAATTTGCATAATTGAATTTTTAAGCTTATTTATTTTTAATTGAGCAGTGTTTTTTTAATGTATTTATTATGTATACATCAATAATTTATGTAAATTGTTAGTATTTATTATTTCTTGTAAAAATTCAATGCATAAAGAAATAATATTATAATACAGTGATTCCCAAACCAAATTACCCTGCAGACCACTCAGTTCAAAACTTTTTTAAATTTTTAAAATTTTTCAATTTACTACAAAACCAAAAATTTCTTTCATTTAAAAGTCGCTACACTAACTTCAGTTATATCTTCGTATCTGAGCAAAATCTGATGAACCAATTTTGAGAAATAAGCTGATTTTTACTTCTTACAAGTAGCTGTTAAAGCAGATTTTTAAAGCTAAAGTGACCCATATGTTTTGTTTGCATACTTACGTACTACATTTGATCAACATTTTTAAAGCCAATTTGAGAAATCCTGATTTTCAATTCTTTTCTTTTTTTACATAAAAAGTCTTCAAAGCCCATTTTTTTGGAGTCTTGAGATTTGAGCAAATTGAGCTACATCTCAAATTCCATTAAAATCGGTCAATTAAGTTTCAAATCCAACAACCATTATGGTTTATTTTTGGTTGTTAGATTTATTCCCAAACTGTATTTTTTAAATTTCAAATTTGCTACAGTTACTTAGTTATGAAGCTTAATATCTCATCTAGAAAATTGTTTAATCAAAATATGATTAACTAATGTTAAGAAATTATGCTGATTTTTCAATAGTTTTTTTTAATAGTTCCTAAACAGTTTTTTTTAGGACCATAGTGACCCATAAGTTTTGTTTGGGTACTTACGACCTACATTTTATAAAATCATGTCAGTTATGAGAAAATCATATTTTGATTATTATTTTTTTACTGATTTATTTAGATATGGGCAAACAAGATTTACATGTCATATTTCATCAAAATGTGTCGTGGTTTAGTCTCCAGCGATGTGCACTAAACTGTTGTATAGGTAGTCTTAGCCACTACTATGTATACAACACATTGTTATTTGATAAAAAGTTTGTGCAATTTTTAGCACCATATATGTTACTGTTAATAGTGTCTGAATGAAATTTAAGAAATAATAGTGTTAGATATTTTGCATTATAACTTATTATAAGCTAAAAATAATAGGTCTGAATGAACGAGTCTTAATTTGTAATGTGGATTTGTATTGCAGACAACCAGTTGAGAACCACTTATATATCCTATTCAATTTTGTTTAATAATTATAAGCAAAGAGCTTTTAATTGGCAGTTACATGTCAGGAGTTGAAATTTTAATGTCAGTTATTGAGAGAGGTGTATTATTGCATTCATTGTATTATTAAAATTTCCTATATTGTATAATATTAGTATAATATAGTATAATATATAATATATATATATATATATATATATATATATATATATATTATTTATTTATTTCTTTAATTGTTAGCACATACGGTATAAATAAAATGGTGTCTTACTGGTGATCTACCATATATTAAATAATTTATTGACAGTGTAATATATTTGTAGTACAAATCTTTTTGTCATATTGCTGTATTATATTTTATAAGTATTTATTTAAAACCTGATATTACTTATAATTTTTCTAAAAATTAAGGAAATAAAATATTATATTTTTATGTTATAAGTTTGTTTTTTAAAACCTTTTTCATACAGTTAATACCAAAGGCGGCCTACAAGTAACTCATATTTTGGAATTCTAAACAATCGAGTGGAAGTAAAAAATTTGTATTGTATGCATTTTAAAACTACTGTTTTACACTACTTTTCTATATAGTCGATATTCATATTAACATAACAATGTACAAGCTTACACTGTCATAAAAATTAGCCCCCTGTAACTTAAAGACACATTAACCATCCATTTGTGTTTGCTTGAAGTTTTGGATCATCAGACCACTGTATTGCTAGCCAGGACTGTATGCGAGGAAACACAGAGGTTTCCAAGTTAATCTGTCATTTGGCTTCAGATTGGAACTGTATGGTGTATGGTCCTTCCACCTAAAACCTTATAAGAGGACATGAGTCCAATTGGCTGGGTGTGGACAGGTGTTGTCATGAAACAGTAGGACTTTTGAACTGAATTTTCCTCAGTATTTGTTTTGACTTTCTCTGTTAAATTTGTGTAATGTTTTATAATATTTTTCAGAGCTTATGTTGAACTATGTTTTAGAAAAATGAACTAAAAATGTTTCCTCTACCAAAAAACCGTAGTCATTATTTTTCTTGCAGACAGTGTTTCACAAGCACTTTTTTGGTTTTCTGGGCAAACTGTTATGTCTCCCATTCCATAAACATTTTTTTTTTAATTTTTACTATCCTTTTTCTTCTGTCTGGCCACTACTACCAACATATGGTTAGCACTACTCCCATAAATATGTTTTAATTTTTCATAAGCTACACCCATTTTAAAAAGATTTATTTTATAATTTTTCACTGGTAAGCGCTGCTCCCTATTAGACACTTCAGGAATTATTTTTATCTGTTTATCACTATCAGTCTAAAAAACAGTGTTGAACTGTACAATGCAGTGTTGTTCACATGCTGTTTACAGAATGATGTTATCATCATTTGTTGCATTTAGAGAGATGTGTTAACGTAGTTGAATGAATTAATTTAGTACCTTGTAATAAATCTAGACTTCATGTGCTAGTAATTCTGAACTCGGGTGTGGAGCATGTATAGAACCAACACAACAAATGATTAAAAAATTAGCCTTATTGTTTAGTTAGTTTTGTAATAATTTATAGTAAATTTAGAAAAGTTATATTGAAAAGCACTAGAGTTATTTTTTCCGATCAAAAACTCTCGACCGAGAAAAAATAGTGCGTTATTCTTCAATTGGTAGACCAGCGTATGCATAGTGCAGCAGCTATCACAATACAACAGAGAGAAGGTTAGATATTATACATGCCTAATTCAAGTCATGTCCTTAATAATGATACAGTCAAGAATAAAATCATTGTCTTTATCAAATTATCGCAAACTAACTAATACTCATCATCCTTTGTCACTCCGGTCTGACTTCCTATTTTATTTTTTAATAGACTTGCAAGCGTTTACTAAATTATTGTAGTACATCTTGAAATGTAAAGAAAAACATTGCAAACTGTCATATTTTTAGGTTATGTTTGTTGTTTCTAATTTATTCCATTCTTCTTCTTAAGACTATTAAATTGAAGAACTCAAAAGGAGTTACTATTTAAGATTTTTGAATGGTCAGATGTAGATCCGAACCGTAACTCTAACAGATCCATAATCAAATTGAAACGGGAGTCTGTTTTAAGATGACTCCAAATATGTAGTTGTCCCATATTGGTTGGGTACGGAAGACCAGGCGAGCTGGAGTGTCTGTAGGGCTCCCTGCAGACAGGAAGGTAAGCCGAAACCGTAGCTGTGAAGCCATGTGGGCTGATCAGTGGGCCAGTGACCAGTCCAGGCCTTAAGGTATTTTGCCATACTGGTACCACGGGTTCGTGCTCAAGCCCCCCGGGGGACCCCTAGGGTCATCCCTGGGTGCACGAGAAGGTGTTGGATTCGTGGGGGTAGTGGTGGTGTTGGATAGTAGATGTCTGTCTTCTTCTTTGATCTTCTTCTGTTAAGTGGGGATGGTGGTAAACCCTCGTGGTAGTGACACCATTTCCTTTAAGCAATTTATTGCACTTAATTTAGTAGTAACTGTCCCATATTGGTAAAAGTACCATACATACTGTAAAGGAAATGTATGAAATTAAATTTTTTTCTGAAGCTAAAATAAGGTTCTAATTTTTTGCCAACTCAAGATTGACATTATAAAAGAGTCAACATAGTTTATAGAAAAAATAAGTGGTTCGCTTCCCGGTCATCGCACTAAGTTTTTCGGCGATGATAACCTAAACGGTTTTTCACCGAAAAAAAAAAAATTAGTTTCCTGAAAATATTGTTACTCCATATAGTAGAATGTCTCTAATGCTTGATATAGTAAAAACAATATTTTAGTTCAGACATTTTTTTATTTGTTATCTGATCAACAGTTCTGTGCTTTGAAGAAGTAAACTGTTGTTAAAAATGAACTTTATGCTGATCATATGAACACAGTTGATTTTATAACGTTTCTCATAAAACATTTGTAATATTAGTTGAATTTAACATAATGGATAAAGTTGTCTATTTATCCTTATAGTTTTACAGTGCATAGTCTCAAAAAATATGTTCCTCAAAATAGGTCCTGGCCCTCAAAGCCAATGTTCAAATTTGTAGTTTTCCATCTAATGAATTATGTTGTTGTTGTTTTCCAATGGCTAACGCCATCTTTGATCTTGCTTCCCAGTAGAGGCCAGGGAGGTCTACTGAATCAATCTAATGAATTATTGGTACTTATTAACACAAGGTCAAATTAATTAAGGAATGTCTGTATCTTAATTAAAGTGTTATTTTACTTGTATCATGGTGATGAATCCCTTATTAGTGCTTCAGAGCTTGTTGGTTCTATTCTATAGACGGAAATAGTAACCATATAAATGGAAATACTAATGATGTATTCACTATGCATACAATGAATGCATTGTTGAACAGTCAGTTCCAAACCATAACTGTAACCAGGTCCACAATCAGATATAAATTGGAGTCTGTTTTAAGATAACTCCACATATGTGGTAGAAGTTGCTGCCTATCAGCTTATTTTTTTAACTAATTAACCCTAGTTAGTTGATATTTTACTTAAGAAAATGAACAAAGTTTATTATTTCAAACTACAGTAACACAGTAGTGATTTTTTTTTATTAGGGGATGCTACTAATGTTCAGCTGGTTCCGACATATTAGCTGTTATTGTATTTCCTGTATAATTCACCTTAAACACATTGCAGTGCCTCTTAACAAGCTCCACATGTGTACAGTGTTCTAGTGAAACTCCTTGTCTAGTTGCTAAAATCCAGAGTCTTTCTTTTAAACTCCAAGGCCTCGTACTGAAGGACTATGTGTACTGTAGTTTCAGGCTCCTGTCTGCACATACAACAATAAGCGAGATTTATGGTAAACCCATCTTATTAAGGTACCTCCAAATGTGGCTACATCCAGTGATCATAGGCTGTGACCTGTCTCAGGGATCTCCTATTCAAATAAACAAATGTCCATGTCAGCGCAGGGTCTGGTCCCAAGAGAAGATGTTTCCCTAACCGTTGCTTATGAAATAGTCTCCAGTGTTCCAACTTGCTCTTTCCTAGCCCACTTCCTTACTACACTTCTTGCCGTTGTGTAACTGATCCCACACATGGGTTTTCTTCCCACGGCTCCTTTTTTGGCCATCAGGTCTGCTCTGCAGTTCCCTTTAATCTCACAATGCCCAGGTACCATTCTATTTGCACCACAGTTAGCAGTTGATAGGACACAGAGGGGATGCCATACCGATTTGGATAACGTTCCTGCAGAGCTGAGAGGTTTTATTGCTGTTTGGCCATATGAGAGTATTAGGATGTCCTTACCTTTACATTCTTCTAATGTTCAATGTACATACGCTTATATTGCTAGCTTCAAACACTGCTCCAGCGGTTTCGCAGTGCCCAGACTGCTGATCATGCAATAATCCGTATATAACAGGCAAGTTTACCAAGCTCTCATGAATGGATAAGACCTGTGAAAGGTCAAGTGAAGGCATACTCTGTGCACGTGCTATAATCTAACGAGTATTTCAGATTTTTTTGAGGATTTCTGAGTGCCCCCATCTCTGTTACTCAATCCAACATCATTGCATTGCAACAATCTTGTTTATTTTTCCTACCATATTTTTCAGTTTTCTAAACACCTGTATAACTTCTCTAGTATGTGCTGTTTCTTAGTGAATATTGTTTTAAATGAATTCTTCATTAAAACAGTTAATATTTTGAGAAATAAAATCAAGATATTCGGGCATCGTTGCAACTTAACATTGTGTATTAATTGTTTTCAGTCTTTATTTTCTAAAAGTTTATATTGTTATAAAGATTTTTAGTTATGAAAATTCATCCATTTGCTTAAATACTGAATGCTTACAAACTCGAATTCAAGTTATGTGTCAATATTTATTAACCCATTTTTGTTCTAAATTTAAGGTTATAATCTATATTAAAAAAAAGTATAGCCTGATATAGCTTAATAATTATTTTCAATGATTTATTATGAATTACTTGTAAAAATGTTATTTCTGTTCATAAAATATACCTGCAAGTATTTTACCAACATTTATCATGATGTATTGCTACAGTTAGTAAATTTAACAAAAAAAACTGACAATAGCACTTGCTGTACTATTTTATTTCAAAATTCTAGTAAAATTCAAAATTGATTACAAATGTACATAAAAACAGAATAAAATGTATCACAATTTTTGACTATCAACTAACTCTTAAATGACTATAAAAATACATAAAAACCAAATTTCTATGTACTAATGCATACCTTCAGCCTTATTTCATTAATTTTGTCAATAAAACTTGTCTAAGTTGCTTGAAACAAAATTTACAAGGTAAAACTTCTGCAGTAAACAATTGTAGACTAAGTAAATTACAAGTAAAAGAGTTAACAAAACCTCTAAAATTCCTTATTAAGTTTTTCTGCATTTCTGTTGGTTTTTTTTTTTAACATCCGACTATTGTGCACACTTGGACTAATGTAGACGATTGTATGATTTATAGCGTATGAAAATGCCAAGCCCTGGCCGAGAATCAAACCTCCTCCTTCGGTCCTCGGGGTGAAAGCTCAGTATGCTATCAACTAGGCCACCAAGGCGGCTCATTGGTAGTTTCTTATTTTTGAATGGGATTTGGATTTTAATAAGATTTTCTCATATTTGTACTCTTCAAATGTAACTGATCCGACAAGTGACTTGATAACATATTCTAAAAAAATCTGTTTTGAGAGCTATCAGAAAAATATTACTCCGCAATTTATCCGATGCAAAGATGCCAAACATAGGATTAACAAAAAATTTAGATAATGAGAAAGGTACATTAAAAACTGTATAATTGCTAAACAATATTTTATTTTACAAAACAATTCACTGTACAGGAACAAAATACAACACTATAATCAACAACTTTCTACATTATTTATCCTTTGTTCAGACTTTTAGCCTGTAGTTTCTCTTATATTTTATTAATGACATTCTACCTATCCATCATCAATATGTTAAATAATAATTTAACAGTTGAAGCAATAATAAAGCAAAACAAGACAAAAATATAGAAAGTGAATTCAAAGAAGTGAAATATTCAATGTACATTTAACGTCCGACTATTGTGCACACTTGGGCTAATGCAGGCGATGGGGATGATTTATAGCGTATGAAAATGCCAAGCCCTCGCCGGGAATCGAACCCGGGTCCTCGGGTGAAAGCCTAGTACACTATCCACTAGACCACCGAGGCGGCTATTCAATGTACAAATGCAATACATGCAGAAAGTGTACTAACCATTAATCGGTGATACACGAATCATCCGCTAGGAATATGACATCAGCTTCTACAATTAGGTGTAGTAATACAAAGCCAGTATAATCAGGTTTCAGGCAATAGTACATTTTGCAATATTATATCATAAAATAAAATGGCAGCAAATGACAGATATGCAAAACTTCACTGTATGACCAAATTTGAGCAAAATCTGATGGACACGCCAATATATCCAATTATTTTTTGTTAATAGTAATTAACAAATTATATGTTTTGGGGAAATAATTCAATGTGAAAAAGTGTTTGTTTTATATAAACATAAAATCACACACATGATTATAGCTAAGGCCCAGACTTTATTTTAAAAGTGGCAAATATTTAAATGTAATATTTAACAAAAAGATACAATATTTACTAAAAACCCAAATAATTTCTTTTTTTTTGCACAATGTAGGTTCATAGGGAATTTTACTGTTAGTATATTTTTCGAGAAATATATGAAAATGACCATTCTGAAGTTTCTAGAAAGGGATGTCAGCACTTTATAAAGCTTTGCAAAATCAAAATTAAATTCTGACACATTAAGTACTTCCCAATCATCAACAGGTTTTTTTCAGCAGAATTTGTTTTTCCTGAATTCTCCTTATGTTTATTTGTATTGAAGTATAAAACTGCCCTTCCTTCGGTCATGATTTACACGAATGTTGCAACCATATTGCCGGAAACTCCTCAACGAATGCTATTATCTTAGAACTTTAATTACATTTAACTTTCAACACTTTTAGCTTACCACGGTCTGGGTCTAAACACGTACTTAAGACTAAGACTGGGAGAAAAGAATATCGACTTTATTTACAACTGGCAGAGACAACTATTTATTTACTATTCAAAGAACAAAAACCGTCTGAAAAAATGACTAATTCATTTCATTACTCACTTCCCTCTTCATCTATCATCTGTAGGCCTAAAGTTCACTTATAACATTGGTTCACTGGAAAGTTGTATGAAAGAGAATTAGAAAATATTCAATTATATTTAGATAAAGATTTGGGCCCTATTGATTCTTATCGCTATTTATTTTCAATGATTGTGTCTTGAATACCCCCTACTCTCTTTCAAATTCAATGAACTGTTCTCTCTCCTATTCATATGTTCATAAATAATACTCCTCTTTATATAGTTTTACTTAAATATAATTGATTTAACTCTCCACCAATTAAAAAATAGATTATATGCATATAAATTGAACTTGAGTATTTTACAATTAATTTTTCCCTTTACTTGTTTTACAGATGTAAAGAAGTTGGTGTCGGATTTACCAGTTGAATGTACAGTATGTGGTGTCACGTTAAGACAAAGTCGTAACCTTAGACGGCACATGGAGTTGATTCATTTGAAAGTAGATGGAGACAGAGTTAGAAAGCGACGCAAACAAGATAAATCAAAAGCAGAAGAAGACAGTGCAGTTCAAACAGATGAGAACAACGCATTATCGATTAACGAAACTACCGATACAGCAGTGAATAACGCAGGCTCTTCACAAGGCCCTCATCTCCCTCCGCCTCCTTCGCATCTGTTAACTTCACCACCGCCTCCACCATTAACTATGTACCAAACACAACATCACAATCCTACTCCTCAAATGCCAGGCCCTGGACCTTCAACAACTCTCTGTGATACGATGCATACAACATTTGTCCCAACACATTCTTTGCAGTTCACACATGAAAATGTTTTTAGGCAGCATCAAACAGAGCTACTGAGAGGGGCTGGTTTATATGCTGACACACGGGACCACTGCCATACAGAGTAAAGCATCACCATGTTTATGAAAGACAGTATTAAATTTGTAGTTGTTGATTATAATTGATTCTTATGTAGATACTATCAAATGTCACATATCTAATGTAATTTAATTACTATGAAATAAGTTTTTTTTACTTAATCGTGACCATAAGTAAGTCCAGATTTAATCTATTTTTACATAGATTAATTAATATATATATTAATATTCTGGCATGTAATCAGTATTTTATTGAGAAAAAATTAATAAGGTTATTAATTTAAATATAAATGACATATTGCCTAGTAATCAGAAATGTATTTTATTTTGTAATAATAATATTATCCTATCCAAATTTTTTATTGGATAGGATAATTATTGTATATATTTTTAAGTAAATTAATGTTGTTACTAACTGTATTCGCAGATGTAAAGAAAAAAACACATGTAAGTGATTTGCCTGTAGGTCATTGTTCACATTAAAACTCTTTTTCGGGAGCTTTTTTCTTGAAACAACATTTTTGAATGTACAAATTCAGTTTAGATTTTAAATAACGTCAACAGTTTCAATTATTTTAATGTATACTCGCATACATCAAAATAATAACAAATGAACAACACTCATCTTTGTACTACATTTAAACAACTGAAGAAAAAGTTTTAAAATTATGAAAAAACTTACCAATATACTGATACCGCATTAGAGGGGTCCACAATAGTGGTTACTTCAACTTATCTGAATTAAGATGGTTCAGTTGTGCTTTTGCTTGCCTAATAGTGGACTTCAGCGCGGTAATAAAATAATCACAGCGTACCGTTGTCTTCCTGATATAATGGAAATAAAATCTCAAAACTACATAATGTAAACAAATATTTCAACGTGTGAATATCAAATGTCATGTTGATTTTTGACAATAGCTTGATCTCGGCAAGTTTGTTAACCAGAAAAATCAGTTCATCCATTTAAAAATGATGACTATTTTATGTGATACAAATAAATCTTATAAAATAGTAAAATTCCATAAATTGTTACGAAATCTGATCTTAGGGAAAAGACGAGCAAAGTTAATAAATTTCTTCAAGTTTTGAATATAGTACAGAATCTAGTGAAGGCATAGTTTTTTTTTTTCTTTTTTAACACCCATACTTTATGCTAGTTAAAGTAGTGAAGACAAGGGAGTGGCATTAGCATAAAGCTTAAGGCAGTAATTGTGTCTCAAACCTATGATATAATATTCAATGATGTAGACTTACCTGTGTCTTAGCCACCGATATGAAGACATAGTAAATATTACTGTAAAGGAGTGCAAACTTTTATAATTTCAAAGAGGACATTTAAAATCCTGAAATTTTAAAGAATTTACAGAATTATTATGTTTTTTGTTATATTAACAAACGGTTGATTTTTTTTTTAAAGATATCAAATAACTTGTGTTTTGTATTATACTGTACCTAACAACAAGCTAGTGTATATAATTGTGTATTATGTGTATAATACATTTTATTATTAATGTACATAACAATTAATTATCCTATTGGTGTTTGGAAGCTTAAATTTTTAATTACATATAAGTATTTTAGTTAAATTTAAACACAATATACATTTATATTTTAAATACTGTTGGATTATCGTTAACAAAAATGAATTTCATTGTTAAGTTAATTTTAATTTCAGTAAGAGAATAAAACTATTTATTTATAATCATGACTTAAATATTATTTTATTAGTTATTCACTTTAATTTTTTAGCATTTTATTTTAATGATTATATACAGTGTTATTTTAAATTACCTCCCTTTGTGTGTCGTTTTTCTGTTTTGCTGCTCTACAATAGAAAAAAAGTATTTCAGTAAGCTTCCTACAGTTCAGTCACTTCGAGGCCTGACCCTAGCTCAAACGAAACAAATAAGTGCCAGTAATTATGCCAGTATTATAAATTAATGGTTATATAAAATTTTGTTTTCTTTAATGATTACTTGTAAACTGTAGGATACAGTATTGTGCAATACTAACCCAATAATCGATGATATCATTAGGAAAGTCTTATAGTTCAAACCTTACGAAATAAGCAACTTTAATAGGGATGATATACCTGAAGACATAAAACTGTGAAAGAAGGCATAATACTATACACAGATGGTACACACTGTGCCAAAGGAATCAACAAAGATGGAAGTTTGCAACAGTATTTGAGGCAGATATGTCCCGAACGTGCACAACTGTGCCTAAGGGACTGGAAATGAGCGAGCAAATCACAGTTAGGACAGATAGCTGATATTAAGGTCTTAAGTACATCTGAAAACAACTATAAGTTGGTGTGGGAATGCCAACAAGTTGTTAACCTTACGAAGTGAAGGTAAGTTAAGTGTCTGGTCACAGAATCTATGAGCTAAAGAAGTTGGAAATTAGCAAAGCAAGTTCTAAGACTCACGAAGGACATATTAAACTGGAACACTGAGAAAACACAAAAAGCTAGGGTGTCGTGGTGGTACCACCCACTTTCTATATGATAAAGAAAAAATGAATTAGTTTAGTAGAAATAACACTGTTGCATTTTGGATAAAAATAATCACTTTTACTTATGAAACAAAATTAGAGGTATTTATTTCCATATATTAAAAATATCAAAAATGTAAATATACAAATTAAAAGCAATCTTAATGTTTACTATACCTTAATTTCATTTCAAAGATAACAAACTTATTGTATCTGATAGTTAACATGATCGATTACATCAGTCTTATGATCAGCAACATTGGGTCTTGTCTCATACGTGCATATCGTCACACCATGTCTGTGCGCTGGTGTGAATTCTCCTCTTAAACCAATATAATAAAGTCGGGTTGTATCTGATCCAAAGTTACGAGGAAAGTGGACAGTTAAGTGATACACAGATGAGAACTTTACTACCCTGAAACAATGTAATATATTTAAAAGAGAATGAACTGATTTCATAACCTAATTTATTTAGAAAAATTAATTTGAAAATTCTAGCAACACGTATTCCACTCTCAACCAATCAAGTTTTATTCTATTCTCAATCAAGTTTTTATTTCTTGTTTTAAAAGTGTTAAAATATGTAACCACCAAAATCAAGATGGATAAGATCTTGCTTCAGTAAATTCTTGCCACATGCAACTTGTTACGAGTCATTAAATTTATCATATTTTAATAGAATGATCTGATTCTATTAAATAATAGAATGAAATAAGTAATTGTTTTTTGTTTATTAACTGTCTGACATTTTCGTACCGCTACATCTTGCAATTTCATGAGAAGTAAAATGGTTTTTACGTTTTAGAAAACAGCAAATAAAAAAAAATATATGTATGAAATGTTACGAAACACAAGCAGAATGCACTCTAAACGTCAACTCTTCCACGAATCTGAATTGATACTAAAAGACAGAAATGAATAAACAGAGCAGGTATAAGAGTGGTTGACCCCCCTTTTTCTTTTTGAAGAGAATGTAGGTCATTAGCTGGATGCGTTAAGTGACACATAGGCGTAAAGGCCTGACACAAAAGTGGCACGTAGGCAGTGTACATCCAGTTCGCTACAAATCTTTTAAATTGCTTGAAATATTGTTCTTTGAGGCTAGGTCGGATTAAATGGAAGGTCAGATATGTAATTTTTTTTGTTATTTTAAGGCGAAAAGAACATTGAGGCTATTATCGCCTCACTAAATGTGTGTGTTAGACTCGGGTACAGCAAGGAATGTCTAAATCCTCTCAATAGATGCAGCTAGTCTGCAGCCCCTTCGGGGTCAGATAAGTGGAACTCTACTGTGCTCTCTCTTTATTTGTTTCACCCAACTTTGGGGTACACCAAATCAATCACTTCTCAACGTTCTGTGCCTTCCTCGTAGCCCAGTATTGCTTCATACGTTGTGATCTTGATTTTCTTTCTTCGTCAGAGATTTGGATCGATTTGGATTTGACTTTGCCTTGGAACCGTTGCTTCTTGTCCTTGGTTATTGTTTTGGCTGTTCTGTCGATGAGCATAGTGTCAGTGATCTGCAGTTCTGTTATGTCTTTCTCCGTTTCTCTAAACCAAAGTGGTTTGGCTCTTCTACTGCGAAAGTAGTCAAATATTTTTTGGTTAGTCTATTTTTGTCCATTCGGAGGATGTGCCCATAAAAATCAATTCTCCTTTTTCTTATTGTGTCTGATAGTGTTTCAGTTTTTTGGTAAAGAGTTTCATTACTGATGTGGAGTAATTGGTTGTTACGGAATTTGGGGCCTAAGATTTTTCGTAATATCTTTCTTTCTTTGATCTCCAGCCTTTCAAGTGGGCCCTGGGTTGTGAGAGATAATGTTTCAGCTGCATATAAGGCTTCTGGTTTAATTACAGTATGATAATGCCTTATTTTTGTATTCCAGGATAGGGACTTCTTGTTGTACGTGTCCTTGGTAAGTTGGAAGGCTAATTCAACTTTATTTCTTCTAGATTCCATAGCTTTTTTCTCTAGAGCATTCCAGCTGATCCATTCTCCAAGATATTTGAATTCTTTCACTATCTCAATGTATTGTTCTCCCACTTGAAGCTTTTTTGGTGGTTTTTGTATGTTTGTCAATATTTTAGTCTTTTCAAATGAAACTTTAAGTCCCATTTTTAACGCTTGCTTCTGGAGTTCAAGAGTCTGTTCCTTAGCTTCTTCCAATGTCTCAGCTAGTAAGGCCATGTCATCCGCAAAAGCCAAACAATTTACCTTAATTCCTTTGTTCTTAGTTCCTAGTCTGATTCCACTATGCGTATTCACGTTCTACTGTGCTATTATAATACTATTACATATATTAAAAGGTCAATATAAACATTTCTAAAACATCCATAATTTTTTAAACAAAGTACATATAAAATAATGCTTGTCACTATTTTCCCCCTTAATATTATCATAAGAAAAATTCATACACGAAAAGTCCATGACAATGTTACATATGAGAGTCAATGGCAACGCAAAAAACGTTTATACAATGAAGTGGTGATTAATCTGGTTGTAAAATGAAGTCATCTAAATTTGCTTTAAGTAATACGAAGAAACACTTGTATTGTTTAAAAAATCAGTCATAAAATATTAATGAGAAATTAGTAATAAAAAACATTATTGTCACATCGATACATTATTTTTATTACTGTACTTATGTGTTTAACAATGAAATGTTAACAGCTGAATCATGCCTTTTATCAACTGTAGCAATTTTAATGGCAGTAATCTTATGTCAGTCAACCACAGTAATCGCCGTTATTGTGTTGACACTGGGGATTGTATATTTTGAACTCAGATAGAAAAACATTACGCAAGCTGTTTCCTGTGATCCCTTGGCATGGGCTAGCTTCACACGAACCCAGTCCATTTATCATAAATATGTCAATAATAGGCTTTACTTATAAAATATATTAGATGCATTTTTGACATACATTATTGTAGTTACAATTAGAAACAGTACAATACTTTATAGACATTTTATATTAAAATAGAATACATACAAGATTGTCTAACAAAAATGTTAGTAACAAATTTACAACATTACATTTAATATTTACAGACATCTCAATTATCTACGATAATGGTCAGGATGGATCCTGTAAATAATAACGTAAAATCACAGTTATTTGAAAACCCTTTATTAATGCATGAATCAGTTAAAGGGAACTTGCTTAAATCACATTAATAACATCACAGATTAGGAAGTTGAACTTTAGTTTTTCCCTAATTTTACGCAATATGCTTAAAGAAGTCTGAGAAATGTCCAATTTGGTGGGTGCTACTCTTTGCAACTAATTCAAATTTTAATTCGATTTTTTCCAACATTTAAAATTTGTATTCTACTTCTCTTGACTCTTTCAATATTCAATAATAATAATATTCAAGAGAAGAATATTACTTCTCTTAACTCTTTCAGAGTTAAAAAATACGTAAATGCGACTACACTAACTGTAATGTGCATGGACACTACGTATACTGACTGTATGTTCAGTAATCATTGCACATTCTACAGTACATAAACTACACTGTATAAAAATTAAGACAATGTGATTTTACCCCTAACGCCCATAAATATCACATCAAATAATGAAGGCAAGGGATTGGCATTAACGGAAAGTTTACAGCAATATCTGCAAGCCTTGAACCCATGACCTTGAGGTATGCAGTTCAGAGACAGCAGACTGACTGGAATCTTGACACATCGACCACCAAGCCCTTTAGGCAATGTTAAATGATGCTGCATCATGAAATGACTAATCAACAAGCTGATGCTTAATCAATAGACGATGTGAAAGGAAAAATAATGTTGCAAAGCAAAAAGTGTGATAAGCCCAGACAGTCGAAGACATTTTCAGATAACGAGTACAAAATTACTGGTCAGGAATAAAGTAGCCGTACTTTGCTTTGTTTGCATTCCTCTACTTCAATGAATCAATATATACAGTCTTATCTTATTTGCTTGCTTCAAGGAAATTTAGTCAGTTAATGTAATTCTATTCAAACATAATTACATATAAAAAAATCCTTTTATATTGATGTATAAATTATATTTTATTTGGTGTTTAAATACTGCATTTACATAAAATATCTAATGACGTTTTGATCATAATAAGTGCAACATAGATCTTGCCACATAGATCATAATAACATTAAAGCAATGTTAATTTTCAAATAGAATCCATCCTTTGAGATTTGATCAGTATAAGCAGCTGATCAGATTAACTAGTAATTACAATAACTGGTGATTACTGTACTTCCGTTCCACTCAAATTTTACACTTATGCGTTAATACACAAAAAACATTTAATACACTTTAACCAAGATGTAATTATATTTAATATCAATAAAATTATTTTATATACATTTAAGATTGGCATATGGCGAACTAAAGAAAAAAATTATGCTGTATCTAAAGACATTATAACTAAGTCCAACTGAGTTTTTACAAAAACTTACATTGTTGAATACTCCAACGTTCCTGTTGAATCAGGATGCAAATCAAATTCTTGATCTGGAGGAGATGAGGTTTCATCAAACGTCATATTAGGTCTGTTTTTATACCTTAAAATGGAGAAAAAACTGATTAACTCCTTTTACAGAGTGATCCTTTCTCGTTATTACATGTTGCACATGTTTTCTGATGATTCATGTTGTACAGTAAAAATATTTGCCTACCAAGATTAGAACTGGAAAGTAGGAAGAATGTGATATGACAGCCATATATACACAGTTGACCTCGGATATAACACGGTTGAAGAGACGAAAAGTACATGAGTGCTGTAACCTAATTTAAAGTAAACTAGTTTGTAAATGGCTGAAATCCTGTATGTAGTGAAAGAAAAGCACACTTTGTACTGTGTACATAATTAATGGCTATTTTATTACAATTTATTACACATATTACATATTTTAAAATATATTTGAGTTAAAACTAATAGAGAGTAAATAGTGTACAGTCTAGTATGTATACATGCAACACAGTGTGTACACTGTTGTGAGGGTTTGTGATATTGAATTCCCCCCCCACTAAGGCGTACAGATATATGTATGTGTGAGAGAATGACACAATTTACATTGTTTGTTTAGCCTGCGACAAAATTTTAAGAAAAGGTCCGTTTCTATTTTCAACCTTTATTCTAAAAATAGAATATAAATTGTATTTCAAGTGAGTGATTATAGGTCAGCAGCTTAGAAAACTGCTAAGAGCACCAGTAGGACAGAGAGAAAAAATGTTGAGACTGGGGATCATGTTCCCATTCTGTCACCATAGCTCCTCTCCCTTTTCCTTCACTATTGCTGAGTAGTAACAGTTTCTAGACTCAGATTGGCAGACTGAACTGTTGAAAGGAGCTGGAGTTGAATTCTCGTGAAAAATTCTCGCACAGACCGTTTACTAAGTAGCTGGACTATAACAGCGGCGTGACAGCGTTGTATCCGAGTTCACAAAGCGTTGTAACCGAGCCCAAAATACTCATACACTTATTATAGATTATTGGGGGCATTATGAAAATAGCACTATAACCAAAATAGCACTATAACGAAGGTCGACTGTACACACACACACACACACACACACACACACACAAGCGCAAGCGCAGCGTGTGTGTGTGTGTGTTTTAGTTTGCAATTTCAATCAAATTTAGAACAAAAATTAATTTTGGTTTTAGCTTGCAGAAGTTTGATACTTGACAAATTCTGTTCAATTGTTAAAAATGGTGACCATTCCAAATCTTAAAAATTCTGACTTTTTCTACCTTACACATTTTTGAAATTCTGATATCGGCATTAAAAATCTGTATAAATTAGCATTTTTAACAATGATTACGATGACAAAATCAGTATTTTGAATTTTTGTACTGTAAATGAATATTCACACACATCAAAAAAAAAATTACATTTTATCCACAATACTACTAAGGGATAAATATATTATGCAATTATATTTTATTATGTGAATGATACCTCAGCAAGACAGCTGCGCGCTATGATTATTTCATATTTCATTTGTAGTATGAAATACAGTGAAACTTCAAAATTGTTAAATAATTTTAGTATAAGTAAACATGTTTTATTCAATTTAAAAAGAGAAATAATGTTTGATATTTGTTAAATAATACATCAGCTCATAAAATGAATAATACTAATTTAATAGAAATAAGCCTTTATATATTTCACTTATGTGAAATTCTATTAAATATGGCAAAAAGGTTTTGATAGATTCCAAATCTAAACAAAAGTACTATACAACATGAAATTTATATATCAATATAGAACTATAAAAAAATAAAAGAAAATGCACAGCAGTAGGCCATAAACAGTTAAATTCTTGACTAATTAGTTCCCCTTACCAGTCATTCACAGTAAAGCTAAGAAGGAATTCATTAGCTAAATTTATAAAATCCAAATATCACTGACTGATTGCTCACAAAATAGCAAGACCAAATTAAGAGGCTTTAAAAAAATGTCAACATTTAACTTTGTTAATCCAACCGTTCATATAGTTAAAAAATCTACAAAACAATTTTTTTTTCAGTGAACAATGCCATAAAAATTTCAGTGAAATTAAATCTTATTACTAATCGTGTTATGCCAACTTTGAAGTTTACATTTTTTTTTAAATTTTCAATCCACAGAATTTAATTATTTTTAGACAAAATATATTTCTCTAGGATTTTTCGATTGTTTCCAGAACTGAAGGTGAAAATAAAATAAGTTCAATTTTTTTTATGAACACGAGGATGAGCCTGGAACTGCTCAAATGCAGTACTTTCCTTGATACTTCATTCTATTAAAAGAAAGATTCGTTGTCTACAACTATTATCGCCAAACTTATTTTTTACTAATCATGTATAGGCAAAAAAGTTGATAAGTTTATCCAAAGTACCAAATGTATCAGTTGGAACAAAAGGCAATAAGCAGATTTTTGAACCTGCAATGTTGGTTGATTATCTACCCTAAAGAAAAACAATTAATAATTAGCTAATATAGCATGGTACTATGAAAAGCTGACCAGACTATGTCATGCTATGCAGAACAAACAACAAGGGCTTTTGCCTGCATTTTCATCCTTTGAAACAACAACCAAACATACTACTTACACAGCAGAGGAGCTTTTGGTTAAATTCCAATAAGAGATTGAGCATACTCCCAAACCTTGCACCATCTGTTTATAACACAAATCTTTTCGGCAATATGTTGATGACAGTAAGAATTAAATAATCAGTTTATTACAATTACAGAAGATAATAGATCACATATTAAGAATTTATCACATATTAGTCTGAAGATGATACTTAAAAAATTACTTCCTAGGTATTAAAAAGCCATAGGAGTTATTTTTAAAATAGGTAGAAAATTTTATATTTTTGTAGTTTTTTTAAATTATTTTCCTTTCAAAAGGAAAAATATATTACTTTTATACATTATATATATATGATTCTTTCTCTTACAATTTCATTTTTGATGGGTGAGTTTCATCATCAGCTCCCATTATTATGATTCCTTTCAGTTTAATATTACCTGTAAAACTGCAACAAATAAAAAATTGATATTAAAATACAATTTTGAAGGGCCATAAATCAAAAAGTTGTAAATAAAATTACTAGTGAATTAATTCAAATTTATAAATTAATTAATTTATAAATTTAATTAAATTTATAAACTGCACTTGTAAAAATACGTAAGTAGGTTTGATAAAAAGTGTAAAATATAGGTCAAACACATATGGTACGATGATCACAATATATTTTTTGAAAAATATGTACTTAATAGGTATGTACTACATTACAATTCAGACTTATAGATTTGACAATTTCAACAAATGTTGTAAGATGCGAATGTAAATACTGAGGCTGAAACTTGAGGCTGATAAATCTTCTACAGCCATAGTAATCAATATGGATAAAGTGAAAATAGAATATGTGAATAAATACAAAGTTTTTTAATATACTGACTCAGATCCTAATTTTTCTTATTATTCTTACGTTATTTCTTTATGTTATTCAGTGCAGTTTTATTAGAATCTACTCAAAACAAATACTTGCCACAATTATTTAGTTTGTCAAGTTATTTTAATTAACAGTATTTTTTGTTATTATAAGTACGTTCTGCTGAAAATTCTCTCATCTTTCTTCTGTAATACATTTTAATTCCTCTTTCAAAAACAACTTTTTAGATAATATTAGGTCTAACATTGTTAATTATGAAACAATATAATTGATTATAATACATTATGATATAACAGTTAAATGCCGCTTAACCTGAGTATTTTTTCCTTTAAAGTATTAGAAATGTACACACTACTGCTAAAATTAGGAATTCTTTCCGCCCACATTAGCTATTTATACTAACTTATTAGTTACATTCTAAGTAAACTACATGCATGCAATCAAGACTGTACTTCTAACAAAAATTTTAATGCAGTCTTGTTATGTTAATTGTTACACTACAATCATTATATTAAGAGATAGGAAATATCAAATACAAAGATAAACTTACGGTATATTGAAAAGCAATTCTTCATCTGCATCACTCTCTACGTACTGTAGAAAAAAAGTAAATAAATAAATTTTAAAAAATAATACTTCGTTATTATTAGTAACACTCGAGAAAAAAATATACAAAAAATCCACAATCATATTTTATTTATCTGAACTTATAATAGCTCCAACTACTGAACATTTTCTTATAACCATTAATAAACATGTCTTCATTGCCAATATTTAAATAAAAAGTTTAGTCAAATGGTCTGAACAAAGAAGCCGAATAAAAAACATTTTGGATAGGGACTTTTTTTCCGATTCATACAAGGTCAATGCATAGATGGTTAAACAGAGTAGATTATACTGTATAACACTACTTTTGGAATAAGTTACAAAGCATCCACCATTTTGACAATAATTATGAACTAATTAGCTTTTTGACAACGTCTTAGTCATCACTAATCATATAAGTATTTTAAAAAGCTTTCTGTGGTAAATTAAATAATCTATAAACTTTAAATTTTCCTATAGCACTTTAGTTAATAACAGTTTTATAAGTAGCTTACATGGAAAAAAAATATTAGCTCTAAGCAAATCTTTGAGGTGGTATAAATTTTTATTTGAAATTAAAAAAAAAGAATTTATGAAATTTTATTGAACATTTGCTGACAATTATTTAACTTACTTTACTAATCCTCATGATTATTTTTATGTTTTAGGTATAGTATTTACAGAGTCACAAAAGACGTAAAGGTAAGGAAAAGCACATTCTCTTATAGCCTACTGCCCTTAAAGTACGGCCTATATTTAGTTCATACCTTACATGACAGTATTGCATTATACATGGCAATTATTTTTTTTAATAAATTGTTTTTAACCAAATTAAAATTGTTTAAAAAAATCATATATTCTTAATCATACATTTTTTTAAATCAGGTTTCACCATCATAATTCAGCTTTAAAATCTGAATAAATTAGAACCTTGAATTCAATGAAAATAATGAATATTAACCTTGATTACAACAGTTTGTTTTTTTATTTTCAGAGTAATTTAAAATGCTGATTTATAAATATTTTAAAGCTGATTATTAATTTCACATTTACTGATTATTTTACTACTGAGCCCTTTCTTTTACTATATACATACCTTTTTTTACATATCCTATTGAGAATGAATATAAAGAAGTTTGTTGTGCCACTTTTATGACTTTTACTGCAAATGTTTTTGACTTATATCTTATATGACATTTACGACTTGGGGCTTTCAGAGCTTGCCTTAGCAACAATGTCTTAAGTAAGCCCAATACTAACATTTAAAGTTTGAAAGTAGAGCCAAGCCTATACAATAAAAGTAAAAACACACTTTCCCTAGTTTTGTCAATTTTTGTAATTTTTTCACCAAAATGTTTTATTATATGCTCAACATTAATAATCCAAAATATAGAAGTGTGGAAACAACAGGAAGTTAGAAAAAAAAATAAAAATAAATGTGACAAACATAACTTCAAAATGAAACATGAAAGTATATAATACATATTTCTATCACAAAAACTTTTTATTAAATGCATGTTATTAATAATGAAAAGAATACAATTTTTAACAAAAAACTTAAACCAACTCATCTTGATTGTTTGGTATGACATAAACTTTTTTACAAAAAAAAACTTGACTCACATCGAATGTTGCTGTTGGGTTACTGACTCAACTCGGTTATAATAAAATAAAGCACATGAGCAGTATCATGCTGGGTGATACAGACATAGTAAATCTAGCATGTACTACATAAATAAACATCAATGATATCACAATACAGTTACATTAAAAAGGGCTCCAAATGTTAAGTTACTGTAATAAATTGAATCTTCCTTGGGTGAATGTATTACTTTATTAATAAGGTCCATAATAAAACAAGAAATTTTGTTTAAATCATTATTTTAGCATGAAGCCTAAAAGTGCAACAATAACACATTATTAATAATAGAAAACACTAAAAACTATTTTAAAAAGAAAAGACGCACCTAACACAATTGTGTGTGAAGAACCTAACAATGACAAAAAATTATTTTCCACAGGTGAATGTGTTAATTGGATAAAAAAAATATTCAAAAATCATATTTGAAAAAACCTATACTGCATAAATACACATTATTTTATTAAAACTAGTGAAAACTAAGAAATACAAAAGTAACTAACCTTTGTTAAGTTTAATCTATCTTCCCAAGGCTTAAATATAGTTTTCCCTGAGCCTTCAATGCTTTCATTCAAACATTCCACATTGTCAATATCAATTTTTGTATACAAACTATACTGCAATCCCATTTCTGGGGTGTCATCATGGTCATTATCCCCATCACATCCCCTTGAATGTTTATGATGACCATCTGACATTTTAAATTTTAATAAAACACTACAGTTATTTCAGATAAATTTCTACTTATAAATGAATAAATAAATCACTATTTTCATTTAAATTTATGCCAGTATTTTACTATAATGTAAAACATAACCTACAAAAAAATCCTATTTCCTATTCTCAAAATAACCTGAATGTTAATACAATAGTTTATCTTTCATTTACGTCAGAAATTCTGCGATCTGGTGATTTAGCTGTACTGTAATACAGAAAGAGCACTATGACGCATATTAACAAAATATGTAGTTTGAAAAAAATGTCTAAATTCATTTCTGTATTATACTATTTGTTCGATTTACAATTTTTCAAATTTTTTATCAGTATATTATTATTTTTACTATTATTATTATTAATTTTATTATACATACAAATATAAAAAAACACACACACACCAGGCCAAGATAATTAGATATCATAGATTAACCATTAAATTAAAATTGTACAATCTGTGTTCAAAAAGCATTTTTTTTCCTTCCAGTCTTAATAACTTGAACAAGTATAGATCCCAACCAAAAAGAAATGGCGGGAATAGTAAAATACAGAATTAAACACAAAATTCCACCTAATAATTTGCTTTCCCCACTTCCCTTTTGTGTAAAATCCACTTATTAAAATCTTGCTACTGGAGTTTCACAACCTCAAAGGTAATTTTTGTTATTTTTAGGAATGTGCTAACTAAAAAAAAAAAAAAAGATTTTCAACCATACAAGAGTGTCTTAGTGTTCTTAGACAAAAAAAAAAAAAAAAAAATGTTAGCAGCTGCCTTGCTGATGTATTGAAAAAATATTTCTAAAAAATAAGTACAAGAGGTACTGTAATAGCTTAGCCATTTCAGAATATTGGCTTTTTAAAATCCTTAAAAAATCATAACTTTTATCTTAATTTTTTTTTCTGATTTTATTATGTTCAGCGTTAAAATCAGCACAAATTATCATTTGAATTTTTTAAATATTTTGAATACAAAACTAACTGTATATGGTTTCAATTTTCATACTATAAATTAAATTTGGAAATTTATAATGCAAATTTATGTAAAATTTAATTATAATTAAGGTGATAGTAACAATGAAGTTTTTAAAGAAAGTGTTATAAATTCTTTTAAATTAAATGGTTGTGATTTTAAAACAAATGTGCAGACTTTACTTAGTGATTATTACCAAAATCAATTTTGCTCCAAGTTTCAAATAATCAGACTAAAATTATGAAAGCTAGATTGCTGAACATATAAACACATTAACAGTAATAAATTGATTTTGCTTGTTTTTATTTATTTATATATTTATAATTTTTTTTCTCTGACCTTTTTCCTTAGGGTTGTTTGAAAAAAAATATATACCTTAAATAATATGAACTTTTATTAAACATTTTTTTTACATAATCATTTTTAAGGTTGATTTTATTGTAAACTTACTTTAATAAACATTATAGTCTATATTAGTAATTTTATGTTTAAGGATATCACAATTGTGAAACTATATTAGTGTTCTAATTTTCTTTGTTATAATGGAGTTTTACTAAGTATTGACTGAGTATTCAATAAATACAAGGCTTGAGCACGTTCAATAAATACATGTTTTAAAAGTAAAGACAATTTTTTTTATAGACACGTTCTAAGACAACTTAATCTTACAACTCATTTGATATCTTAGATATTTTTGTGTAGAGTCATTGTTCAAATTTACATAATTGTCATAGCGTCACACCAGCTTTTCTATGCCTTCTGAATACTCAGTGTTGCCAAGTTGTTGAACCACTCACTAACGTTCTCTTTCAGTTCGTTGTCACTTCCATAGTGGTTTCCATCCTGCAATTTTGGAAAAAGATGTATCATTCAAGGCTAAGTCAGAGCTATAAGGCTGATGTTCACAAACTTCCCACTTAAACTGCAGAAGCAAGTCTGTCTTCAACACAGGAACATGCAGAAGAGCATTATAGTGAAGAAGCACAATTCCTCTTGACAACAATCCACACCGTGTGTTTTTTTTCTTAATTGGAGCTTCATTTATTATGTTACCATAAACTTTGGTTATCTGTCTATAAATTTCGATAGGACATATTTGTTTGCATTCAGAAATCATATTACGCTATGAACTTTATAATTGGCAGGATTGTTAATTTGTCACACATTTTAAAGTCACACAAATAAACCGTACACGAATGTAGTGGCTCGCTCTTAGTGTCAGAATGACACGAAGGAGTGATTAGGTCAATGACATGACAGGGGTGACATTGGGGGAAAATGTTCTTTACTTCTAAAAACCCTCGAAGTAAAACTGACAAAGCTAAGAAAGGTAGAAAATGTGCTTAACAAAATTATGACATTCCAAACAGAAATAAAAAAGGTTATTTTAAAATTATTATTTTAAATATTTTTAAACATTAAAAATATAGAATATTTACGTATATTTTTTTGCTTTTTGTATTTAATACTCATAGATTGTGTTAATTGTTTTTGTATTTTCAATTGATCACTCTCTTTCATAAGATTTTTATTTTGCTTTCCTCTTATTTTATCATGGCTGTTTTTTTTTTTGTCATGGCTCTCTCTCTCTCTCTCTCTCTCTCTCTCTCTCTCCACTTAATATTCAACAAACTGCAGGTATGTAGACACCTGGATGTGATAAAAATATTTACCTTTTACAATGCTAAACCTTTAAAAAAATATATTCATTAATCCGTTTGGTACATGTAAAATAAGAAACACCCACCTCAGCACTAAAGTGTTGTTTTTATATTAATTAGGAACATTGAAATAACACACAACATTGGTTTTTAAACGTTTGAAGCCTGCAGCTCCTTTACATTTGCATATACAGTAGATAGTCCAGCATCCAATGGTCTGGAATGTCCGATAATCTGGCACTGGAATAATAGAAACATTATACTGTCCATGAGCCATGAGAATAAACATAAAATATATCCTAACTTATTTTTCTAGCAAAAAAACAATGCATATGCTATAACAGCACCTGTAAAAATGCATGATGCAGCTAGAATATAACGCTGTCTATCTATTCTCATGGCTTGTGGACAGTAGATTTCTGAGAAATGAGCTCAGCCTGGGCCAGGCAGGAGTGTTCTTTGCATGGTTGTGGTCTTTACACATATTAATATTTTTAAATAAAAATTAAGTTAATGCCTGTATTTGAGTTAAACAGTTGATCCTTATTTTCCTGATAAACAATATTTGTAGGAAAAATTTTAATTCTTAAAATCTTTAGTAATTAAGAAATTTTTTTGATGAGGTCAAGGTTAATTTTTATATTTTGAAAGTTTAAAATCCTAATATATGCAGATTTTAATGGTGAAATCAGAACTTCAAAAAGGGTGAAAAAAAATTAATGTTGGAAATTTGCATCAGCAAGACAGCTGTGTGCAGCAATTATTTTATTTTACAGCATATGTTGAAGGACTAAAACATCCTTAAAAATGTTAAAATAGGCGTAGTTGTAAAGTAAAACAGCAAGTAATAGTAGCCTAATAAGTCGGTTTTAATCATTTAACCTCTATATTGTTTAAGGTCAAGCAGTTGCCACAATAAAAAAACATTTTTTTATTTCACAGGTAAGTAAATTAATGATAAAATGGACATGACTTGCATTGCAAAGGCCATATGATAAAAGCAACAAAGCAACTGTTTTGTCTTAATGTCATAATAAATGTTAATATTTTTTTGATGTCATAATTAATTAATGGGTTCCAGGATCTCCCTAGGCCATGAAATCAAATTTAGGTATTTATACAGCAGTAAGTAAATAGTAAGCAAATATGTTTATTAAAATAGACCTTTTAAAAAAAGATTTTATCAAAATCGGCTCTAACAATTTTTATCAAATTTTGATGAAAATTGTCCATAAATACCCAAAACTTTTATATGAGTCATCATTTCTAAAAAAAATGCATTTGGAAGCTATAACAAAAAACACTCTGAATATAAGCATTATTTTTCAAAATCGGTTAAATTATTGTAATTTTTGTAATGTATGCAAATTCAAGCAAATCAGCTTGATGGCAAATTCGAAATATAATATTCAACAGAAAAATGAAATAAGAAGAACCTTCTGACCGGGGAGTGTTTTTACGGAATTTTTAAAACTTTCTCTAAACGATATTTTTTAAATAATTCAAAATTACTGTTACGTTACCGTGTGGAAACTACTTCACAGCTGCACTAATGAAAACAGAACAATAAATTAACTACACACGGATTCAAGACTAAATGATTTTTTTATATTATGAGGTACTGTTTTCAGAGATTCGAATTAATAATTGTTAAAATACATGTTCCTTAAGTTTACGTCAATGTTTGCAACACTATCATTCTGGTTAGTAACCGGCAGTGAGTTGATGATTTTGAAGCTATAGACCCTTCTAGAACATAAACTATGAGTCATTTGTTGTGTCAGGTTTTCGTGGACTATAAAAATACAGCGAAGTCTGCCGAGTAGATCAGTCAACATCTCAGACAGTTATCAGTTAGAAGGCAGTCTAGTAATCAGTACAATCATTTTCTTGTTAAAGAAATTTTCTTTGTGTCAAGTTGTAGTTTTTCTTGATTTAATATAGAGGTAAGTTTAGAAATATTAAATTAATTTATTAGTGTGTAGTAAATAGTTCTAAAATATTAATTTCAATGATTTCGTTAAATCTTCATACTTTATAAGGGCCTAGTTTCATATAATGTGTTTCGTGAATAATTGATACAGGATCGTTAATGGTTTTTTGACAAATTAAAAAATTAAATACAAATTATGTAACAGACCCACTAATCAAAATCATTACTACTGTCACAACTTCCAATCCACGACGATCACGATCCTTACTTTTAAGAAGGCAAAAATGGAAAAATTTTGTTCTAATACTGTATTCAAATTTTTCGATAGCTAGACAAATTTTACCTTTCGTTACACTCTACTGACAAGTGAAAATTATTAGTGCAACACATCTAGAATTAATTACTAAAGAAAATACCTGTATATTGTACTAGTTTTAGTTAATTTTATTTCGAAAATACACTACACGACATAAAAATCTAGATGGCATGACAAATCTATTTTCTAATTCTGTCCTTTCATGTTGTCGTAGGAGTCATTTGTAATATGTTGCAATGTTATTTGTTATGTCATTACACCATTTTGATTACTGTTATTTGAGTTAACTTAGGTAAATGTTTATATGTTTGCATGTCATTTAGTTTTAAGTAATAATTCATTGTTTAAATAAATGAGTAGTATTTGCTGATAGTGTTTAATAATTTTTAAAAGTGTTAATTTTTGTAATGTAATTAAAAAGCTATACAGTAGGTAGCAATTTTTGTGTTTAATTTTAGTCCCATAGAATTTATATACTTTTTGAGGTAAATAAGTAATTCTTTACTTTTTTTGAGGTGATTTAATCCTGTTTTAGTCCCTTAGAATTATATATACTTTTTGAGGTAAATTACTTTTTTGAGGTGAATATGCAGTGTAGGTTGTTTTCGATTTTTCAATAATTTTTTTGGTAAAAGGCTATTACATGCCAAAATCAGTAATCCAAAATATAAAAGCACGGGGAGTATATTAAAAATCAAATTAACCTGCATGACCTCAAAATTGCTACTGCGTGCAATTTATTTCCTAAAACAATAAAAAAAAAACTATTTAAAAAAGGACTCAATAACCTGACAGTTGTTGTGTGGTGAACCTATCAAGGTTTTGGGGGTGATAAAAAACACCTTTATTTTTTTAAAAAAAGGAGAGCTTTCAAGAAGAAACCAGACCGGATTCTGTGGTTACATGTTATTAACTTATAAGGGCTCATTTAAATTTTATGACAGTACAGAAACTACAAACAGTGATGAGAGCCATAAAAGTGTTTCATAAAAAGAGGAAAAATTTAACTCCCATTTGGCACCCATGGAAGCATTTTACTTTTGCTGTTTGTCACTACAGCAAGTATCATATTGTTCACTATTGACCTTGTTGAAGTTAGCGTTAACGATAAAACTCATTGGTAAATTTTACTGGCCATTACTAGCTAACCTAAAAACATAAAACGAACAGAATCGCTCGGAGTAAAAATTTAAAAAGTGCTTGTTAGAACTAATCTTTGTCGGTGAGAGTTTATAAGCTACATCCTTTATATGTAATTTTTTATACCTTAGACCACAGATTGAGAATTTTAATGAATATATACATGTGTAGCAATACATTTAGATAGGTTTTGTATCTGCTAATTCATACTGGTGAACGATGTAATGTCTAGGACCAAACTTTGCCCTTTGTGGGTACTAAAGCCACACTCTTTATACGTATTTTTTTATACCTTAGACCAAAGACTGAGACTTTAAATAAAATAAATGTATTATTTTAAATAAATGTGTAGTAATACATTTTGATTAGTTTGGTATCTGCGAATTCATACTGGTGAACAATATAGCAACAATATGTAGACAAAACGTTCCCTTCGCTAAACCTTATGATTTTTTTTTATAAGGTTATTATTGTTTAATGTTTATACTTGAAACTGTAACTTATTGTAATTTTGTTATTTGTGAAATAAAAAAGTAAGAAAATCACTACTTTTTTAAGTTTTACTCCTAGACATTCAGTTACGTTTCATGTTTTTAGCTTAGCTAGTAATGGCTAGAAAAATTTACCGATGAGTCTCATCGTTGACGGTAACTTAAGCGCAGCCACTATTGTTGGGTCATTCATTGGAATCCATATTCAACCTTGTATAATTTGTACATTACTAGTTCTACAATGGTTTTAACTTTTATAATTAAGTTAAAATTATATAGGCTAGCAAAACAACACCTATGCTTTGCTATATCATTTCAGCTACTAAATATGTTTGTTATTTTATATCTAGATTTATTCCGTTGTACTTTGCATGGTTACCAATTTACTTCTTCCTGAAAATAATGTTGTTATGATAAGAATAATTTAGTGTTTACATTTATTTCTCAAAACATATTTATTATGCTGCTGTTTTTCATGTTGTGAGAAATTGTTCTTGCAAATTTAGCCATCAGATTATGTTCTGATTTATATAGGATGAATGACCAAAATGGGATTATCATATTAGTAGGTTCAATAACGGGTAACATTTAGGCTAATTAAATTGCTGAGAAATTTTTGATCTCTTTCTTTGGAAAATCATATAACTTTTGTTTAATATTTTCATAACCTTTCAATTTTGCATTGTGTGCTAATTATTGACCTGCCGTGATTGAAACAGTCAAATAAGTTCACTATGTATTTTGTTGCTTTTAGATTTCATAGTTTGTACTTTGGCATAAATGTTTTTTTGTAAGCTAACATTGGAATCTGTTTTGTAGAATACTAATATAGAACTTATTAATATTACTTAAGGCCTAATCCTTGTTTGTCATCATTAAGTTATTGATGAGAAGATTTATGACACTCATTAGGTCATAAGATTTGTATTAATATTTAAAAATCATGCAGTAAAATCATCTGAAATTATGAGAGGTTTGACAAAACTTTTGATTATTAATATTTTTAAATTGTTTTGTACTGGTTTATATTTTATTTGCTGGGCAGTTGAAAAATAAAGAAAAAATTACTTGTAAATTTTTAATGCCTGTTAAATATTAAGTTACAACAAATGTGATGACGGATCAACAATCTTTGTATAGAGGATGAATTGAAAACGGAAAAGGCTACGACCTAACAAAGAAAGAAGAAGAAATAATTTAACTTTTTGAAAAAGATTTTCTTTTTTTAATTACAGATACAGATACTGTAGCAATATAAATATATTGGCAAACAGCTAAAATGGCAGCAGCAACAGATTGTGTATCATTTAAAGCGTACTTAAAGCGAGACGGGCAAGCTGATGAAGTTCGTCGCTTTGGAATTGAAGGCGGAGCAGCAACAAATTACATGTACCTTAGAGGGAAAATAACAAACATGTTCCCTTCATTAAGGAATGATAACTTCCAAGTGTCTTGGAAAGGTAGTTAAATATTTTTGTTAATGTATAGTTTAAACAGTTGTCATTTAAATTAACCTTTTTAAGAAACTATGAATATGCCTTACCTGTTCAACTCTCTAGGAAAGTAAACATTCTATTTATGAATAATCGAAAAACGTGTTAATATTAAATTGTTGAAAGGTATATTCTTCTATAAATTTATTTTTCACAAAATTAACCCATAAAACCTGTGTATATAAATCACCTTTATATAGGGATATATTCTTTATGCATTCTATATTCTTTAGCAATCCGCATTTTGCGTCAGAAATATTTTCTTTGCCAGTTGTATAGGAAAATAAAGGTCAAGGTAGTATGTGCCATTAATTCATGAAAATTTACATTGTCCTTGTTTTGTTAAAAACGTTGTGTAATATTCATACATATATTGATCAAGTGCAAACTATTGTTATCAAATAATGACATAGTTTGTGTATAGAATTATTTTTATCAATATGATAAGTTTTTGCACAACTGTTAAGAGATAATATTACACCTCTTAATGTATTGCTGTAAATTTTAATTAACATTCAGTAATGTTTAATATTTAAAACAACAAATAAATATTCCTCTCCTCCAAACATCAGGTCTGACTTCATATTGTACTAGTTTTTTTTATACATTGTAAATGATTTATAGTTGACCACCTTGGAACTGGGCTCTAGGACAAACCCTATATAAGTTTTTTGCAATATAGACAAAACAAACTAGACTAGGTATATTTAGTACAACTTCAGAAAAATTGTATTATTAATGTTTTTCTATGCTAATAACATTTGTCACTTTAGGTCATATTTTGAAATGAATTTTTAAAATATTTTCTCATGATAAATTTTCTTGAGACTTTGCATACATGCTTTAAGGTACAAGTATATTTTATAGTGCTGGACAACAGATAAGAGCCATTTAAGAATACCCGAGATGTTTCATGTACATCCCAACAAACCATTTATTTTAATTCTTCTTTTCATAAACACAGTGTTTATATTTCATTGTATAATTTTTTTAATTGTGGGAAAATGGATAATTATTTTGCTAAATAAAATTATGCCAGTTCAGTAATTTTACGTATTACACATTTTTTATGTAATTTAATTTAGAAGTATATTTTAAATACATTGTTTTAATTTCATATTTTATTTATTGATTAAAAATTTCTATTACAGTAAATATTAGAAAAGAATACATATAACTGTGTACATACACGCCACTACAGTATGTGTAGCATACTGAAACAGCCAGATGAACTAATCATGGTCGAATTATTAAGGGTTCTACTGTATTTAAACATTTACATTTAAACTGTTGTCTTAAAACTTTGTAATTACTCTAAAATCATGAAGGTTCTATATTGTAAATTGTTTCATTGTTACTTGTACATATTTTTTTTTATTTAATTTATTCTTGAGCTCTCTTAAGTATTTATGTCTGTAAGACAATGATTGATCAGTTCCAATAATTTTGTTCCTTTTATTTTTAATATATTCATTAGATGGACAAATTTTAGTAAAATTACCTTTTTTTAATCAGTGTACAAGCAATAGGTGTAAGTCGTTATTTAATATCCTGTATTATTTTTATTTTTGTAGATCAAGAAGGAGATGTGGTTATGATCAGCTCAGATGAAGAACTGTTTGTAGCATTGACAGAAAATTCTCAACCTGTAAATAGAATATATATAACTGTACCAAACAGTGGTAAGTTTATTTCTTTGACCGTTTAGCTGTATACTTTTATTTGAAATACGAGTTCATATTATTTTCTATCAAAACTCTTTTCTATTACTCAACCAGAAGTGTCCATTGTTTGATGTCTTTTCAACAGCACAATATATTTTTAGGAATAAAATATGTTTTTAATGTTTTATTATAACATTTCAGTTTTATCTTTAAAGTCAATTTGTACTATGTTACTACAGCCGCCTCGGTAGCCTAGTTGATAGCGTACTGGGCTTTCACCCCGAGGACCCGGGTTCGATTCCTGGCGAGGGCTTGGCATTTTCATACGCTATAGATCATCCCATCATCTGCATTAGCCCAAGTGTGCACAATAGTCGGACGTTAAAAAAGACTATGCTACTGTTTTTTTTTTTTGATAAAAGAATTGAACTAGATAGATTTTACAATCTATAACTTGTGATAGTGACAATATTTTAAAAATAAAGAAGATATCTATATATTCAGCATTAATCTCTAATAAATATATATTTTTATTATAAATATTACGTTAATTAGGTTATGATATAATTAGGCCAGGATACGATTTCAAACCTAACATAATCTTCAAATCATTATATTTGCAGCTGCACAAAGAACTTCATCAGGTGCCTATCATTCACATATAACTTGTGATGGTTGTCAAATGAAATCAATTCAAGGTTATAGATACAAATGCCTAAACTGCAGAGACTTTGATTTGTGCGCCAAATGTGAAGCTGACGGATTACATTCTGAACATTATATGTTACGCGTACCAGTTCCTACCAATTTGGTAAGTTCTAATGCTTATGTTTTCATTACAGATTGAAATTGTTTTCTAAAAAAGATTATTCTGCCTAACAGAGTTATTCTGCATCAGAAGCAGTTTGAATTTTATAGTAATCTAACCTTTTTCTATAATCTTAACACATAAGAGATCAGTATAAACCCTAAAGGTTTTTTTTTTTGACTCTTTCGAGTAATACCCATAGGTCATTATTTGCTGTTCTATACACACAAATGATGGGAAATATCCGAATAAAAAGTAATAAAATTATTTCATTATTAAGTAGAAATTTTAAAGACAGAAGTGAATGTTTTGTTAATATAATAGAAGGAAAGGAAAGCACAGGTTAATGCCTCTTTTTTATAATTAATAAGTTTACAAGTAAGTGGCATCCAGATATTTGCTTCTATCTCACCTCATATAATAATGGCTAATTTGATATAAATTTATAAATTCATTAATGTTGAATGTACTAATTAGGTTTTTTGTTTTGTTTATTTTAGAGACCTTTTTTTAGCTACCGGCGCTTTATGAGAAGTCCTTCACGACATCACAAAGAAGGGAAAAGCCATAAATATGGAAAGGAATACAAATGTGGAACGAAATGCCCAATGTTTGCTGATCAAAGTTGCGACACTGAAGCTCCATTCAACTGGAACGCTTTGAGCGATTTTATGGCAGAATTTATCCCACCTCCAGCTGATGAGCACAAGCCCCATACCTCGAACAATGAAAGCAGTGCTCAGACCTCCAGTGCTGCTCCTAAACCCCAAACTTCAAGTGAACAGAATCCAGAAGATTTCCATATACGGTATCTGCGTAACATTGGAGAAAGCATTGCTGCATTTTTGGATCCAATGGGTAAGGTTGTGAAGTACTTAAAAATAATAAAAATTGAGGTTAAATGGTGGCAACAAATTTATATTACTTAAAAAGTTAATATTACACGTTATGTTTATATACATGTGGTTTATTAATAAAGGTGTGTGTGTGTGTGTGTGTGTGTGTGCACACGCACGTGCATACACTCACATTTTTTTTAAGCACATTGAAGTTATTATCGCTTTCCTAAATGTAAGTGTGTGTTAAGACTAGGGTACCACGAGGGACATCTAAATCCTCTCAATAGGTGCAGCAAGTCTGCGGTGCACACATTTTTACATTGTAAAGAAAGTATCTCTTAATTTCTATGTTTTTGATATAGGAATAGATGTGGCATTTGACGTTCAAAAGCAAAAACAAAAAGACAGCCGGGATAAACAGGCAGCACCAGCTACTTCAACCAGTAATCAAGATGTACCAGCACCTTCTACATCCCAGGGTTCACAAAAGGAAAGTGTACAGATACCAGTAACTGTCTGCAGTTCTACCAATATTCAATCGCCTCCAACAACATCTGCAAACCATACTGAAGCCCAGCAAACTGAAACTCCTCGCCGTCTGTCTTTGGAAGGCTGGACAGTATTGAACAGAGATGCACTTAGTAAGTAAATATTGACAAATTATTTTTAATTTCTCTGGTAATATTCAACAAGTTTTAAAACAACAATCATTATTTTAGGGATAGGGTTTACAATTTTGCTACCACAATTGGATGGCCACATGAACCCAAACTGAATTTCCAGGTAGTTGCTCAATCAGTGTCCTTTAACGTAAAATCAAATAATCTTCCAAAACCAATTTTTTTTTTTTTTTACTTGTCTAGTTTTTGGAATACTACGCATAAATATAGTAGAACCTCGATTATCAGACCTGTACGGAAGGGCCTTTTTTGGATCGGGAGAATATACTGTAATTGAGGTTTTTCAAAAAAAAAGCAAATAAAAGTTATTGCAGAAAAAAATTAGAAGCTTTGTTTTAACATACAAGCACAACAGCATCAGTAAACATTGAAACAGGCATAATCTTTGAAGTATAAACTGTAACAATAATTTTTGTAATTAGGAATCTATATAAATGTTCGTACACATATGTCTTAACTCGAGTAAAAAAAAGTGGATATTTGTGGGCTACTATATTGTATTTTTTACCAGAATATTATATTACTGTAATCCATCACCAGTACTGTGAATTCAGTTCCACAAAAAAGCCAGAGTTGGTGAATCCAAGGATACATGATTTTACAACTTATGCACTGTATTATATAATTTGACTCCATAATAGGCGTAATAACAAGTACTATAAATAATTTCATCAGTAAATTAAATAATTGGTTCTGCATAAACATATGGAATAAGATTATTAATAATAATAGTTCAATAAATATGCAAGAATACTGTGGGTAAAAGGTAGTATTGTACTGTTCTTTAACATTTATGTCTTCTATAAACTTGTGTTTGTTATATTAAGTAAAATAACAAAACATAAGTAAAGTTAACATTATATTACTGTCCTCAAATGTTCATTCCACATTTAAATGTAGGCCTATTAGAAAGTATAATAAACATGCGAGGTGCAAATGTGATGGGTTGCTTATCTGTTGAATTTTTTTATGAAAGAACATATTTGTCAGTTATTTGTTATCAGCTTTTGATACATCTACAATTAATCAAAGGTATTTATTACATGCAGATGTTTGTTACCTATAATGATCAATTTTAAAACAATACAAATAATAATACGCTTTACGGGCTAAATCTTTGAACTAAATCCTGAACAAGGCATTAGTCCTTCTCTACAATGGAAATTCAAACTTCTCTTTGAATTCGTACACTGGTCGTTGGGGGCATTATTTATGGCAAATTTTTATAACTTTTATCCTTGTGAATTAATTTTTTGGAAATTTATAAATAAAATTTTATTTGAAAACTAATTTTTATTTCTTAAATTTTGGTTTCATTAGAATAATTTATTTCTGTACTTATTTTCTGTTGCTGTGCAAATTTAATTATTAACTCACTCCATTTACGGACCATGTCTTTTCTGGTTACCAGGTAACAGTTGTGATGCATACATAAGCTCCGCCCCCCTTTTTATGCCTCTGATTATCAAAGTGTAATATGTAGTATGTTAAATTGACATATGTATTTATTCTTACTTATTTCTTAATATCTGAGGTATATTTTAAGTTTATAAGCCTTTTTTACCGTTTCTCACAAGTTACATTAATATTTATCATAAATGTGCGTCACTTTTAAGCCACTTGCCAAGAGATCAGAGTTTAGGAGAAGAGTCCACCATTGATCAAATCATATGTTTGTTTTTAACCTTATTTGATGTAGCCTCCTTATGACGTTGAATTATAAATTGTTGCAATTTATATTAAAGCACCGCCCGGTTATTTAAGTAAAAATACAACTATACAGGAGTTGTGCACTTAATTGTAATAGCAGTTTATCAGATTTATTTTACAGTAAGGCATACTAGAAAAAAAATTTATCACAGATAATGCAAAATCCACACATGGTGAATCCATGGTTTTTGAGTTATTACTGTATGTAGTTTTTTAAATCTAGACTCCTTTAAAATTATATTCCGCAAATTAATTTATTTCTTTATATAATTTTATTTAAATAACCTTAATTCAGTATTTGTCTTACAAACGCATTGTTTGAAATTTATGTGTGGAACAAACAGCTGCTACAAATACGGATTTTACTTCTGATAATCGGGTGTCTGTTAACAGAGGGTAAGTTGGGGGAAAAAGATGGTTATAAATTTTTTAATTATTTTTCAGAACTTCAGATTTTTAAACTTTTTTTTTATATATATTAAACTTTTGTAACTTTTTTTTGTTTTTTTAGACCGTAGTCCAAGCCAGCCAATGGAAATCGATGAGAGCAGAGGTGCAATTCCTAAACAGACTCCAAATGCTTCTGTTAGTAGTGCTTCTACTACTACTTCATCCCCAAGAGCAGCCACACCTGCGGAAAGTATCCCTGCACAAGCTGCTTCTCCTAAAATTTACCCAAATCTTACCGAACCATCAGCTCCTCCCACTGCTCAAGACACATTGAGTAAGTTAAATGTATAATATAAAGAAGTCTTGATTTTTTATTTAAGAGTTATATATAAAATATAAAGAGTTAAAAACTTATTATTTTAGAAAATCTTGGCCACTGCCACTTTGGACTTTGCAGTATAGTCCGTGCAAGTCATTTGATTTCAGATGTAATTCAAATCGTAGTATCATCTAAGTAAATTATAAAATTATATTATTTCATTAATGTTATTATTGAGTAAATATATACACAGTTAATTATCTGTTGATAACGGTGCTGGCTCAGTGTGTAGGCACATTTACAAGACGAACACAGCAATACGTAATAGACAGTTAATAGAAAGGCAACAGAAATAAAATTGTATGTTGGTCAATACAAATGACTTACTTTGGATAGGATTGCATAATAAAGTAACAGTTTATTTTGTTTGTTGCAAGTTTTGTAGAAAAGTAATATTTTATTCCCTTAGAAGAATAATATGGGTGTCTATTAATAGTACAAAGAAGGACAAACTGTTTCTTGGAATTGAGTTTTATGTTTTGAGCAGTTATTGTGGCAATGGTTATGCCTATGGCAGTTTGGTTAGTTGACTGGTAATGAAGGAAGTTTGGTACAATACCATCAAAGTATGTCTATGCAGTAGCTTATTTTAAAGTTACAGCTTTCATTATATTTACTTTTGCTTGTTTATCTTAACATTACATTACTTTGTTTGTTATGTCCTTGTTTTTGTAATGACTTTGTCCCAATCATTACCATGAAAAATTAAAGCTCAACATTTTATGAAGTCTATTCAACAAACATTTTTGTATTTTAGGTAAAAATTCAATTATAGTAATCTCTCTCTTGCCACGGATTTTGCATAGCCATGGTAACATTTTTCTCTGATTTATAATAACATGAATTGTAAAATAAATTTTGGGAACTCTTAGTGCCCCATACAATTTTGGAACTGATTTTGATTTTTATAAATGGGCGAAGTTAGGACCATCAGGTCCTCACTTAATCCCGAGTGAGGGTAGTTTTGCTTGTACATCAAATCTTCAGTAGATGAGAAAAATATTGGTTATCAAAAAGTTATCGTACTTTGGTATTGCAATATAACGACATAAAAAACTGATTTAATTAAACAGTGCCCTTTGATTGGATGACTGTGAAGTGGGCGTAATATTCATTTTAAACATAACATTCACTACATGTTAACAAGTTCCGGAAAATGAACATTGGCAATGCAGTGACTGTTCAGAAGTCAATAAGTTCAGCTCTCGAAATTCAAACAATGCATTTGTAAGAATACATTGAGTTAAGGTTATTTAAATAAAATTCTGTAAAGAAATAAATGAGTTTGTGGAATAAAGGAGGCTGTGGTTTTAAAAAACTATATATAGTAATTCCTCACCAATTGGATTTTGCGTATTCACGGTAACTTTTTTATTTCTAATATACTGTATTGTAAAATAAATTTGATGAACTGTTATTGCAATTACATTACAGCTGGGCAGCAAGTTATAAATTAATTGCTGTAGATGCTCATCTACATGTAACAAATCTCTCGACTAATTCTAGACATATCAAAAGCAGATAGTGTAATTTTTTCTTTCTTGAAGACATGGATAGCAAATGAGATTGTGAAAATGATGATCAGATCATTTAGACAAACTCTCTGTAATTTTTAATTATAAAAATTTATGTAATAAAAACTAATATAGCTATTATTTTCAGGAAAAGGAATTCAAGAGGCTTTTGAGAAGATGGTATCTATGGGCTTTGATGTCGACACTGAACGTCTGCGTGGCCTGTTACAAAGCGAAAATGGTGACATTGCAAAAGTTATAGATTTTCTTCTGAAGTAAATGAGACAGCAAATGGAAACCACCATAAGCCATTTTGTTATATTTTATATTTTGTTATATTTCTTATTATGTAAAATCTTGATAATCCAGCAAATATTGTACCAGAAGGTATTAATCAAATATTTTGGATTTCCATAAATACCATTTGAATCTAATATTTACAGTATTTTAATACAATAAAAAAATAATTTTTCGCCTAAAATAAAGTGGTCTTAGCTGTTTTTATAGCCGCTACTATTTCTGATTCCATCATTTTTGTACGGAACATCATCACTATGATATTATTTATGACCACCAACACTTTTTTACATAAATGTTTTGAGATAAAAAGATCTACCCTGCCAGTGATCCCATATAAGTCTTGACAGGTTACTGAATGTATTTATACTATCAAGATTCTACTTTATTATCTTTTATCAATGTGATTTTCTTATTACCATTATATAAAGTGGTTATCTTATTAGGTTAGTTTTTAGGGAACAAAGCTATATTTAGATTTTACATATATACTATCTGAGTATTTTATTACCATAATAATTAATATATTATTATAAATAAACAAATATATAAATATATTATCATAATAATTGTAATTAATTACAAGGTATTATGGTTTACATTATATAAGACAGTGTTTCCTATTATTGTATGTTATTCTATATTCAAAGGGTTAAGGTTAGTATTTCAATTGACATTTATTATTTTATCCAGATATATTTGGGTAAAAATATGTTTACATTGTATAAGTTATAAATAAATATTTTTAAACAGTTTTTGGTTGTTTTCTTCAAGCTTATTTGCTATTACAAATTTTATATAGACATAATTATTGTGTTAAGTTTAAATTTTCTCTTTTTTTAAAATTTAAGCCCACATTGGAGCACACACAGTCAATTTAATTAAATCTTTTGGTTTTTCTGTGTTCTTCCCAGTATTTTTTTTAATCTTATTGATCTCTGAAGTCTGAGTTCTTCTGAATATACTATGTTTCGTGGACGTTTTCCCCTAAACTGTAATTGGGTTTCCTGACTATTTCCTCTTTTATATAAGTGATTTTCCAATTTTTTATTTGATGCGCTAATATAGTTAACCCTCAGAACTGCCTGTTTATATTTTTATTACAAAATTGGAATATTTTTGAAAATTGAAATGTAAATATGTCGCACAATCTCAACCAATTTATTTCTATAATTTTTTAAAATAAATGAGTGATGCAGATTCTTATTATACACATATATTGTTCTAATATGCAGAAGCAGCTAAACCACTACTCATTAAGCAACAAAGTTTAACAGCCCCAGCTATGCAAAATCTACAAATGAAAACAAGCGATAGTTAATAGCACATGACCAAAACATGACTTATTCATTAATAAAACAAAAATGTGCTATTTCAATGTCTGCACCACTCAATAAATTATTTTTCCTTGCACTCCAGCTACTGTACGTATTGGGAGCAGTATGTAATATACTTATAATTATTGCTAAACTTTTACTTCATTGTTTTATTGCTTGAGATTTTCCCGATCTACCCTAATTTTCATTAACCATTTCACAAATTCTCAATGTCTTGATAAAGTCTTAAAAGTTAAGGTAAAAGTAAATATATTTTTTATTATTTCAGCCTTTTTTTAAATCAAATGTTGATATACTATCGGATTTTTAATTATAGACCCCTTTGAGTCATTACGAGCAAATAAATAATAATGTAATAAATGTAATGACATGGTTACCTTAAATTGTCCATGATGTTCAGGCAGACAAGTATTTAGGATTTTAGCGCCCTTGGCAAATATATAGCTTAGTGCCCTTTTTTATTTTGCAAAAAAATACATGCTTTTTTAAAACCAGCATGCATTTTCATCAAAAATAATAATATAATGAATATGGAGGGAAACACAGAGCATACATGTCTAGTTTTTAAATGCTTCCAATCTTTAAAACCACCGTAGTTGCAAAAGGAACCCAAAGTTTTAACAAAAAAAAACCCCAAATAATATACACAGGAAGCAATATTATTTTGCTTCCTAAACAGTGTCGTCGTTTATGCAATAAAGTAACCATGTTCATTCCATTTTTTTGAGGTTCCACAAGTTAATAAAACAAAGTCCATTGGTATTCGATATTTACTCAATACTGCATGTTCACGATCGTGTTGTACAATTACATTTTTGTTATTAGGAATGTTTAGATTCCAACTGGTTGGATCGTTAAAATCGACTGCTTCTTCAGTTAAATTGGAAGTAGTATTTGTCTGGCTTTATTGGTACATTTACATCGTTCGTCGGCATTCATACCATTTTGTTGAGAAGGCTCTGTCTTTGAAGCAGTTAGCCAATGTAATAATTTAAATCCATTTTTTGCTCTTTATTTTTATGCCGTTCTATAGAGGAGTGAAGCCTACTCTTCTTTTTTGGTGAAATGGATATCCCTAGTATTAAGATTTTATATTAATTAACATTATTTTTTTACATTCAACCTACTTTTGAGACAGTAATGGGTACCCCACAAAAAGAACAAATTTTTTCCGAAACTATAAAATAATCATAACTATACTGTTTCATGCAGGATTTAAAAAAAATTATGCAGTGGGGTAATAACAGCTCAGAAATAAGCCTATAGCATCCAAAAACGTATGTTAAATTTTCTACAACAGAATGGTCACTTTTAAAAAGTCTGCATATTTATGTTTTAAAAAAAGTTACTAGACTATGTATTAAGTCTTGAAATGGTTCCCTTTCTAGTTAGATATACTGCTTTAAATAAAGTTAAAAAACACTGAGTTGTGTCAAAATATTACACAAAAAATCAAAACAAAACACTATTAAGCACTTGAATGAGTGCCATGCACTGCTAGTATAGTAATATTAGAATATGTCAAATGTTTATAACTTTTTAAGGATAATCATCCCAGAAAAACCCGTATCTTTTGTTGTGTGTAAAATAAAGAAAACTACCAACTGAGCTTCATGCTCTGCAATGAATTAACGAAACCACTTGATAAAATATCCGTTTAAAATAAACAACAAAACAAGTTTTTATAATTTCTTTATCTAGTTTTAGGTATTTTTTTAATGAACTCTTAGTTTTAATTTCTTACATACCTTCATATTTATTTTAAAAAGTAAATAAAATACTTTCTTTGCTGACATACACAATTATGTAATTAGTGTACCTAAAGCCAAATGTTAATATGCTAATTGAAAATATGCCTAGAGATTCTGGCACCCTTGGCAACTGCCCCAAATGTCAATGCCTAGTTACACCTCTGTATCCATGATATAACAGGAATTTTTCAAATTTATATTTTATATAGTTATTAATTTTTTATGATAAACTGCTCATTTCACTTGTAATAATACTAATCAAATAATATTTATGTATATAACATCAGCATTATATCATTAGTGTAATCATTCATTATAATTATCATAGTATTAGTAGTACTATTTGGCATTATATCACTAATAGTACTTCACAAAAAAAGATTTTTAATAATTATTAAATTTATTAATGATAATTGATAATAGGTTAATTTATTATTATTATTATTATTATTATGTTATTTATTTTATTATTATTTACAGCCTTACAACAAATTGTGAAAATTGTTTTTTTTTTTAGTTATATATTATTATTAACTAGTTTTAGGAAAATATTTATAGTTATTATTGTATTTTGTTTTTTAATTATTGTTATTGTTTGTTTTTGTGATGTTTCTAATTTTTATTTGTTTTGTTTACTTGTTTTCGAAACAAATGATAACCTTAAAGGATTTTTGACAGAAAAGAGATAATAATATGCAGTGAAGATATAGTCTAGGCCCAGCAACAGTGGAACACGCAGAGTCCTAGACTTGCAAAATACAGTAATCACTGATCAGAGTTATTACAGTTAGTGTGAAATGTTTTTCAAAATATGACCTGGTATTAAATACAAACTGCTTTAGAGATTTACAAATATAAGTAGATTTTCATAAATTTTAAACTAACAGACACACAGATATTTTAGATTTCACTGATAACCACTTATGTAACACCACCCACCAAACTAAAAAACTCACAGGACAGACATGATTCAATAAGAAAGATTTTGATAAGATCAACAAGCAAGAAAAAGAATAAAACTGACACTGATAAGCCTACAGTACTTATGAGTGGGGATGGGGATGTAGGACTGTCAACGAATCATGTCTGTCACAATTCTTTACAAACCAAAATATTGTACTGTTAAAGTGGTAGTAGATTACGACCTATGTATATAAAATTTATGGTGCAATAATATTTAATGATTGTAATTAACTTTTAATAATGAACTGACAAAGTTTCACTGTAATGCAGTTTCTTTGATGCATCTTGTATATTGTACGTAGACAGTGGTCAGGCATACAGTCAGTTAAAAAAAATTTGAAAACAGAACTAACTGTTCAGGTAGAATAAAAACATGAAAACTGTCCAGGCATAATGAAAATAATGTCCAGGTAACAGTTATGAAATATACTACAAATAATACTATCTGGAATTTACTGCTTTTTCCAATACAGATATAAATGTCTTCAATTCTTGTTCATTCATTTCTAACTTAACAGAGTCTGTAACAAAGCCGGATTTTTCATTGTTTATATTGCTGTCGCATAAATGGAAACCAACTTGAACTAATGGTGGAGGTGGATGTGCTACTATAGAGCTAGTACCCAAGAGAACCTGAAAAAAAAATCATTATGAAACACTTCACAAAAACTTTAATATATGAAGTTTACTTTCGTAGCAAGTAAGTAAATACTTACTGTATTTACTTTCTGTAGCAATACAGTATCGAGACCTATAAAAGTTCTTATTGGCAAATACATTGGAAAATAAACCACTGACTGGCATTTAGACTCAGGGGGGGGTCATGTGTGAAACCCACATTTTGTCCCAAGAGACAATGTGTTCTAAGTTTATCACCTTCCTTATGATATCGCTCCAAAAAAGCAAGAGCACAAGCAAACCATTCTTGTTGCAAACTCATAAAAATATTAAATATTAAAGAAAATCATAAATATTGCTTTAAATTTGTTGCTATATAGTAATATAATTATTTTGGGAGGAAGTACGCCTATGATTAGCCAAATAATACTAATATTTTTGTATTTTATAATAAAAATATAAACTTTGCCTTAAAATTCAATGAATTTTAGACAATCATAATACCCCATTGTCATCAGCATTAAAAACCTACATTATTTCTTATTTTAAATATCAAATGAACCTTATATCAGTGCCATGAAATTGTTCAAGCTATTACCAAAATTAAATTTTGTGCCAAGTTGGAATCAAATTAGACATCTAGAATGTACAGCATACACTTAAGTTATACATAAAAACAATGTTCTAGAAATCAGGATCTGCTTATTTCATCATAAGTCTGGGTCTTACAATGTTAGCCACTCTTTAACTAATAGGCTACAGCCTATTGGAATTTGATCTAAAAAAAAAAAATTGACTAAAAAGAACTTTTAGATACTAAACAACTTAACAGTATTTATTTAAGACTCATGGTACACTTGTTAAAAGCATAGGTTACACTATGATAAATAATTATATGGTGAACAAGTTACCTTCAAATTCCAATCAAACTCAACAAGGTGAGGTGTAGAGTTGTGATTATTTTCTAGATCAGCCATCTAAATTATAAACACGATACAATATTAATGTACATTATATGTATTATTATTCTATATTTTAAAAAAATGGTTAGTTATGTACGTTTTAGTAGTAGCCTAAACATGGGTCCTATTTATAAATCCTATTTATTTATTTATTACCAGATTTATTAAAAATGTTTTCTTGGTGTAACAGATTTGTCCTATAATTGAACTAACAGAACCTACTATATGTAGTTCATTGCAAGATCTACCATATGTATTTTGATACATATAAACACTCTCTCTCTCTCTCTCTCTCTCTCTCTCACACACACACTACATTATGTTATGTTAACAAGTATTTCTTTCATAAAAGGGTTTTTCACAATAACGTTTTATTATTGCCTATAAATAATAATTAAAAGAATAAAAATGATAATAATACTGGAAGATTGTAAAAAGTGCCTGAAAAACCTCACCAATACTATCATGTAAAAGTAACTAATTTACTATATTATGATGGATTAAAAACAGCCATTGTGATGAAGTGGATTAATACTACTTCTGTGACCTTGGTGTATGAAATCCTGTATGATCCATGCAAAGAAAATGATAATGATGTCACAAAATAGTTCTATAAAAGGCGCATAAAATTATGACTTATAAAAAATCAAATCTTCCATGGATTAAAATCACGTTAATAATAAACACAACAAAAAAATAATTTGAAAGCATCAAAAAAAGATGTGTCCAGCAACTGCATAAATATCCAAATGTATTACAATTTTTATAGTTTTCTATAGCTCCAAATAAACTAGACCTGCTGAAAGGTGTTATGATGACATCTCATATTCTTAGTAGACAGGTCAAAATTAGCAGCACCTACTATAAGTAATTTGTATTAGGCCTTCTTACATTCACAACAAAAACCCATACTATGTTAGGTTAGTAAGTACATCTTATTTAAAAAACACCTTATAATTTTGTATTTTAAAAAAATTTGCAAACAACTCAATATTGGTTATATTAAAATTTTAGTTTATTCTCTGTATAAACACAAGAAAATAACATGTTCATATATGTATTGTATTGCCTGTGTAAGAAGTTACTGGGAATGGTGCTTGCATTTCCTTAAGAAATTGCCACTAACCTTCAATGTATATAAATTCTAAAATTGTTACTCAGAATTTTACTAATGTTACATTTTTTAATTTTTTTATTATTATTACATTAAGAGATATTTACCGTGAAAGAATAAATTTATCATGATAAGTTATGAATTTAAGCCACCAACCAAACACTAAACCATGCTTAGTATGCTAATAACCTAACCATTATATTAAGTTTTTAACACAAAACCTTGTCTGGTTTTTTTTTAACCAACAACCATATTAGGTTTCTTATTTAAAGAGTATATTGCTTTAATGATTTTACAGTAGATGCACTATACAACTGTGTCAATTAGGTTTTCTACCCAACAACCATGCTAATGACATTCTTAAATCTCTTTTAAAAATAACTGTTTTCACAATGAAAAACATGTTACCTACTATCATGACCTAGTCATTTTGAGGTTATGTTTGTCACTTTTATTTTTTTTAACTTCCTACTGTTTAGAATGGAAACCAGGGAAAGTCCACTATATATACTTATAAAGTCCAGTATATCCAATTTAATATTTTGGATTATTAATATTGGGCACATAATTTTTGGTGTAAAATTATCAAAATTGATAAAAGTGCTTAAAGTACATTTTTACCCATTAATCCAATCAGTTTTTAGAAGGCAAACAAATATTTACCATTTTACTCAATAAAATGAATAATATAAGAAACAGTTAACAAAATTGATATCATATGATATCATTGGTCATGCTATTCTAGAGTAGCCTACAATCATTTTTTTTAAATTCTAGTTCAATGCATCTCAGTTATTTTTCTGTGGTAACTTCAATTACTAAAAATTATAAATGTAATATATATATATATATATATATATATATATATATATATAATATCTACAGTACTTTATTTTTCTATTTGACTGCATTTTAATATTTGAAGAAATTGATATTCTAGTCTTTTAACAGGTAAAACTGCACTTTTGGCCTCATGTCAATTTCAGTAATTTTTGCACAAAAATTCTTTATACCTAACATTATACACATTATACAACATTATATACCTAACATATATACCAACATAATCCAAAATATAAAAGTAAGGAAACCATGGGAAGTTCGAAAAAATGGAAAAGAAAAGTGATATATCAAAATGACTAGCACACGAAAGTAGGTAACATTTTTTTTATCGTAAAAATTATTTATTTTAATTAAAAAAAAGATTTAAGAACCTAACATGGTTATTCTGTGAAAACCTACTGGTCATGGCAGGGGGTGCAGACTAGTTGCACCTATTGAGAGGATATAGACGTCTCGCAGTACCCGAGTCTAACACACTTACATTTAGGGAGGTGATGATAATAGTATAAATATGCTTTTCGGCTTAAAATAACAAATATATATATATATATATTTTGTTTGTGTATGTGTGTGTGTTAAGCCTACTGTGTTAATGAAAACAATATATTACTTTTTTAAAAGACTTTAGAACCTAGCAGGTTGTTGGGTAAAAACCTGACATGGTTGTTGTGCATTAAGAACATAACCTGGGTTTTTATATAACTTGTATGGCATACAAATTACTAACCTTGTAATGGCTGTTATTAGCATACTAAACATGGCTTAAAATAGTAGGGCAACTTATAAATTAATTTAATCTTTCACAGATGAATATCTCTTGGTTCAAAGATAAAATACAGTTTTAAAAAACTGTTAAAATCACAACTTTATTATGAGGCTCAAAAGTTCAGAAATACCATTCAAAAAAATTTGACTTGAAACAGTCTATATTTTTTAAATGTTACCTAGCAAGAAAAAATATTATTAATATCAAATTAATAGAGAATTAATTACCTTCTGAATTCTGACGTTTTGGTGGTTTATGGCTTTTATGTTCTTAAAAATCACCTTTAATTAATTGTTAGAGAACTTTTAAAAACTCATTATGTACATCATGTATACAAATTCAGGATCGAAATGTTCAAAATTGAAAAAAATTCAAACGCTCTTAACTCATACAGAGATAGGTTAAGAAAAAAGTAATTGTTTATCACTTATCAGGTGATTGTATCTGTGTGGTGTGTGGTGTACTTTTCAGTTCACATGTAACCGGTACTGTCTATCTATATACTATATAATTCCGTCAAATTGAAAACAATATTTTGAGAGACTATTAAGTTATTGCACGATCTTATAAGTTCGCGCTTATTTTAAACGTCCTGGTCTCGAATTTGATGTAAACTATACATTTTCCTTAATTAGTTTTTCTTAACAAAGGGCGAAAGTTTCCATTGGAAATTAATTGTAATGATCAGCTGTAAATATTAATAATTGTTTCTTGTAGTAGGAAAACTACAGCTGTTTCCGTAGTGGCCACCTTGAGAGACATATGCAGAGATGGGCGTTTGTGCAATTTTTACAAAGCGGCAACAAACTGTTTGTTGAGGAAAAAAGCTGCTTTTTAAAACAGGTTTAGAAAACTGAAGCTCAAGTTGTATTAGCAGCAAAAACATAAAGCACATACGTTCAGTTTTCTAAGACTACTTTTTCATTCCCATTACCACCATGTCCTTAAATTGTTTTTGGGTATAAAGCATTTAGAAAGGATAAAATTAATCCTTATAAGTGTAGTAATAATTAAATTACATTCTCAAAACGTAATAATTATGTATGCCATTTTATATTTACAAAATGCAATGAATTTCTAATAGACGCATTCTTTTTTTTACTTAAAAATTAAATAGTCCTTTGCATATTTACCAAAATGCAAACGATTTAGAATATTTTTAGTTGATTAAATATATTGATGATTGATAATAAATATAAAAAATATGTTTAAATAAAATTAGGCTCTGTATCTACAAAATGTGAGAGGTTGTTACTACAACTCGCAACAAAATAGAGATAAACGTTGACATTGACCAAACAGTTCTTCCTTCTCTACAAGCAACAAGCAACTTTGGAATAAAAGGAAAAAGCATACAAGCAGGTAGAAGAAAAGCAGTTAGCAGGCAAACAGTTTTAGTGCTTGCGGCATCGTTCGATTAGAACAGTACGTTCCTTGTTTAACAAATCATAAACCAGTCCAAATTCAACTGCTTGTTTCCGTTTTTTTAATTTTTGTTTAAGTTTCAAATTTTTAAAAGAATTTCATTATACACATATCAGTATATTGTACAAGTTGTTCTTTAATAGTAGAAATGTGAATAAGTTCCTTTATTAATAAAATTATACTACATACTCAGCTCACCTAACACAAAATTGTTGGAGTTTTAGTATAGGTCAGCTGCTTAGAAAAGTCGCTAAGGGCACCAGTAGGCCACAGCTCTCCTTTTTTCACAATTGCTGTGTAGTCATTAGACTGTTGAAAGGAGCTGGAGGGGAATTTTCCTACACGCGCGAGAAATTCTCGAGCAGGTCATTTACTATGTGACTGGACTGTAGTTAAATATGTTTATCTTACACATAATATAACTAAATAAATTTAAGACGAAATATGTTTAATGTTTTACAAATTTTTATTTAATTATTGTTCTGAACTTATAATTAGTTACATTCCTTATATATGGAGCGGATGTGGATCCAAAAGAAGTGGTTTCAGTTTCTCAAAGGTTTTCACTTACATTCAAAAAAAGTTTAACTTACCACTGTTTTCCCTAAGCTTGCAGTGTATACCTTTAAAAAGATCTCTCTCTTCAATAATAGAATTTACTCATATATGTCCATTTCCTTCTAAGATACAGAAGACAACTTTTTTTGCCCATTCATCGCTATCCACACAATGTCCACTGGGGGACTATAAAATAGTTGGTTAAAAATGTGGGCGAAACATAAGCAAATATGTGCTTCTATGATAGAGTATGCATATCCAGACCCACATATTTATATTACCAGATAATTTATTATTTTTTGTAAAATGGATCCAGTTTAATCCTGAATAAAATGGATTTTATAGGGCAGTCTCAAATTGGTTGTTTAATAGAATCTAATAACCCACCATTGGTCTCTCCACTTTAATATTATTCCTCTTCTAATTTTTGGTTGTTCTTCCTAATTCTTTTATATAGATTACCCAGGTATTGTTATAATACATTTTGTACAAGACTGACCTGCAACAGTCAAAATTTGCTAATTTATTTGAAAAACCATTTTACTTGAATCATAGAAGTTTTGATTTAAAGAATTTTCAAATTACAGATTATATACTATCAAATTTTATATATAAAAGAGTAAATTTCATTTGATGTAATAGTTACAGTAAGTCTTATAACAAACTAGAAAGTCACCAACAAACTAGAGGATTTACCCACATTCAATCATCTCCAAATTGAAGATTTTGTGCTGAAACTATAGAAGGCACCGTAACTGAGAATCTCAGGAATGTAGAAAGGGTCACAAAGGTCGCAGCACAATAGTAACCTAGCATTCATTCAACTCATTTCCAATAATTTTTTTTTAACTTAGAGACAACAATGTTAATGCTAATTGTATAATAAAATTTATTGATTTTCTTACAATAAATACAAGTCATACTTAATTTTTTTAAATAAAGAAGTAGATACAGTACAGTAATAACATTTTAAAGAAATATTAAGAATGTATCTGTTCTATAAAAAAAAAAAAAGGAGAAACACAGATTTCTAAATATTTACGTAGCCAATATTACAGAAAGACATTTTATACAAATTATGCTGTACATGCAAGTAATGCATGCTTTGTGCTTTTATAAACTTTTAATTAAATAAATAAACTATTAATCTTCAATTCATGAATAACTTTCTTACATTCAATTATTACACAGTACAAATAATTAATGTAATACAGTAGCATAACAGTATTTAAATCGATCAGGATACGCTTGCCATATTTAATTTATTTAGATAGGGAAGTAGACACAGTACAAAGGAAGAAACACAGATTTCTAAATATTTTATGTAGCCAATATTATAGAGACATTTTACACTTAGAAATTATGTTGTACGTGCATGAAATGCATGCTTTATGCTTATGTAGCCATCCAATGAAGTAAATGAACTATTAGTTTTCAATTCATAACTTTTTTTGCATTCAATTATTACACAGTGTGAATAATTATAATATAGTATAGTAATTATAGTATAGTAATATAGTATAGTATTATAATATAGTATAGTTAGATCATGCAGGTTGTTAGAGACAATGGTTTATAAATTAAAAAAAACATTTTAATCCACTAAAGAGCTTTATAGTGGATTAAAACTGGTTTTATTTACAAACATTAATATGTTTGACTTCCACATAAAGCGTCAGATTTCAAAATAACCGAGACTTGTTCATTTTTTGATTAAACAATTATGAGCAACAAATCTTTATTTTAAAAAATGTTAATAAAGAGGATTTTTTTTGAGTCATTTCCATGATGCCAAAAGTTGGCCTACTGTACAAAATTTATTGCTTTTATAACTTAAGAATATTTCAAAATAGTAATCATTCAAAGTAATAAACAAATGTCTCAACCATGTATCAAATTTTATAACAAAATTGCAGCATAATGACAGTTTGTTTTGTGATAAATGAATAAGTACAGATACTGAACGACCTTGATGGTCAGGGCTCCAATGCATCAGACTTGTTTATAAAGCAGGACTTTCTTACAGACTGTTTAAAAACAGTACATTTGACTATCATGTTGTGTATTTCTTTGACTACATACAATGCAATGTACAATTTGTTATTTATTTTTCTCTTTGTTTTTAGCCTTTTTAAATAAACTTATTGTGTTTTACCAGGTATCAAGAACTACTGTGTCAAGTCTCAACTATGTCAGATATCGACACCATTATGTGGCAGCTCATGATAATGTTAACGTTTTAGGACCTATCAAAAATTATATTTTATAGTGTTTCTACTTATCTGAAATTTTGTTAGTGCGAAAGGGCCTTGGTCCCATCAAGTCTCTAGTATAAAAGTAATATGTACTTCATTAATTTTGATTCAAATAACTACACCTTATTATTAAAAACAAGTATGGTGTATCAATCACGCATACACATAATGTGATATAATAACACTTATGACGTCCATAAACTAATGTCCAATGTCACTTAACTGCTTAAAAATATGGATTGCTTTTACAAATAACTTTTAATATTTTAGGAAAAAGTTCACATTAATGTATGTTTTAACACTTTACAGTGGGAGTATTGTATAGTTAAACATTTACCAGATAAGGGTGTTTGTTGTCAATTAAAAAGTTAGTTTTCTAGTAAAACTGTTTGAGTTACATATACTGTGATGTTCAGTCATCTTCAATTATCTTTAAATATCAACTAAAAACAACAAAATATTTTTCATAAAATAGACACTTAAGACACCGTAACACATAGGTTTTTAAATAAATCAGATATTTACCAAAACCAAAATAAAACAAAAATCCTTTGGTATTAATAAGTTGTAGGAACAGAGTCCTCAATGATTATAAAATATAGTAAAAACTTATCAATGTGAGCACATATAATACACATGTGTACAGTATAATACACACAAATTTTATATAAATATCAATCACACTTTACAGTTAATCTAGTCCAGGAAGCATTAATCGACTACAATCCCATCAATATAGTGGCTGTAGATGGAGGAGTCTGAACTGGAGCACATGCTTGTCTTACACTCATTTCCCAAGTGTCAAGTAATTGAGATATTGAAAATCTACCAGGTAACTTGCGCACACGAGACTCTAAAGCGACTTGAACTGTTGCCAAAAACCTGGTAGCACTGTACTCATGTGGTGACAGATGACACTTTGGTGGACTGCGGGGGTAGTCCTCAGGTACAGACAATGAGACAGGAGGTACACAAGGCAAATGACGATCGTCCAGGCAACACAGCAGTTTGACACAACGGGAGCCAACTTGTTGAGTAGGGTCCAGGCTCACCTGTTCATACAAAAATTACATTTATGTATTTGTTATAAGTCTAACATAATATTTCAATAGAAAAATAATTAAAATAATTAAAAAAGGTACAGGCTATAGACAATAGAATATTTTTAATACATGGTGAATTGTAAGTTTTATAGTGAGCAAAATTGTTTTTAAATTTAAACCTAAATAACTTTTATGTTTACAACTCCAGAATTTTCTATTAAAAAAAAAAAAATATTTTATGCTGCACAAGTAACGGATGCAGCGACTTGACTGATACTTTAGCTGCTTGAGGCAGGCTAGTCTCTAAATCTAGTAGGAACTCTAGCAGAAACTAGTAAGAAAGATAAGACCAAATTTGAGTTATAGTTGTTTCAGAAGTTAGGCTTGTTATTTACGTAAAGTCTGGTTTTATGTAGTCACAAGGAACAATTAATTTAGAATGTTATTGTAATAAAATACAAAATAATAAACAAGGTGTACTTTTAAGTAAGTGCCATTTTGAAATTTAGCCGCTGTGGTTGTTGCTCTGTGCATGCACGCTTGAGTACCTACCACAGAAATTGTTTACCTGTTTACATCTGTTTGTATTTAAAGATTGAAATAAAACTGTCAGTCAACTGAACATCCCACTGACTGTGAATACATGCTGTGACTCATTTTCTTAATGCAAAAGACTTGAAAGCGATTGCAATTCATCGGCAGATCAGTTAAGTATACAAACACATTATGAGCCATGGAATGGTAAGAAAATAGGTTAGAGATTTTTAAGGTACATGCTTGAACTCATGATGAGGAGCGAAGTGGGTGATCTTCTGTCATTAACAAAAACTTGTGGAAAGTTGATGAATAAGTTGAAGAGAACAGACGCTTTACGATTTCGTCTTTATTTAATGACTTTCCTGAAGTTTCAAGCGTATTCTTTATGAAATGGTGGCAAACATTTGAATTTTTGTAAATTGTGTTCATGCTGGATACTGAAAATGTTGACCAAAAGTTGTGTGAATACCGCCATAGACTGATTACATTGGTACGCAAAAAATGTGTGAATACCGCCACGGGGCGATTATATCGGCGCGCAAAAGTTATGTGAATACCACAACGAACCGATGTATTACGGGCTCAATGTGTTCAATATTTTCATTTTAAAGAAAAAAGATTACATCTTTTAATTTAGTGACATAATCTTGAAACAATATACATTCGGAAAAAGGTATCTGCAGATTCTCTGAACTGATTGTGTACTGTTGTCAATCACCGATATATTTATTTGAGAAGGCAGAGTGTTGACCTGGCCCTACGAGGAAACTATATTTGTAAACATGCACAGTCCACTTGGTCCCTTCTCATTGTAGCATCACAATAAATAGAACTACTAACCGATAATACTGTACCCACTGGCAGGTCAACAATTGGTTTTGTCGAGTAAAACAAATAGAATGATTAAAGAGGTTAGACACTTGACCTTTGATGATTATTTAAATTGTTCTTTCTTTATATTATTTCTATATTATGTATTTTGGTAGTGAAAATATTTATGCGTATTGCGTATACTATTGCCTAAAAATAAACGTTAATATTTACTTGGCCCGAATTGTAAGCTTGGCCTGAACCAGGTTGGTCTTTTCAATTGACCCGACCCAACCCGTAAAATTCGGGGCCCCGCAGACCCCTAATGTTTAGCCAGTGTGTCAGTCTGTGCTAGTGATACACTATTGTTTGATGATTTTTTAAGCCAAATTGTCACAGGCACGAAACATAGGTGATTTTTGTTACATTGAAATAAAATCAAAAATTCCTGGTACAGGCGGCAATACTCAGGATAATGAAGTTCAAACAATTTCAGTCTGGAAAATCATGTGTACCGTGTTTTAGAATAGGAAGGGGGTGTTGCTAATAGATTTTATGTCGACACAATAAATTCTGCGACTATTAAAAGACCTTAACTAAACTATGCCACGCAATCCAAAACAAAAAACATGACATTCATCCTCTTAGATTGTTTTGCTTCATGACAATGCTCATTCAGTCATGGTAAATTGAACTCAAAATTTCATCACATCACTTGGCTCAGAACAACTTGATCACCCTCTGTACAGTCCTGATCTAGTGCCCAGTGATTAGCATGTTTAAAAAAACATCTGGGTGGTCAGTACCACGACAATGAAGATGAGGTAAAAATGACTGTGTTAAAGTAGTTATCAAATCAAGTGGCAGATTGCTATGAAGATTGTACACAATGTGGTTGTACAATACAATAAATGCCTTAATATTGGTGGAAATTATATTGAAAAGTAGATTAAGGTGCAAGCTTTCATATAAAATAAAATTATTAAAAAAAGTATATTTGTATTTTTAATTTCAAAATAACATTTACTTAAAAAATACACCATGTGATTTGCTTATACGTTAACTATTAATTCTTTTTTGATCATGAAAGATTACAAATGATCAATAAAAGTTTTTTTACATATAACTATGCCTGTTTAGTAAAAAAAAAAAAAAAAAAAACTACAAAAATACAACAAAAGATACTGTTAAAAAAACAAAGTGAAAATTGATTACAATCATCCTGGTTGCACTATACCAGTGGTTTTACTGATAAACTAAAGAAACCAAATTCAAATTTTTGAAAATAAATGTAGATTTGGTATGTGCGAAGGATTAACAGATAAACTATTACCACACTTTGTAATATCAAAAAAAGGCATTTGACTAAACCTTAGTATCTATCTGGCAAGTGCTGCTGTCTGTAACAGCTGAAAAATAATTTCATAATTACAGAATATTTTTTGTTCAATTGTGAAGAAAAATTAAATTTCTTTTAATAAAATTTAACTACTACTATTACTACAATTATTTAATACCTTAAATCTCTGGTCCAAACGAGCAATCTCACCCTGTAAGACTTCAGGAATATCATCTGGCGGTTCTTCCAGCTTTTTCTTCTTTAATGGAGGTGGTAACATTCTGTAAATAAATACATTTTAATTTATTTAAAAAATGTTGGATAATACAAGGGTTGTTTGGAAAGTAGTAGATTTTTCCTGACTTTTCTTATTAAGGTAATGAAACAAAACTTATTTTACCACACATTTGATACCTTAACTATTTTTCTACATAGTTGCCATTCAAATTTAAACATCTGTCATAACGTTTCACCACCCTTGTTATACTCAGTTGCCACCAAGTTGTTGAACTATGCCTCATAAAAGATCTCTTTCAGTGTCACTTCCGCAATAGTTTCTGCCAAAAAAATCCTGCAATTTGGAAAAAAAGATGTAATCACTTGGGGGCCAAGTCTGGGCTATAGAGCAGATGTTCAAAAACTTCTCACTGCTGAAATAAGTTTGTCAACAACGCAGCTGCATGCGGATGTACATTCTCACGAAGAGGCACAATGTCACTCAAAAACAATCCATGCTATCATTTTCGAACTAAAGTTTCATTCATCACGTGGCCTCCTCGGTGGGTACTAGGCTTTCACCCTGAGAACCCGGGTTCAATTCCCAGTCAGGGCTTGGCATTTTCATATGATATAAATCATCCCATCGTCTGCATTAGCCCACATGTGCACAATAGTCAGATGTTAAAACACCAAAAAAAAAAAAAAATATTCATCATGTTACCATAAACCTGTATAAATTTCGATATGGCAGACTTTTTTTGTATTCAGGAAGCGTATTATAATACGAACCTCACACTTGGCTAAATCGTTAATTATGTCATACATTTGAAAGCTGCACAAATAAATGGTAAACAACTGTAGTGGCTCACTGTTAGCATCAGGACTGGTGCGAAGGAGTGGGAAGGTCAAGGACATGACGGCGGTGAGGGAACTAAGTAGCTCATCAGATCAAAACGTTCTTTACTTTTCAAACAACTCTCATAATTAAAAATGCTTTATAATAGTAATATTTAACACTGTAAAAACCAATCCACTCTCAACAGTAACAACTTGTATTACTTTCCACTTGCTTCATATTATCCTCAGTGCAGTTTGGCCTCAATCTGTTCGGACTAATGTCTAAAAATTGTTTCTTTAGTTCACCTTCAGATTTTGACACAGTACACATAAAGTGAATCCTTTCAACGACCACTGCTTTACCTCGGTCATTCTCAGTGGTTTTGCAAAAAAAATTATTTAAGCTGATGCAAAAATAGCAACAGCCACTCACGATGTCCGTAAGACCTAGAAGAATATTCTCAACAGCCCCTAAGCTAGTACAAATGGTTTGCATGTAACATTACCATGTGCATTAAACAATGAAATATGCATTTATATTTATATAATTGAATTGTAATTAACAGCATATAAATTACTTTTAATTTGCCAGTAGAAATATTGGTCTTGATGATAAACTTATCTACCTTATAACTATTTACATTAAAGATATGTGTTTGGCTGAACTTACGAAAAAATAATGCTAGCATTTGAACTGATGTAAAATTTAATTAAAGTTAATTTTCAGCTGTTTACCTATTATAATATAACACACGCAAAACAGTTATAGCAAACCAACTGACCTTTTCTAAGAGTTTTTTTTATTTACTTACTTAATGTCTGAGCCAAAGAGTGCTTCTAAACAAGGCCCAAAAGTGCGCTGGAGAGTGTGGTTGATCACAGGACTCTGAAGATGGTTGCTGAGGGCTTCCAACAAAGGGTGTTGTTCTCGTATTGGTGCAGACGTACCTTCTCCCTGAACACAACACGACTTTATTGTTTTCAGAATGTACAAGAAAATATTTCCTGTTAAGCGTACTTTAAAAACTATGAAAACAATAATTTTGTTTCAAAAAAGTATTAGATAATCATAATCAATTAATAAATTAATTCTATAAGATTCATCAGACTAGATTTAGTTGCTTGACCCTGTCAACCGTGAAAGAAATATAATGTTCTGATTTGTCCTTTTATCATAAAATGTTCTTTAATATAACGTCCAACTCCATATGTTAAGCAACGTGGGAACTATGATTGTTAAATTTAACAATTTATGTTTGAATTTAGAAAATCTGAGCATATATGTGTTATACAGAAAATCTCCCCACCACTGGATATAAACATACTAGATGATAACCCTTATAAAAAGTATGTGAGCATTCGCTGCCAGTGTCAACTTGCGGCAGTGTTCAACTACAGTTAAATAAATAATAGTACTGTCTATTTCCTCAAAAGTCTCTCCCCGTCCTGACTTGGACTTTAATTGCTGATATTGAGCACGCTTTTTATAATGGTGGCTATACTTTTAGTCCGTTTACATTTATATTCAATGATCCTACATATTTCCTATGAATAACTGTAACCATAATATTTAATACTGATGGTAAGTATATTTCATATAATAAACAGAAAATTTTGCTTTATTCATTGTTTTTTTCTTGATGATTTGTTTAGGTAATAGGTGCAAAAAATAAAACATATTGTATTAATGTAAAAGAAATATGACAAATGAATAAAAAGTGACAATAATAACAGGTACCAAACTACTGTAACTACAAAAAAAGAAGACATATATGGTCACAGTCAACTAAAATAGACTAAACCAATACATCAGGTAGGAGCATTAACCTTTCCGCATTGAAATTACCATTCACATTTAGGTTCACAAAGGGCAGAAGTATTGTTGACGATGTTTATGATTTAGTGGATGAAATAGTCAATGCTAAAGATGGATCAAGTTTTACCACTGATGCATGTTTTAACTTATCTATTGCATTTGTTGCATCTATTGTGATTTGTTTTTATAATGATAATGACTTACTTGTAAATTTCCACAAAGAAGCCAAAACAAAATTTAATTTTTTTTCTTCTTAAAAGAAAAATATTGTTGTCAATCATAAATAAAACTCATGCCTGTCTGTCATTTTTCAATGTCATATTTTTTAAATTTTGGTTTCTGCATTTTGTTCATAACCAGAAACTTTACTGTATAAGCTACCGAAAACCAAACACCAAACTGTGTTAGACACAGTTTAAGTATTAATTTTCTTTTTACAAATATTGTGAATTAATATTTTTTATTCAAAATTAAAATCTTTGAGTTTTCCTTGCACTCCGCTCATTTCTCTGCACTCTGAAAAAAAGAATTTTTTTTTGTGCATTCTATTCTTTGTTTGCTGTTTTGTAAAAAAAAAAAAAACACCTCAATTATCAAAAAAACTTCCCTATTCAAAAAGAAGTTTCTCCCATATAGGTCCAATAATCGGGTCTACTGTACTACATTATGTATTTTGATTAAAGGTATTTTTAAATGTATTTTCCCTTGAATTTTAAAGTTTTTCTTATACAATATTCAATAATTACCTGACACCAAATACAAATGTTTTGCCAGTTCAAACCATAAATTTTAAATTGACATCCATATTCTTTTAAACCATCTGGGTTTAATCCAATTTTATATATTTCCCCTCAACACTACATCTGTCGAATTCCAATATTTTAAAGTGAAAACAAAAAATGACAATTACCCGCTTAAGGTCCAATTTCTCCAAAACAACTTCACACTTCAACAAGGTTTCCAGAGGCATTCTCTTGGTAGGAGTGGACAATATCTCCAACAACTTCTTCATTTTACTCAATTTCTCCACATCTGTTACATTAAAAACATACTGTAAATGATACTGTTAAAATATTAAATTTATATTATAAATTTTTTTAAAGTTTTGACTGTTTACTGAGTAATACAGGGTGGGGCAGGGAAAAAGAGAGTTGGGGCTCAGAGGACCGTCCGAAATCCAGAAAATATTGACCGTGTCAGAAGATCGATCTTGCAGTCTCCTAAGCGCTCTGCTCGCAAGCACGCATCCAGCCTGGCATTGTCTAATCGCACAAAGCGTCGTATTCTCCACGAGGAACTACACTTCCATCCATACAAGATGGTAATCGTTCAAGAACTCATACAACGGGACTGGCAACAACGAATACAGGCATGTGAAACTTTCATTGCTGACTTGCCAAATGATGCACGTGTTTTGTTCAGTGACGAGGCGCACTTCCACATTTCTGGAGTTGTAAATAAGCAGAATATGCGTTATTGGAGTGGTGCAAACCCTAGGGTAGTTCACGAGAGGCCTCTACACAGTGACAAAGTGACGGTTTGGTGTGCAATCAGCAGTGAAGGCATAATTGGGCCTTATTTCTTCGAGGAGGACAATCGTGTTACCATCAATTCTGAACGGTATGTAAACATGCTCCAACAATAATTAACTTCCATCTGTACCTTTTGATGCCACAATAAAGTTTTGTTCAAACATTTTTGGTTATTTTTTAATTTACCTTTAAAATTAGGGATACTTCCCTGCCCCACCCTGTATAAACAATATTACTGAAATTTAAATATTGTTATTCTTTATTGTAAAAAAATCAGAACAAGATTTACCATATATTTTTTTAAAAAAAGTATATAGTAAAAAAATTACATTATATATTTGTTATGCATAACATTTTACAAGTTCCATTTATAATTTGAAATAGGTTACTAATAAGAGCATGCACTACATTTGTTAATTCATATATAAAACAGATTTTTTTACACAGCTTCAAGGTAGTAAATTGCAAATGAAATATAGTATATTATTTTTCTACACAGTTTATTTCAAACTGAAAAACATTTCGTCTGCCAGCTATATAAGCTTTCTCATCCACCCTTTAAAAAAAACTGGTTGCTAAACAACCCACTGCCTGTTACTATTCACGTTCTTTGAATTTTCCCTCTCATAAAGCTTTCTTAAGCAAACTAAATATGAAGAAACCACTCTGTGACATATTGGGACAATATGTCAGGTGTTCAGGAAAGTCAGTGAATTTCAAGGTTTGATCACCAATCAAAAGATGGCATACCCAAACGAGCCGACAATTTGTTATACCTGATAAAAATATATTTAGACTCTCAACATTTAAATCCATTTCTAATGAGATTTAAGCATCACTGACAACGATCCATAGACGTCGATCGTGACTACTGATCTCTACTGCACCATCATTTCAAAATATTTTGTCCCCCCATCAAAAACTCAAGTTTTTAATGAGGTGGCTCTTTAACATATGTCTATAGTTATTAACATTTTAATAGATTTGACACATTCGTTGGCAAGAAAAAAAATTGTTAATCAATGGAAGTCGGTACTTTATGTTACTGGTGTGATTTTTTTTAGGCAAAAAGCACATTGAGGCTATTATTGAAATTGACCTATGTGCATAGCTGGTTGTTATCTCTCTTTGGGAACTGCTCACCTCCAAACATCCCCAACTACCTGCATTGCTCCAACCATATTCACCCCTCTTTCTCAGTCTGTGCAGCAAAAAATCTGGTTTATATTTTCATTATCCATACAGTAAAGTGTTTTTTTAAAACATGACAACTAAAACAGTGGATTTAAGTCCATAGTACAAGAATTTCTTCTACAAAAAAATGTTTCTAAAATGATAAAAACAACTTGATAGATATTTTTCAATACAAGCCTAAATGGTATAATTTGTCCAAGCACAAAATAAAAAAATGTTGAGTGTGAATAACACTTCAACGCAAAAGAACATTCAAAGTGAAAATTGGAAGATATGATTACATTATTCTTTCGAGCATTTACCATTTAAACAATATGACTTAAGACAGTAATAATATACTGCTGTGGAGGGTTAGAAAAAATCATATACATACAATTGCTGTTAAAAAACAGTTTATTTTTATTAGCAAATATTTTTTAAAAAACTAGATCTTTGCAAATAAAGAAAAAATAAAATATTCCTTCAGTTAGTCCACAAAGAGAATAAACGAAAAAAAACAAAAATATTAAATAAATAAATAAATGCCAATCAACTAAGAACTATAAATACACAATACTCAATTGTTTGTTTATACAGTGATTACCCCCTCCCTTATGGACAATTGTCCTATTTATCATCAGCATAACAGTTCGACTATTGTGTACACTTGGGCTAATGCAGATGATGGGATGATTTATAGCGTATGAAAATGCCAAGCCCTGGCCGGGAATCGAACCCGGGTCCTCGGGGTGAAAGCCTAGTACGCTATCAACTAGGCCACCAAGACAGCTAATTTAGGTTTCTGATAAAGGGCTGAACATATTATACCTGTTTTCATTTTGTTTAATTATTTCTAAGCCCTTGTAAATATAGAGATAACACTGTGCTGTGCTACAGAAATAAACAAGCCTTTGAATGATGGGTGTTTGGTTTTTGTAGGGCAATAATTTCCAGGATATTTCTTAGTTATCTGTTCTCAGAATGTGGACTCCTATTCCCTTTTCTGTCATCCTATGTAATTTTACTTAGTCTGTCATCAACTATTTTACTGTGTGTTTAATTTGTTAGGCCCTTAAAAAATTTAAACAGATACAATATTATCGTGTTACATACTTTCGATTTTTAAATTTCACAAAACGTTAAGTGCATGTAGCACAATCTTCAGTTGTGCCAGTAAATGTACAGGCGTACTGATTAAATGGTTAAAAGTTTTGATTTTATTCAAAATTTTAGAAAATGCCTATCTTTTGTACATATTCCTTTTAGATTTTACCATCAAACTATTTAATTTCAATATACAAACAAGTTTATGTTTTATAAAATGAACAGCTTCAGTTCCCCTATATGTGCATCCTCCGAACACAATGTTGTACTTTGCCAACAAAACTGCCAAATATATTAATCTGTTTTCTTACTTTCGTACTTTTCCAATTTTAATTTAATTTGTGTCTTATATTTACAGGCATTCCAATTTGCTTTTTTTATAAACTATCTCACCAGCTTACTAAATAAGTTACTATATGAACTTTTGAATCATTAGCGGTGAAGGGAATAAATACTGTATGTACATGATTTAGGTTGTTAGCAATCGCAAATCATTTTACACAGTATAATAAAGGCTGTACAAATTCTAAACATGAATACCTAAACAACTACAGTTACAAGTTTAAATTCAAATGTGTACACAAATGGCAATTTATATAAAAACTTTTAGAGGAACAATATCAAACTACCTTCGTTGCCCATACGTGCTACAACTCTTCTGAGCGGCTCGATGTACTTGCTTAATTGTCGTACTTTCTCTCTGTACGCTTGGTCTTCCTGCAAACTACAAGGGCTCGGAGTAGGCACAGCTTGACCTGGAGTGTTCAAGGAACTGCTAGGAGATGGAGCCATTCCTAGAATACATTGTTAGTGGATTAATTACTTAGGCATATAGCAGCAGAGGCAAATTATTATAAGTTTACGCTATTAATTAAAAAAAAATAATTTACAAGGTGCCACACAGAAAATATGTGGGAGAATTACCTGCGTAGACAAGTCTAATTATTCTTCAGTTTTTTTAAAGTTACAAAGAAAGTACCATACACATTTTACAAGTTACGGTACAATATTTATTATCAGCGAATATCTTTTTTAATAATTGTAATGTTTCCCAATTAAAAATAATTTTTAAGTGAAAAAAATACCATTAATTTTAAACTGCATTAATATTAAATTTTACAAAATGCTGACGAAGAATCAATGTTCACCCAACCAACGAATTCAGGACAGACTTTACTGTACAAACAAAGTTTATTAAAATACATTAAAAATTTGCAAAATTAAAAAAAAAAACTTGCAATTAATTTAGCATTTATTTAATAAACAAGTAACAGTCCAACAGCAAACAAGATTTCATGTTTAACAAGAAATATATTGTGATAATTCTTTTCTTAATGTGTAAAAAAATTTCTTAATTTTATGAATACTACAAATTAAACTACACCAGTAAAATAAAAATTAATGACTAAATTAACATAACAAACATTCTTATACTAAACTTGTTATATGATAATAATATAACATGCTACAATTTATTTCCACTATAATGGACTAACTGGGGAACCAGCAATGTCTATTTTAATGAAAATTCATTTCATTGAAATGCATTCAAATACAACAAACCATTTAATCACAAGCACAAATAAAAATCAACAACTTAATGAATTTTACATGGCGAGACTTACATGACTGAATTGGACATACAGATCTGCGTACTACACATATTTTACTTATAAAAAGTGATAAGTAACAGAAAACAATATACATAATGGAAACTATAGACCTACAACACGCAACGGTGACTCATGTACGGAGGTGACATACATGCAAGTACTAGTGTATGGTTAAAGAGTGTACACCTGTCCGTACACAGTAGCGATGTTAATATTTATATAATAGACAGTAAAGATAACTGGAATGGTCGGAACTGAACTACTATACTTGATATTTAGATAATAGACAGTAAAGATAATCACAATGGTTGGAAATGAACGACTATACTTGATAATAGACAGTAAAGATAATTGGAATGGTCGAAACTGAACTACTATACTTGATATTTATATAACAGAAAGTAAAGATAATTGGAATGGTCGGAATTGGACGACTATATTTGAATTATTTACCTGACACTGGATCATCTATAAAGAAACATTTTGTGGTTGGGAATCTGCATCCAATTATGAGATTAAATTAAAAAAGGTCTGTGCATGCCTACAATATTTTTAATAGTCAACAACTTAGTCAATAACGCAATATTTTTATTCGTATATAAGTAACCTAAACATTAACACGATTCAATTTCAAGAAAATAAATAACTGTCAAACACATTAACAAATATTTGTAATGAGTAAATGTGAACACAATGTCAAAATCAAAATTACTTATGTCAGTCTTATGAATGTATTCGTTTCGTTGTTCATATAATTTTATTTGATACTCAAAGCCAAATGAACTCAGTAATAAGGAAATTCGAAAATTTTTATATTTGGAATCAGAGTATCCTAATTCAGATTCAAACATCACAGGCATCTATGATTAAATGCTTGATCTGCCAGTGTGCATCTTTTTAAATAGGTTGATGCATACTTACTGTGGCAACAACACTTACAGGGTGAAGTACAACGCGGTCATTCAGCCAAGAAAGGCAGAACGTTTGGTAGCTGGATGAAGTTCATTATACAAAAAGTCTGTTATAGCGATACTGTACTATAATAGTATATACATTATTTACCTATAGAACGCAATGGACCGCCCATGCAAGTCATTTGTTGGTTCGGAGATGGGACCAGAGCAGGTGAAGACACCATCTGATTACTGAAACATCAATATTGTTTGTCACTTTAATCACAGCAATAGTTACATTATTAAACAATATTTTTAGTAGTTCAATTAAAAAAAAAATGCAATTTCTTGTGAGTGGGGAGGCTTCCTCAATTTCAATATGTATATAAGGTTTTCGGTGTAGACCACATTGATTAAAACTGAATTCCACATATTAATTGCTATAATTTAAGTAAATAGTACAATCAGCATCTATTACTTCCTTTACATTACTGAAATGTACTAACTTTTGTAATTAATAGCACAAATTCATTAAACATTTTAATAATAGTGTTTGTTTGAATAGATTACTAAGTATGACTGAGGAATTATTAGTCAGGTAGATTTTTTTGCATTTTGGACATAACTGTGTAACAATTTTTAAAATGTAACAAAATTAAAATAACTTTCAATGTCCTACCTTCTTACATTGTTCTTTGCTTTTTTGTAAGAACCATACTATTCTATTGAACTGATTATCTTCTTAATATAATTTTTGTGCAGCTTAAAAACCTTATTCTCTGATTGCTATAATTGTGTAATTTGGGTTAAAATTTAGAAGTACAGTGAAACTTTGATTAACTGTTACTGTTGAGACCGGCAATGGCAGTTAATTGAATAAACGGATAACAGAAAACCCTTAAAAAGAACAACCCGCCCCCATTAACTGCACATGAACATAAAATTAAAAATGGGTGTTTATGAACTGGATATACATTCTGCAATAAAATAAAATACATGCACTGTAATAACTGATATTGTGAACTACATTTATATAGTTTTAATCAAATATCTTAAGATTTTATATATATATATATATATATATATATATATATATATATATATATATATATAAACGCATACAGGAGAAGAATATGGTTGGAAGATCCCAGAGAATGAAATCCCAAAGAGAGCAGGGGTAAAATGGATGGAGGAGCGGAAGAGGATCCATGGGGAGAGGATGAGGGAGGTGTGGAGGATTAAAAGGAACAAGACATGAGTCGGAGTGCTTTGCGTGATCCAACAGGATCTATACACAAATAAATAATATGAATCATAATTATTATATATATATATATATATTAATTAAGCTATTAATAAGTTACAGTATGTAAAATCAACGCAAAGATCAAAACTTGATTGCTAACATTAATCAAGTCAGCTGTTTCAGGGTTATATGATTTTGTGTAAAAATTGTGTAATTTTTTAATTTTGTAAGCACTGGTCTAAAATGTTTACCACATATAGCAAACACATTGTGCCTCTGAATGATGTGCATGGTTTCAAATTATATTTTTTCCTGCCTGATTTCTTCAAACAAAATTGAAAATTTTTTCTGAATTTTTTTAAGGTAAAATATTTTATTTTTGTTTTATAATTTACAATTTTTTTTTTTTTTTTTTAGTTTATAAGGGTTTATAGATTAATAGATATTACTAATATGTTTATCAGGAAAAAATCATGATACCTTACCAAATATCAAAATTACAGCCTTTTTTACAAAATCCCCCCAAAATGGGGTATTTCTAGGTATATTATGTGAAAAAATGCCTGGCACTTATGAATAGTGCATGCAGAAAAATGCCCGGCACTTTAATGTACTCATAAAAAATAAACTGATCACTGGAATAGTTACAGTAACTAAGCAAACAGTCTCAGATTACTGATATATCAATAATATGAACAATACCTTGTTGGCATTCCAGCTGGAGACTGGGCTGGAGGAGTAGGGCTTTGTCGCAAATATTGATTGGGTGTTACCGTCCGAGGTCCCACAAAACCTTGACTCTGCCCTCCCATCATCATTCCTTCATTACCCTGTAAAATAACTTATTAATTTATTTTTAGATGACAAACAAAAAAATAATAAACAAGCAAATGTTTGTCAATGGAAAACAATATATTTAATGTAAAAGATATATTGAAGTTTATACATGAAACATTTGGGGACAGTGATATTCTCCTTTTATCATTTAACATTATCTTTTAATGACATATAGCCTTAATTGTTAAAGGATTAAAAGAGTAGGCAATATAAACACACATACCTAAAAATTTGTAATAATATACTTAATAAAAGTCGAGACAGAATATGCAAGGCCAGGCAGCCACCAAATGTGGAGTGGAGCCGAGCTGAGCCAAGCGAAGTGAAATGAAGATTAACAGTAACTGGAAGCGGAGTTCAGCCAGTTTAAAGAACATATTTTTATCTTTTAAGTCTAAATATATAGGCCTACTTAAATAGAACTACAACACTACTATGTTTACAAACTTAACCTAGGCATTGGTAACCTAGATAATAAAAATAATAAGTTTGGAAGCATGGTGGGGAAAGCGGAATCAGCTTCAAAACTGAAATAGACAGAGTCGAAGCTACATGAAGTGGAGCCCAGCGATACAACTTGACTCCACTCAGCTCCATTACGCTTTCAGTGCTCACACTTACATTAAAAATAATAAGTTAGATTTTGAATGTCTACCTCAGCGCAATTCCACTCTGCATTTGGTAGCTACCTATGCTAATGTATCAAATACAAAAAACAAGAAGAAATATATAAAATAAACAATGGAAAATGTTACACAATTTGCTATTAAACTGTCAAGATCATTGGTGTGATAAGGCCGCACTAAATGCATTAAAATCTATCCTCAATCTTATTAAGAGTTTAGACCTTTAGATATTTATCATTCAGCAAACTTACCTTACGTTGGGCCATTTGTGAGATTTGTCCAGCACTCATGGCACCTCCCATAGGGCCACCCATCTGGTTTTGAATAGGACTTCCCATTTGACCCGGCATGGGACCTCCCATAGAGCCTATACCACCAGTGATTTGTCCTCCCATAGGACCTAACTGGCCACCCATAGGTCCGCCAATTTGACCGCTCATGGGTCCTGATATTTGACCTCCCATTGGACCAGTCATTTGTGCTTGCATCGCACCACTCATGCCTATCTGTCCAGCCATTGGACCTCCAATCTGACTGTTCATCTGAGCTCCTTGCATAGGTCCTCCCATTGGACCCATCTGACCCGGCATTGGCCCCATTTGTCCAATTACATTACCCTGAAAGAATTAATTAAATACAAAACTGTATAAATTACAAGACAGGACAGGGATAGGGTAGAATCTCCTTACATTTTTCATGTTCTGGTATTTTTTTGAACAAATCTCATATATCTGTTTAGAGCTAAAAGTCTAAATTTCAAGACAATATGTCATTGAAAATCAACAGAGAATGTTGTAAAACACCTTACGCAAACTACTATATACATATAACAGCTTCCAACAATGTATAATTTGTCATTATCACTTGATATATCGTTTTAAACCATCAAACACTAAACTTAGATCAGAACTCAAATTAGGGCTACTTAATTTTATAATTTTCATTTACTAAAAATGGTTGGCATGTCCAAACATAATTGATTAGGTTCTGAAGAAAAATCCAGATCTTCCCTGAGTTTTAATGAAATAATTTTAAAACAAATTATCATTTAAAATATATTATCAATAAACTCAAACACACAAAAGAAGGCAATTCACAAATGTCCGATTTAAATCTACATTAGTTAATTTATTTTAATCCAATTTAAAATCTACAACTGTACCAAAGATATAACTTGGTACAGCCAGACAACGTTAATATTTCCAGAAGTGTGCACCATTTAAGTGATAATGTTAAAAAAAATTTTAACTTAAAAAATTACCTGTACACCTCCACTCGGCATCTTCTGCTGCATTCCTGGCCGCTGGTTTAATGTTTGAAGCACTGAAAATTGATCAAACCAATACTGATATAAAAAATATTTCTTAAAAAAAATCAGGATTTATTAAAATTTAATAAGGAAGAAAACATAATGACTTGTAAATCATATTTACAGAAAATATGACTTACCCAAATATCACAAAGTGTCTATGACATAATTTAGGTGTTTTATTTTTTATTTTATTTTTATTTTTTTTTAATGCCAGTTAGACTAATGAAGATGAGAGATCAGTGTTAATGGTAAGGAAGAAAGCAACGGGAATAGCTGCGGCTAGAACTAAGAACCTAAAGGTGCATAGTTCAGAGACGCAGCAGACTGACCAGTGCTGTATCCACATCGACCACTGAGCCCCTTTAATCTTTTTTTAATTCTATATATATAAGGACTGTTTTTTTCTTATCTAAGAACCGTAAAGTAGCGTATCAAGCAGTATGAGACACAACTGTGAACTGAACGATAGTGAATCTCTCACACTATAACCACTACCACTTCCAGCTTCATAGTACCATTTTAAGCTGAGTTAATGAAACATTAGGATGAATTCAAAAATGTATGTATCAGTAGGTCTACAATTTTTTGCTTATAATTGTCACAGCAATTTTCAATATGAACCTGGTGCATAGCAATCATCTGTGTAATTTTGAAATGCAAGTGTCACTAGAACTGAATTCCATAAAACCATATCATTTACCACCTTTACAAAGGGCTTGTGCCAAACTAAACCTTGTACGATTGTAACAGAAGTCATCGCAAAACAAATCAGACATGCAAACGTCTTTGTGTGCTAGTTTCAAATTGTTTAAATCCTATTTTCAATTTTTTTGAGTGAATTGAAAACAAAAAACTGTGAATTGGGTCTTTAAAGAAGTGCTTGTGGTAGTAGAAGTAAGACAAACTTCGACTACTGAACTAAAAAAATATAGGTTTTTTTTTTTGTGTTTAACGTCCGACTATTGTGCACAATTGGGCTAATGCAGACGATTTATAGTGTATGAAAATGCCAAGCCCTGGCTGGGAATCGAACCTGGGTCCTCGGGGTGAAAGCACAGCACGCTATCAACTAGGCCACCGAGGCGGCACAATATACAGTATTGATTTGCCCTGTATATATATGACGTAATTATATTTGTATGAATTTACTTAAAATAAAGTATCACATATGTTTTGTGAATTTTCTTTATTCTTAATTTTTGAGATATTACTGATGAGACCTCAATTATTTTTTCTATGTAACAAATTAAAGTATTTTCCATAAGACTGTATTGTAAATGCTTACTCACACAGCAGTCTGTTCAGATAACAATCTTAGACCAGGAATGAATGTACAATGTGCTGTATTGGAAGAAAAAAATGTTGCAGTCTCGCTATTGTCGTATCAAAGAATACAGTTCACACAGATCTTACTGGCGACAACCAAATGGGACTTTAGACCCTTTTCTGTTCTGGTTTTTTGTTTATTTATGGTAACCATTTGCTGGATTAAAACACTCTTACATTAACCCTTTCAGTGCCAACGTCCAATTTTACCAGATCAGTTTTATATAACTTTATTAACCAGCTCTGACAATCTTTTCACAAAAATAAATAAATAAATAAAAATATCAAGTTATTCACGATTAGTTGTTTAAAATACTCAAACAATAATAATACAATAACCAACAACTAATTAGATTTGTTAAATGAAACGATTTCATGATGATGAGTGATGAGTTATAACATTGGTCAAACAGCCAAGCGGTTTGAAACGCTATGCCTGGTCAGTATATTTTGTTGACGTGAACGAGTTTGATCCCTGTATCGGCCATTGATTTTTCTGTGCAAGTAATTAGTTTGCCTGACTGAAGTAGGGGGAGGGCGAGGCTCACCTTAAAAGTTTGGGTGGACGCTGACAGCAACAAGTGAATTCTTTAAAAATTTGCATACCTGATCAAGAATTTTGCTATATTTTCTTACTTTAGTATATACAGTGTGTGTCCACTTGAAAACGTAATTTTCATAAAATATATCCAAAAGTAAAAATATATCAACAAAATGTCTGTACATGCAAAAAAAAATTGTGGTACTGAAAGATTAAATAATTTGATTTGAAACATATAATTTTGGTCTGTTAACAATTTCTTTTCAAAATGCTGTCTACTTACAATTCGTGGCTGTAACTTGTGGTGGTGCCTGAGAAGGAACTAACCCCATCATCTGATTTCCAGACCCTAAAATTTAAAAAAATATTTATTTTCCAAAAACATTCCTGGCACTGTATAAAATTTTAAATTAAATTCTGTCGTTATATTAAAAAAAACAATTATAAAAATATATTTTTATTAAGGAAATTTAAGTCAGAAGGTACTTTTACGAATGGAAACAAAAATATATTAATAATAAAATGGTCAGAGATCAATTCCGGTTTTATAATTTTACTTTTTAAATATATCTTTTCACATAGTTCCAATACTTGTAATTAAAATAATGACAAAAAAATTATACATTTTTCATGCTTCTCTAAATCATAAATGAAATAATTATTATAAATTTAATTATTTTTTAACAGAAATTAATTTTGTCTACTAGTATTGTAATACCTCCCGCAATAAGATAAAATAAATACAAAATCACTCAGCACATATGAGAAAATATTATGTTAATTACCTTGACGAGCTAATGTCTGCAAGGCATTGATTGGATCTGGCATCGCCTGCCCAGCTGCACCAGAGGGTCCGTTCATACCAGTTGCCTTCTTAGAATCTGAAACAAAATCACAATTAACTCTAAAGAGACAATTCTTTACTTTTTATAAATCTACTTCCATTATATTAACGAGACAGCCAAGTGCCACGATTATTACTGAACATCTTGGAAAGTTGGTATTACGAAACATTTTTTAACATGAACATTAAATAATTTTTTTTTTTTTTTTTTTTTGTGTTTAACGTCCGACTATTGTGCACACTTGGGCTAATGCAGATGATTGGATGATGTATAGCGTATGAAAATGCCAAGCCCTCGCCGGGAATCAAACCCGGGTCCTCGGGGTGAAAGCCTAACACGCTATCCACTAGACCACCGAGGCGGCTCATTAAATAATAAATCCAGCAATGTGATACCTACTTCATTTGAGAGTTATTTGCCAAGAAAATACAGATAATTATTAGATCCAAAATTAAATTACAATATTACCCCGACTTACAGTCGACTTGGACAATTTTCATATCAACATGTCGGACAGTCTAAATCACGGAATGATAAATGACCCGCATAACAGTTTACGTTTCAGATAAAGGGCTGAAAATTTAAAAGCATGTTTTCATTTTGTTAAATTACTTCTAAGCACAAGTGTAAATATAGAGATAACATTGTGCTGTGCTACAGAAATAAACATTGTTCTGAGTTAACACAAACATGCCTTTTATTCATGAGTGGTTTTTGTAGGGCAATAACTTCCACTATATTTCTTAGTTATGTTCTCAGAACGCCCACTCCTATTCCCTTTTCTGTCATCATACCTAATTTTATTTAGTGTGTCATCAACTCTTTACTTTTGATTTTTAAATTTAAGAAAACATATGTAAACATAAGAAAACATAAATTTAAGTGTCTTTGTTTATGAGTTTCAAATTGTAGTTTAAATCCTGTTTTCAATTTTTTTTTTTTTTAATATTAATTACATTGGTAGTGGCTTGTGGTAATGGAAGTAAGAGACAAACTTTGAATATTAAATTAAAAAAAGCTACAGTATGAACTAAAAAAATTTACAGTAATAATTTGTCCTGTGTGTGTATATATAAGGTGATATAATTACATTTGTAAAAATTTAGTTAAAATAAAGTGTGACTTCTGTTCTATGAATTTTCTTCATTCTTCATCTTTGACATATTAATAGTGAGTACTCAATTATTTTTTCTTATGGAACAAACTAAGACCGTTAACAGGGGATAGGCAGAGCTAGCCCAATCTTTTGGCCACTACGAGCCCGGACTTAATCCCACTTGACCTTTTCTTTATAAAAAATGTGTACGCTGAGAGAGCAACCAAAATAGAGAACAGAAAAAAAAGATCTGTGAGAGCAACCATTTACTGGAAGTAGTTCAGACAGTTATACCTGCTATGTTGGTGAATATTTGACGAGAAGTGGAATATCATCCTGACATGTGTAGGGCAACAAATGGATTCCACATTTGAAGTTTACTAACATTAAAAAAAACCAGAAGGTATTCTGTTTTATTGTATGTACTCATTGTTGTAGTTTTCCATTAATTTCACCATTCAATTTACACAAAATTAGGGAATTCTTTTTCAAACACTGTATATTTATGAATCACAGTAGTAGGTCAGGATCTAAGGCAAACAAAGGAATAAATCATTTATATACAATAATAAATGTAAAGGAGCAAAATTAAACAAAATCTAAATTACTTTTCTAAATTATTCCCGAAAGTCATTAAGCAAAAAATACATAATTTAGAAGAAATGTTAGTTTAAGAGAGGGCAGTGATGTAGGCCAGGTGAAAAACACAGAGCAGAACATAAACAAAGGAAGGATAAATATTTTTCTATTATTAATGAACGAGAAAGCAATTAATGAAGACGGAATGATACAGTAATGTCTTAAAGAGACAAGATGCAGCCTGATATTTTTGCAAATATTCTCAAAGTTTCTAATGAATAAAGTTTAACTGTAAACATTAATAGAAGATAAAGTATCAGACATTTTTTAAATCCTTAAAGTAAAAACAATAAAAATGTGATCAATCTGAAAATTTAAAGAAAAATAACCGATAATATTATATCGAACTCAATGTAGTCGAAATAAAGACTTAAAGTTAATATCCCTAAGTTGAAATATTTTAAAAGACTATTTTGGCATAATGAAATATTCAAAATTAATTTTTTATGTCATTTATTCTTTTCTTTTTAAAAAATGTATATAATTAATTGTATTTCTAGCACTGAATCTAAATATTACTATGCCAGCACAGTCACCCCGACCCGAGGTAAAAGAACTTGTATTATAATAAATAAATTTAACATAAATGGAATGTACATGTAATTTTTTTTTAAAACTATTATGAACTAAAAAAAACATTTTTTTAAATTCTTTTATTCTGTATAAAAGACTATACTGAATGTTTTCTTATCAAGACTTCAATAAATATTCAAAAGATTTGTTATTGCAAAGAAAAACATTGTGTAGTTTATTATTATTTGTTATTTGTTAAACTATTCCAACAGCTAATTTTTCAATGAAAATTCGCTAAAAATATCAGTCAAATCAATTTCTTGTACCAATAAGGGTAATTAGTTTTAATTAGTGTGTCGTTCGTTTTTTCGTTTCAAGAAAAATAATACGTAAAATACTTACTCATCTCTCGTACGTGCAATATAAGTCGAGCAACAAATCCCAAATATTCTTCCTGCAATCAAAATAATAATAAAAAAAAAAATTTAAAAGCTATTGTACTAAGTAAATTACAATCAAGAAACAGCTTATTTATTTTATATGTTAGTAGACTGACTCATTCTGATTGTATCTAATTGTTTACATTGCCTTAGTCATGATTCTTGATCAGATTCTGTTAATTTCACCACAAATATTTATTCAGTCATTATTAACTATCTGAAATATCAACAATGATTTTAACTATTTTGTTACTGTATTTCTAAAACTAAAAATATGACGGAACATGAAATAAAATGACCATAAACTTAAAAACTATTTTATTTTTTATTTTTCAATATTTAATAAAAAAAAAAGAGAATAGAGGTTGAACTTTAGCGCATTATGTACCGTGGATGCAGAGTGGAGTATCTTGAAACAGAACCTCGGGATAGAACCATACCACATGCAAAACACTGATAAAGAAATGTAACAAGTAGAATGCAAAGTTGTGTAGAATGTATTTTGAATAGAATGTTGAGAGAATGAAATGCAGATGTAGACTTTAGCTGAAATAATGAATGGCAAGCAAGATATTGTGAATCAATGGCATTCAGCAATGAAGTCATTTTCACACAAGTGGATTTGTCAACTGACATAACACAATTTTCTAGTCCACTTCAAACCACAAGTCATTTGGAAGGATAAACATGACTACCCGAAGATGAAAGTTGGATATATTGTTATCACCGTGAAGTAACTGGGCCCCACTTTTTTGTTACACATAGTGATTTTAGAAGTCTTCTTAACGATGTTCACAAGTATGCCACTGATGAACTACCACTAAACATCCTACTTGCAGGGTATTTCAACAAGATGGTGTTCTATCCCATTGGTCTCTTACCATGTGTGCCTATCTCGAACAAACGTTACCAAATCAATGGGTTATTTATGATAGGCTACAGTGCTCGCCTCTAAATTCTCCGGACATAACAACCTGTGAATTCTGTTTGAAGTACGGTAAATGAGAGCGTGCATAGCAACAAGAAAGTTCACAACATCAATAACCACAAGGACTGCTGGATATGGGGTGTGATATTGTACATACACTGCAAAATGAATGTATGTTTAATCCTACAACATTAAACGAGCAATTTATGTATATTTGTATGTTCAGCTTATCTCGAAAACGGCTCTAACAAATTTTACAAAATGTCATACATAGGGGTTTTGAAGGGTGCAGATTTGATTGTGCTAGGTCTCATGCCCGTAAAAAATTGCAAAACAGTGAATTTCTAGCCCTAAATTTTTATGTAGTGTGTACCTATATATATTATATCTGAAACCAGTTGCCGGCCATGTAGAGAAGTTCATATTCCTAGAATCATGTTAAATTCAAGCAAAAGTAAAAGTGGATGCACAATGCAAAGATATCAATTTCCCGCTACGCCAGCTTTTGCTATGATAATACATAAGGCCCAAGGGCAGAAATTTGTATCAGTTGGGATATTCCTGCTAATAGCAGTTTTTATGCATGGAATGTTATATGTAGCTTTCTCCAGAGTTAAAAGGCGAAATGGACTGAAAATTCTCTTGCCACCAGAAAACACTCGCTGCACAAGAGGTGTTGTTTGAAAAGAAGTATTACAAGAACATTCCAATAATTATGTTCCAACAACAAATATGCAGATCGATGAAAATGTAGAAACTTGGAATTTCCCCGACAACTTTGAAGATTTTAATATTTGATCATTTGCACGGTTATTGAAGTTACATTTTTTATTTCATTTTCAGAGTTTTATAATGTTTTAAACATCAATATTGTTATATAAATTATTTACTGACTTTTATCAGAAAGAGGCTACATTATACAGTTCTTTAATACATGTTCATTTTTTACTGAACTCAACCACATGTATATACGATTATTTTGTGAATATTTTGTATATGTTATTTAATTTTATTACATTGAACATCATTTAACAAAATTTTGAACAAAATATTTCAAAAATAAACAACACAAGCGGAGCTCAGTCACCCGGTACTTTATTTTTTAAGTGTTGAACATGATGTTGAACAGACTGAGACATCAAATAACTTATTTAGTACAGGTGATGTATTTATTTATTGATATGTTCAAAGTTTTAAAACTGTTTCTGCCACTTGAGTGTTAACATAATTTAATTAACCTTATATTAAAATATATTTTTGTAAGAGAAAACAGGATACAAACCTAATATATAAACAATTGTTTGACATTAAACCTATTACTACATATTATTAGGGCAAATAAACAAAAAATTTCCCAATTTATTTTTCACCAATATATGAGTTATGGATTTCTTTATACATCACAATTGTAATTCTCCCTTCAGACATGTACAGAATCCCTAAAATTGCAGTCAGGGGTTCAAGCTTGAACTTTGTATATGGTGATAATTAAATGTTTGTGATCAACAAAATCATCAGTTATACATAAACAACAACACATGCAATTAAAAAAAACAACAAAACACTAAAACGACTAAACAGACGCGTTAAAAGTTATACTTTTAAAAATATAAGCTAATAACATCAATATCACTCCACTTTTGTTTCCAAGTGTCTGTCATAAAATAAGCACCATTTATCATCTGCATTAATTCATATATTATTAAAACTGCACTAATCATATACAAATCAAATTAAAAATCATACAATCTGAAACGTCATATAAAAAGCTTATTAAAATTTTTGTTCAATAATGATAAAGTAATATTTCAAACTAGAACAATAAACCCTGCAATTATAAACAGTTAAAGACTAATCAAAGAATAGATAATCAAATACTTCAAGACAATAAAATTATAGGCTAACATGCAAACTTTATTATGTTAAACTATGTCATGATTATCCAATGATAAAAAAATTCTTTGCATTTCTTTTGGATACAGTCCAGATTTTCTTTTGTTACATAATTAAAACAGAAGAAAGGCTTTTAATTGTCTACTGCTGTATCGAACCTATTAAATCCATCCATTTTGTTCATTCATTCACACATATATATATATATATATATATATATATATATATATATATATATATATATATATATATACACACACATGCTTACAGAAATAAAAAAATATTTTCAAGATGATGTAATTCAGATAAATTATAAAAAATTGGTCACACAAAAACTGAACCTGTACAGTAATTCTTCTGCACTATAAATGAATTATGACTGAATAAAGTAAAATTCTAATTAACTAGATTCCAGACATCTTGGTCAATCGTAGGGAAATAAATAGTGTTAAAATATTAAACAAACTTTCTTATATTCAATTATTTTCAAAACCAGTAACAATCTGGTTAGAAATCTACTGAAAAAAAACTAATCCCACAAAATCGGTTAATAAGATTTTGCTCAAATTTGTCACACACACACGGTTTGTTATTGGTTTTCTTTAATTTACTCTCAAACCAAAAACTTATTTTATTTCAAATTTGCTATACTGATTCTAGTTATAAATCTTCATATTAGAGCTAATTCTTAAAGTACGAACGTACATTAAGAAACTAGACAGATCTTTGAGGTCTTTCCCGATAACTCCCAAACTTAATTTCTTAAGGATATTTTATTTTAAGGATTTCATATTTTCTTTATGTACTTAGGGGGCTACAAATTAGCATTTTTTTTCTGACTCAATGGAACTGACAATGTAAAATCCATCAAAAGCTTAACACTGATTTCTTTCGCAACTTTTCTTATACTTATACACGGAGAATGTGGCAAACTATGGAAATTTATTTTTCTATAAACTGGTGTACATAAATATTTGTTGATATTAAAATAACTAGTCTCTATAATAATTTCTTTCAATATTAAGTTAACTACAACAACACTCATTTTCCTACATCGTACAATCTCTGAAAAGGCTGTGCAGACACCACATTGATTCCATTATCTTTGTTTTTTCCATTACAATAAAATTAGCAAATGAACCATGAACTCATGATAAAAAAACACATCTAACAATTTTTGTATAGTAAATTAGCCTCATCAAATTAATGTTTTCATTATTAAGGCATACAAAACTTCAAAATTTTAAAATCAAAATAATTTTTTTTGCCTATATTAAAAAAAGTTCTTAACTTACCCTAGATTTGGCTTTTTGGAATACATGATTTTCCATATCCATACTGTTTTTTGAAGTAGGCATCCCAGAATTTCGGATGGCTTCATCGCTGGAAATTAAATTAAATTCAAATGCTAAAGCTCAGCAAAATTAATTAATATCTAGGGTAAACATTAGAAAACATACTATAATAAAATAAGATTTAAATTCAATTTTTATTATTTTTAATTAAAAAAGATAACACTTTTTGTAATAACAAGCAGATTCCTTCCCACCTACCAACAAACAGCTGTTGAAAGATTTGAAATTTCACTGGGCCGAAATTCTTTAAAGAATAAAAGAAACATTGTGAAGCAGTCATTTTAACAAATTCTTTCTAAAAAGAGCCAGAATTCTGGAAAAGTTCTGCACTACAGAAATGCACAAAAAAATACTCTATGCTTTTCTGTATTACTAGTATTATCATTTTAGGCGCTCTACTTTTGCTTTGTTCATGTTTTTTTTATATTTTAAGGCAATTTATTCTATATGATTTATTTGAAAGCTTCTTAGTGTTGATGTTTTTTTCTTCCTATAATCTCTTTGTTTATACCTCTAATGTAGCAACAAAACTTAATATTTACTTTTTTGTAGCTATCCATACTATATACTAATTAGACTAATGAGGATGACGCATCAATGTAAATAGTAAAGGTTAAGGAAGGACAGTAAAAGTGGATAGAACTAACAACCTTCAAATGCGCAGTTCAGGGACTCAGCAGACTGACCGGTGTCTTAAGCACATCAACCAATTATAATAAAGCTAATTGGTTTATAATAATAAACAATACAGCCAACAATAATAAACCAACATAATAAACACTACAGAAAGATCAGTTGAAAAAACATGCAAAATAAATAGATGTAAAGGCTATGTTTACTTCATATAGGCTCTCAATGTGCTTTTTGTCTTAACCCCCCCCCCCAAATCACATAGGCTTCTATTTTATGACATTTTTTTGTTTTAAGGCAAAAAGCACATTGAGGATATTATCGCCTATTCATTACAACAAGGTACTAGTCAGAAAGACAGACTTTTTCATGCATTTTTACTTAGTCTGGCACCTTTTGTGACAAAGAATGATGGGGTGATTCATCATTTGTTATAATTGTGCTTCTCATAAAAATATAATGCTCCTAAAAAAGCTATTTATTAGGAAACACTATAGCAGTACTCCATTTACTGAAAAGGGACTAATACTAGAATGAATTTGTATTATTATTTTACTCATTAAGAATTATATATTTTATTTTATTTTAATTTCTGAATTAAAGAATCAGATTTTTTGATACTCCTATATATATATATATATATATAAAATTTAGTAGCCTATTAAATTATATTGTTTTAATTATTTTTTCCAAGTACTTAACATATTAAGTAGCCTACTGCTTACGTAAACAAAAATAATCATGTAATTTTTCTTTTTTAATCAACCACAGCCAGGTCTGATTATTAGGGCAGACAGACATATGATAACTTGAACTTGTGATTAGTTCTGAAAGATGAGAACATATTCCAAAGAGAGGGGATATTCAGTAAAAAAAATTGTGATTTAATTATATTCTTAATAAAACTATATGAAAATAGTTATAATTCAGTTTAAACATGTTTTTTTTTTTAAAGGAAATATATTTATTAAAATAACAAAACACTGTAACAACCCAAAATTAAATAGTACAGTATGTGATATTAATAAATGATAATTATAACATTTCTTAAAGGACCAATTTATTTAGACAAGTTAAATTTAAAATAGCTTTAATTTTTTTAAAATTCCAAACATGATGGGGATTGAATACTTTTCTAACTAAACTTATGGGAACGGACAATAAGGGCCAGTGTGAAATGAAAGCATCTGCTATATTAAAAATACGTTTTAGGTCTAAATACTCTACCTAAATAAATTTTAAAATATTATTTTAAACTTACATTTTTGCCACTACACTCTGCCTAAAAGTTGGAGTCCGCCACGAATTTTCTTCAGCTGACATTGTTGTTTCGTGAATACAAATACTTTACAAATCAACCTTTAAACCAGAAAACATAATTCATAATTAAAATAATTTATGTACTTTTTTTACATCTATACTACTTTATGCCAGTTAAGTAAACTAATGAGAACAAGGGATCAGCATTAATAGTAAGGATAAAGCAATTGGAGTAAATGCGGCTTGAACTAAGAAGGTGCACAGTTTAGATGCAGCAGACTAACCAGTGCTTTAGCCACAATGACAGCACCCAATTTTTCTTAAATGAATAAAGGTTGCCAAACATAAAATTGTGTGTTGAAAATGTGTGCGATTGAAAATCAAAATAAATAGCCTACTTATGAGTGTTTTAAATAGTGCATTAAGGACAGTCTTTTATTACATATTAATTAAACCTTTTTTAACATAATTAAAAGTATCTTAAACATCTCTCAATTGTATACTCGCATTAATAATTATAACCTAATAAACTGTTTGATTATAAAATTATTTCTTTGCTTTTTGACACACTCATATGCAACAAAAATTAAAATACCTTGTACAAGCCTAGTCAGGAAAAATAAAGGATATAGGCAGCAAAAATGGCCGTTTAAGGGTGAGCGTTTAGGTGTCAAAAACCAGAGGCAGCAATCAATCTTATTGTTGGAGAGACAGCAAGCACTCCAAGAATTCTATACTGGGTTGGAAGGAGACAGGGATTGAAATACTCGACAATAGATTACCTTAGGTGGTAAAGGAGGGTCCCCCCAAAAAAATATTATGATGATAAAATGAAAATAGCAGAGTTAAATGTTAAAAACATACAAATAATTTTACTTTTATCCATAAATAGTGCCCCTGCAGACAACTAACATCCACCTTTCTTCTATACCCATGGAATAGAAGAGAAGAAATGGATGTTTTAAAGAAAAGAGAAGAATGGATATTTTAAAAAAAAACTACAGGTTTGTCTAACTGTTCACTATTTGGCAGTTAAAAGCACTTTTTTCATAGTGAACATATATTGTTAATTTTTTTTTTCGTAATGCATATTTTACAAATTTAAAATGTCAGAAAAATGAGAAAAGATGAAAAACTTACTTTATTTCCATGCACACTGTGTTGCTTTAACTTCTTAGTTTGATAAACTAACTAAACTAAAATAGTATGAATGGAAATACATATACAGTTACTATACTTCTATTACTTTAGTAAGACTGGTGAAAATTCAGAAATATCAAAGTTACTACATTTTTATTACACACACACACACACACGCGTGCGCACACACACACACACACACACACACACACACTGCACTTTTGTTTTTGTTACATTATTTTCTTTTAAATTGTTTTATAACATTTTTTTCCATTTCAAGGTGTTTTTTTATTCCATTGTGATAGCAATTTAATTCTGCAATTCAAATTTTGTGTGAAACGTAAATTTGTGCAATTGGGTAATTTAAAGTAAGGCTACAGTGATGATAACCGTAAAGGTTTTTCACCAGAAAAGAAAATAAGTAAAGTAAGGCCATGTTTTACTTGACAAAAACATTTCCTGCTAACAAAGCAATTTCTATTATGCCTATCATATAGGCCTATCATGCAATCAGCAAAAAATCACCAGGTTTTGAGTTAGATGTATTTTAAGTACAGGCTTTTTATTACTACACTGCCAAGACAATGTTGTAAATAGGAAAACCATGGTCAGCTTGGCTGAATAAAAAAAAAATGATCATACTAAATATTAACAAAAATTTAACTACCCTACCAAATACAAATAGTAGGTTTACCTTCTAAATAGTTTATATATCTCAATTTCTTATAAAAAAAAAAAACTATAGAAAATAATAATAATGATAATAATAATAATCTGTATTTATGCTCATATAAATTTTATACAACTTAATGATTTTTAAATATATTTTTCTTTTATTAGGTACTTTATTATTGAATTAAGAGGTATTCACCTACAGAAGACTGAGTTTATTATAAGTAACGATTTTATGCAATTTTTTACAGAAGTATATTGTGATATCATTGCCATCTACATTGCATGATTACATATACCAAAGTCACAGAGGTAGCATTCTTCTGCATTACTGAAGCATGGCACTGACACAGTGATTATAGGGTTAGTAACTTTCAGGCAATAGCACTTTCACAAGATTTTATTAGTCAGGTTATTAAGGTCATTTAAAGAAGTTTTTATAGTTTTTATTGGTATTTATGCAGTGTAGCCTGTTCTTCATTTTTCGATATTTTATTTACTAAAAAACTTTATTACACGCCCAAAAGCAATAATCCACGCCCAAGCTTAATAATTTTGGATTATTAAGAGCAGAAACCACGATAAGTATGATAAAATTCGAAAATAAAAGTGAACAACATAACCTCAAAATTGCTAACGTTGCTCAAAATCGCTAACGTGTTGTAGATCGGTAAACAATAAAAATTAGTCTAAAATGTGTTTAGTGTGATGAAAAACTTTATTTTTTTAAAACAAAAAATCCCATAACCTAACACGGTTGTTAGGCCTAAGAAAAAAAGTTTTCTTCAAGTATCACCATGTTAGGCCTAACAACCATATTAGTTATGTTATGCAGTATTCTTTTTAAAAGAAATAAAAGGTTTCTTCACACATCACCATGTTAGGCTTAACAACCGTGTCAGTTAGGTTATGGGGTTTTTTTGTTTAAAAAAATAAAATTTTTTATCACACAAAACCCGTTTTAGATGTATTTTTATCATTTTACCGATCTACAACACGTTAGCGTTTTTCGCACAGTAGCAATTTTGAGGTTATGTTGGTCATTTTTATTTTCGATTTTTATCAAACTTTCATGGTTTCCGAGCTTTTATATTTTGGATTATTGCTTTTGGGCATGTACTGAAGCATTTCAGTAAAAAAAATATTGAAAAAGGCAGAACAGGCTACACTGCATTTTTACCTTTTATTATATATATATATATATATATATATATATATATATATATATATATATATTTGTGTATCTGAAAGAAAAACACATAAGTAACTTTCACAAGGTTGTTGGGTTATGAAGGTGATAATTTTTCTTCTTTTTTTCACTTTCCTGTTTTCTAATACTACTAATAGGCATGACATAAGGCGTTTTGGTGAGAAATTTTAAGAAAACAGTCAAAAACCATGCTAGTGCATATTTAACCAATAATCTAATCATACTCACACTAATGTGCCAAACTGTAGTAGGCAAATTTTAATTGCATGAATATAATAATAGTTATCCATTTTATAAACTTGGAAAACTTACAGTTAGCCGAATTTGTTTACATCCTCCTACCATTTCAATTCCTTGTTGCTTGCATGCACCTACAAATTGCAACTGCACTAGATAACTACAAGTGCAAGATAACGGAAGAAACAAAGTAGTATAGAACTACAAACGTTATAACTGAACATATTAAAAAAAGTAAAGCTTATTGCAGACTAAACCTTAATTATAAATATAATTATAGAATAAGTACCTATTAATCTAAATTGCTAAGTCTAATCCATTCGCTATTTCAATAAATCAATGTTAACATTAAATATTGGCAGTCTACTTACACTACTTAATTAGTCTACTTGCTCTAATTATTGTCTGTTGGTATTTTAATACTTCTGAATCTGAATGTCTACTCCACAAATTATAGAACAAATCTACTCTTTATTACTCTTTACTCTTTACTCATTCTCAGTCTCAATCCGTAATAGTGTAGCCTATAGTCTGTAGTAGACTCTGTACCATAGATAACATAACAAGCATGTGATCTGGTACTTTCTGTAGTCTTAAACTTGTAAATCGTATCATAATTTTCATAATGTCATACTGTATTTGTATTTTCGTAAATAATCAGAGGTAATAATTAAATATAATAAAACTGACACAGAAACCAAATTTTGTAATTCCTACAGTAGTTGTTCTATGTTTAGTATTTACTATTACGAAATTATATTATTGTTGTTTTGTTGTTTTTATTATTATTTTTACTGTTGTTATTATTTTTATTATTATTACTATTATTATTATTATTGTTGTTGTTGTTGTTGTTATTGTTGTTATTATTATTATTATTATTATTATTCTTATTATTATTATTATTGTTACCATTTTATAGTGACGAATGATGACCATATATTAACTAGTAAGTGAAGAGTAAGAAATAATTACAGGAATATGTTAGAATTCTATAATACATAATTGTATTAATAATATTATTATTACGCAGTAGTCTGAGTTTATTATTAGGCTCACCTCAACGCTATTGATGATTAGCATAGATAAACCAATGTTACTTTGTTAAATGTATTAAAAGTAGAACTTTAAAAAAAGAAACAGTATTCAGTATACTGAACTCTATTGAAATTGAGTCAACAGTGGTGATAAAATGGCAAGCTATGTAGGTTGATTGGAAAACAGGCATTTATGATCATCTAAAATTACTATTGTGTATGTTGTTTCTAAGTGTTAATAATTACTTTGTTTCCTATTATTTAATTTGAAAATGGGTCTTTTTTCAACATCATCTCCTTTTGACGCCGATGTTGGTAATGTATTCTTATTATATTAGGCAGTGTTTAGTAAACGATTTTCCATATTATTTCTGCTGTGTAAGCCTAATTGCATTCTGTCATTCCATTAACAGCTGGTTTAATAAATTATGACAGTCTAATTTTATTATTATTATTTTATTGTTAAATTCGAGCTACGTCAGGTTGTCTGATATTACTGTTTAATTTTAACAAGAGTTGATAAAATGTTGGTTTTGATAAAATAATTGGCAACAAATTTATGATTTAAAATTGGTAGGCCTATCTAGGCTAGGTAATGACAATTTTCTTAATGTTGAAATTTGTTGTATGCCTGCTTGGTTATTTATAAAAGATTTTTGTTTTTAGCTTTCACTTTAGATGTGATAGTTTACCAACCAAAACTATGAAGGTGGTGTGGAGAAAGGTGACCAAAATCTTTAGTTAGCCTATTGATATTGTAATGATTATTTATTATATCCATTTTTTTAATCTAAATTTGCTATATATAATTAATTATCTTTTTTATTTTCCTATTGGTCTTCATATTTTATCCATAATGTATCCTGAAGGTTTTACCATAAGTAATGTTTTACAACATTTCTTTATGTTCAGAAACACTGTTCCTTGTTTTAGCTATGAGAGCAAAATCGATCTGTGCATCCTAGAACATTCAGATACAGTAGCAAAATATTTATTTCATAACTTAGCTAGGACAAATAGTAAATGAAATATAACTTAGCCTGAAAAATATTTAGAGTTATAATTTCATTATTTTTTTAATTTTACAAAGTAAATATAAGTAGTTATGTTACCAAAAATTCAGCTTTATTCCAAAGACTATACTTTCTAGAATAGTCTAAAAATTTAAATAAATAAATGACTAATTATTTAAACAAACCAACTTAATCATTTCTTTTACTGTGCAACTATTTAAATAAAATAGTTGTATAGGCTAGGATTGTTTGAAACTGTCAACAGTTTGTTTTTTAATAATTCACAGTTAAAAGTCTGTTATCGGAAAGGAATATTAAAACTACCGTATCCGTTTCATTTATAATTTGATAACACACATACTGTTATATGTTGGTCTGTGAGCATGTCAAATATTATCAGAGTTGGTATATCTGTTTAGTCTCAGCTTTGTGTAGAAACAATACAGACATAACTTTTGTTTTAGTAAGTAAGCCTTTGCAAATCCAATTTTGTTTTTATATTTATGCATAGGCCTACCTGACTTTTTTTATGTAATTGTAACATTAAAGCAGTTGTCAATTTTTATAATTTTTTTGCAAATTATAAAGTCTTCATTATATATATGCCCATTAGTAATAATACAAAATATAAAAGTGCATAAACTATGTGAAGTTGAAAATAAAAAATACATTTTTCAACAATTAATTAAATGTGTCTTATTAATAATGCAAATAATATAAACTTTTTAAACAAAAAATATATTTAGGAACCTAACAACATGGTTATTGTGTGAAGAACCTAACAGATATAGTTGCACAAACTTAACTATTTGTGTATACAAAAACTGAGATTGTGATAATGAGCGCATGATTACTAGTTCATTCGACTTTTACTTACAGTGATTTTGGCGTAGTGAATCTAGAGCATGCTTATGCAATGTAAATGTGCTTTGACATCACAATATAGTTCCATTAAAAATAGTGTAAAGTCGTAAATTATCATAATAAATTTAATCTTCCGCTAGTGAATATCTATTAATTTAGTACTGAAGTAAATATAATAGAAGAAAAACCTATTAAAAAATCATTACTTTATTTGGATGGTGTTAATGTTATAATTTTTTTTTTATTATTTCGAAATTCACCAAAATTATTTGTGTGTAAAATTATCATTGAGTGTAAAAGCAAAATTCAGTTGTATCATACTTAATAGCAGTCAGATTTCTATTTGTGACACACACAACTTGTTACTGGGTTTGACACAAGTATAGGTTCTATTATGTTTTTTTTTTTAACTGGTCAAATTTATTTACTCATGACAAATTTTTGAAGTTATTCATGACAGCGTAGTTTGCCATATTCCTAAATTGTATAAACTTAGTTAAAATGGATTGTTATCAGTATTTGACAAGCATTTAAAACTTATCTTATGTACTATGCACTCTTACTTAAATATGGCAGAGTTCAGTTCAGTGTTCAGATTTCAAACATTGGTATTATTTGGGCTATATACATTTTAAAATTAGATTTATAATATAAAAACTAACTCTATAACTGAGAGTAACAACAGTTGTTAATTGTTATAGTCCTTAATGAGAAGTACAAGAGTAATTAGTTTTGCAGGAAAAATCCGAGTTTATTAATTATTTTGTTGTAATATTAAACTTGTTTAAATTTGATTATTGACGGTTCAATTCGTTGAACATGGTTCAATTTGGTTGACAATGTTGTTGAATCAGTAAAATTTAATAGTGCAGATTGTATTTCAGTAATTTGATAAATGAAACAAAACTGTTGAAAGAAGTATACAGAAGTTCTACTTTTGTTCCATCATTTTTCCAACTATTATGCACACTTGGGCTAATGCAGACGATGGGATGATTTATAGTGTATGAAAATGCCAAGCCCTGGCCGGGAATCAAACCCAGGTCCTCGGTGTGAAAGCCCATGTTTCAATATGGTAGATTCAAACAAATTTAATCACATAAATTAGTATTTAATGTGACTAAAATGGCTGCACTTTTTTACCCTGGTTTTATTAAAAATTTAAACAACTGCATTGAGGTTAATTTTACAGTATGTTTTGAAATGTTTGCATCCGTATAAATATTAATGTTTACAATGGTATTTAATTAGAAAGAGTATCACACCCTATTTTGTTTATAGATAAGTATAAAAATCATGAATATTTGTGGAACGATATAAATTTAAATTTATTGATTATAAATAAATCAGATGTAAATTTAAAGTACAATCAATACACCAGAATTATCCGGAAAAGATGTAAAACTAAGAAATATTCTCCATTAAAAATAAAATTTTAAAAAGTTCCTAATAACTACATCTGAATCTATGTTTTAATTTATATTATTTTTTGGTTACATGAACTATAACATATAAAATTCCAGTAAATACTGCTGAATAACATTACTTGTTTTTGTTATTGTCAATATCATGCTGTTACTCTTGATGATGCATTGTATAATGATTGACATTACAGAATTTGATTACCACACCCCTGGTCTTTAATAGGCCTAGTTTTTTTTACATCATAAGTATGGTCACCCTTTCAATGATCTCTAATAAACGTAGAGCAACCACATAATGAATATGGAAAGGTCCAAGCTATGCCCAGCCTTCTTTTTTGTCTTTTAATAAAGTCAAATTAACATTATAATTAAGTTACCCAATAGTAAATAACCTACAATACATAAATTGTTTAAGATGAAGGTAATTAAGTTAATTTTAATTAATTTATTAATTACTGAGAGCATAACAAAGTACAGTAAGTAAAAAATAAGAAAAAGATAAAAGATATAGTTATATGCACAGTATTAATTTAAGAGAATTACTGAATTATAATTAGTCTTGTAATATAGAACACTTTCAATACTTTAGGTATAGCCTATTTTGTTATCAAGAAAACTTATTCTGTATAATTTGCTTAGATTACACATCACATTAGAACAGAATGGCATAACAGGGCCTACTTCATGCCATGAATCATAAACACACACAATTTAGATTAGTCATGCCACTCATGATCAGCTGTTTTGTGCTTTTAAGTAATTCTGAAACATTAGGTCTACAAGTTATTACATATACGTTAAACTGGTGTGTTAATTATTAAACATCTTACTATTAATTAAAAATAATTGTCAGTTTTTTTAGAGAATTAAAAAAAAATTTAATAGTTCAAAGATTTTTTACACAGTTTAACATAACTGTAAGTTATCTCAACATTTTCATTTATTGAGCTTAGTGATGTATTACATTTTGTTTTTTGTTCTATTTTTATTAAGGTTAAAATTTAGTAAGGTTAATTACAGAATATGACCCATATGTAAACCAGATTAAAAGCATCCCAAAAATGAGTTGAATTTGTTTTATGTTCTATTAATTAATTCTGTTCGGTTACCATTTTGAAATGAAACTTTCACTTTTATTTTTGAAAAACATATTTTTCATGATGAGCTAGATTATATCTTTTTAATAACTATATCAAAATCAGGTTACCTAAGTCATACATGGACTCACTTCAAATAATTCTTAAGTAGATTTTTTGTAATAAAAAAGTATTTCTACTTGAAAAATATATTTTCTTGTTTAAATTCTTGATGTTGAATAGTAAGTAGCCCATGTTTTATGTTCTGTATTTGTCCAAACAAAAATTAATATTTGTGTTTTCAGAAAAGGCCACCGATGAAAAAAATACAGCTGAAGAATGGAGTTTGATTATGGAAATTTGCGATAAAGTTGGATCATCGACACAACATGCCAAAGACTGTCTGCGATCTATAGTGAAACGTCTCAATAATCAAGACCCTCATATTGTTATGCAAGCTATCACAGTGAGTCAAAAGAGATAATATGAAAAATAGTATAATCTTAACATACTACACTTTAACGCTTAATAGTGGGCTATTACTAATTCAAAATATAAAAAAATTGTAAATATATATCTTCTTTTGCAATGAATTCCTATTTATAATAATTAATTTTTAGAAATTGTAAACACAAACTAATAACATTTAAAATAAACTTTACTATAAAGATTTTCAAATTCATTTACATAAGTTTTTCTGTAGTATATATACTGTAGTATATATAGGCCTGATGGCCTATTACATCAAAACTCTTATATCTGAAATAATGTAGCAATTTGATAATGCTGTAATCGTCTTACTCCACAACCCCTCTTCTGTGTTTTTGTTGCATACCTGTGCCTGAGTTCTGTACTTTTATTTTTCTATAACCCTTTTAAGGGGTTATAGAATTAGGGGGTTTGAATTTCAGATGTGGGTAAAGGAGGGGAAGCGATTAGTGGTAGATATGAATTAAGAAAAAGGACATTTTTTATTACAGTTATTTTGTAGGTGATTTAATCCTCCCCATACCATTTGGCTCATAACTAGAGAATCTTGGACATCAGAATAAATAACATGTTGAAATAAAATGTTGGCTTTTGTCAAGGGGTAAATATGCTAGGTATCATTTTGTTACTTATGAAGCCAAAGGGCTTTTTATATAGGAGTTTTACTGCAGGCTATAAAGCAAGTTGTGGTTTAATTGAAAATAATAACCTGTTTAAATTTGAAAAGAAAATTTAATAAATTTCTAGTAGGCTAATTTACTCTTTATATTCATATATGTAGTAAATAGCTTTGATCCACGTGGTTAAGAATTTACATACCAACTATGCGAACAAATTAACTGCCAAATCAAGTGATTGATATAGTTTTATTGTTATTCTTACTCGTTTGATATTTTGGAATACTTACTTGATTATTTGACTCAATTGGGACTGACAGTTTGTCAGTTAACCAAAATGATGAATAATAAGGAAATTAAAGCTAGTAAGATAGATTGAGAAGATTGGGTAGATGTTTTTTAAAACTTTATTTAATATTTGACCATCACCAGCTAATTTAATAAACTCTTAAAAACACTGTTCTAACACCACCATGGGTCTTTTAGATTAGCTGACAAAAGTTGTCTAAATATTGCTGTGGACCAATGTTATGAGCATATATGTTACTTTCTATAACAATTAGTGTAAGCAAAGCTTCTGTCAACTAGTCCCCTGACTGCCATTTTTATACAATATTACATAATATTAAAGTAAATTATATGTCCTTAGCTTGAAAAATTCAAGATTTATTTTTTATTTGAAAGTTACATTACACTATGAATTATGTATCTAAGGATGTTCCTTGACAATTATTTGGTTGACTGTGAAAACATACATCTGGAATAAAAAATTAGCAATAAGTAAAATTAAAAAGGACCAACCTATGCACTGGCCCCCTTTAGGTCCTTTTTTGTATATATTTTTATATATAATAGGAATTTGGTAGTAAATAAATAAATAGCACATAGACGTATTATACAAACAGTAAATTAAACATACGTATTTATTTTATACGTGTGTTTAGAAAATATGGTACGGACGTAACAGGATATGGTAAATTCACCTACTGAAGAATAATTATTATTTAGTTTGTCTGTCAGATTTTTCATCACACATTTTTATTTAGCCCATTCTCACCGTGATATTTCAAAAAGTCCCTTTCCATTTTTACCACGATGTTCAACCATTCTTCAGTAGGATACATAAGGTAGCCTTTTGACAAAGTTTACAGCCAATCCCTTCGATTATTATGGCACTCGTTTGCTGGATGACCATATACAAAAGTTGAGACGATTTTTTTTCTTGACTCTATACGCTTTATAGCCAGCTATCATCTTCAGTAGATCAGAGTTCTCCTGTAGATCACATCACATCATCTTCACTAGCTTGCAGGTCATTTAAGGCTCCTCCTCTTCATCGGACTATCAGAAAAAAATATTCTTAAACTTAGTAACATTGCTTTGTAAAACCACATTTTTATTTTTAACTGAGGCCAGTTCTTGTAATGCAAGTTGAATTTGTTCCTTCAAAAGTAAATTTTCATTTCTTAAACATTTCATTTCTTCTACAGAGGCATTATTTACAACGATATTTGTATTAAAATTACTGACTACGGAAAGTGGGTTTAATTTACAGAATTACACGTTACAATTGCACCTACGTCATTTCAGTTTACTGGTGATTTTTCTTGTAGATTTCCACCGGACTCGTCAATAAGTTTTTTTAATGTTTCTTGGTTTTCAAATTTTTTAATCCTTGTCGCTTGTTCAGAATCAAAACATTTATTTTCAACAGTGGAAATGTTAAAACGTGGACACCGGATTTCACAGGTTTTGTATTTAATAATTAGGAATTAAAATCCCTTTCGAAATCGTCATTAAAATGAAGTGAACAGACTTTAACATTATCAAAATTAAAATGATCTGTTCGTTTACACGCATGAATCCACGCTTTTCTCAGGCCTTCATCTTTTGGAATTCTATGAAATGTAAGTCCTTTCCCTTTAAAATTCTTATCATTATTATAGCAATTAGCAATAACGCAACCAGGCATTGTTATGCCTACACAATTATACAATACTAAACAAAATACATTTTGTTATTTTTTAGGATTCAAAACATACTTAAATCTTTTCTTATATTTATTAAACTTCAAACACAAAACACAATTATCGTGCAGTATTGTTGTTAACACCTTTTATTTAAAACACAACACCTACAGATTAAGTAAACACATCGAATTTCCAACTACATTTATAGAACATCGAATTGTTTAGCGGGAAACTATATACAGTAGCAGTGAAGAGTTTGACCCAGTGACGTCACACGCGCGGTAGTCTACTGCGCAGACCCACCGTGGTTAAGTTTACAGAAAATATGTTTACGTGAATGTATTTTTTTCCAGTTATTAGATGCTTGCGTAAACAACTGTGGAAGAAATTTCCAATTAGAAATAGCTTCGAGAGATTTTGAAACCGAATTAAGGAAAATTTTACAAAGGAGTCAGCCGAAGGTTGCAGATAAATTAAAGCAGTTATTGAAAAAGTGGGCTGAAGGTGATTTCAAAACTGATCCACAGTTAAGTCTTATACCATCACTGTACAGCAAATTAAAGCAAGAAGGCATGGACTTCTCCACAGATGTTCCTCAAAAGGTGAGAATCACTGAATACTAAGGGAACCCCACAAAATGTCCGTTTATTAAATTTAATTACTTAAAGTGTAATAACATTTACATTTAATTATATTTATTATAACTATTTATGCAGTGTAGCCTGTTCTGCATTTTTCGATATTTTATTTACTGAAACGCTTTATTACATGCCCAAAAGCAATATTCCAAAATATAAAAGCGTGGAATACACGAGAAGTACGATAAAAATTGAAAATAAAAGTGACCAACATAATCTCAAAATTCTACCGCGCAAAAGTCGCCAACATGGTGTAGATCGGTAAAACGATAAAAACACGTCTAGAACGGGTTTTGCGTGATGAAAAACTTTTTTTTGTAAACAAAAAACCGCATAACGTAACTGACACGGTTATTAGGCCTAACATGGTGATGCTTAAATATAAGTAACTGTTGGAAGGCTTACAATTGCCTTTCTGACAATGGCTTTGTCCATCTCACGGTCAACCACTTGGTTAATTTCGTTGATTATGAAACAGGTGCACACACGAATACAATTGAATGATGAATACCTAATCTGTATCAGCCACACAAGTACCGTATCAGTTAGGTTATTGAGTATTCTTTTTCTTTAAAAAAAAAAGGTTTCTTCATGCTTCACCGTATTATGCCTAACAACCGTGTCTGTTAGGTTATGAGGGTTTTTGTTAAAAAAAATAGTTTAAAAAATCACACAAAACGTGTTTTAGATGTATTTTTATCGTTTTACTGATCTACAACATGTTAGCGACTTTAGCGTGGGTAGCAATTTTGAGGTTATGTTGGTCACTTTTACTTTCCATTTGTATTGTACTTCTCGTGGTTTCCGCGCTCTTATCACTCAAAACCCGTTTTAGATGTATTTTTATCGTTTTACCAATTTACAACACAGCGACTTTCGCGCTGTAGTAATTTTGAGGTTATGTTGGTCACTTTTATTTTCTATTTTTATCGTGCTTCGCATGGTTTCCGCGCTTTTATATTTTGGATTATTGCTTTTGGGCATGTAATAAAGCGTTTCAGTAAATAAAATATCGAAAAATGGAGAACATGCTACACTGCATTTTTACCTTATTATAACATAAGCTCTTTTGTCTCGGGTTGGGATGTTTGTTTTAGCAGAGTAATAGTTTTACATTTTTTTAAAAAAGAAAATAGAATATAAAAAGAAAAAATATTGTTTTAAAAAATAACCACATTCAAATAAATTTTGCCTTTGGTTTGAAATCCATATTTACTTAGATAAAAGAGAACAAAAATTTGTACTTAATGTAACTAAAACCAGAGGGATTTCTTATGTTAAAGATGAGTATTTGTCTTATATTAAAGGTGAGTATTTGATAAAAAAAAAATAAACACTTATAAAAAAGTTATGCTGTTTCTCAGATATTGTAATAACCAAGTTTGCTCTAGGTTACCTAACTCCTACCTCAGGTAGGAAATGGCATAAATGAGGGGAAATTTATAGCCCATTTATTATTATTATTATTACTTTATTTATTTATTTATTTTAAGCTATCAGTACATTCTCTAAATGCTTGAGTATATATTTGAACATATTTAATAAACATGTTAATAGACTGTTAATATTACTATATTTTGTTAAATATTATATATACACACACACACATACAGTATATATTTGCAGCTACCACCATTATATTTTAAGTATAACAAAATGGAAAGATTATTTCCCATAGGAAGAAATAAAAACCTAGCAATTACAATATGTTCCGTATGTAAACTCTTGGTTACCAGGATTGTTTAAAAAAACAATCACCATACATTTTATTTATCAGATTAACTGTAAATATTATTCATGATTATAACCTATAAAATAAATTTTGATTGATTTAATAAATGAATAAATTTTGTTTTTTTAGTCACGAACTGCCCAACCCAAAGATCCAAACGCTGTTTCTAGTCAACAAGAAGTGGATGATATTGCCAAAGGTATGTTGTGGTAATGTTTAACTTTTTATTATTTCATAGAAAAATTATAT